>JARFIX010000126.1:0-433174 GCA_036346125.1 Lycocerus yunnanus
TAAAAATTTTATTTTTGGGATTTGTAAAAAAAAGTATTTTTCTTATAATTTTAAAATATGATAATAAATTAGGGATTCATTGGACAATGCGGGAGGGTAAAAGATTGTGATGAATGTGAAAAGGAGAGGGTCAAAATTTGAAAAAATTGCGGACGTCCTTTATGAGCGGCCCTAATGACAAACAACCTGTGAGTGGAGAGTACAGGATGGTACTTCGCTTTTAGCAAAATTTTTGAATCAGTTGGTATAAGACAGCGAAGTGTATTATCCATTGCTTCTGTTCGTGATAGTATCCACTTCTTAACTTACCATTGGTTGAAAATGCAATTCCCCGGTTTTTCATATGTACATCTCTGCGAAACATTACGTTCAATGGCTTGAAATAGGTTAAACAAAAATCTTAGTTTAAATTTATTATATATTTATAATTAAAATAGATACAATAATTTACAGAAGCGCACAAGTATCGCACATTTATATATTTCTGAAATAACGTATTTATTTCCGTAATTACGGAAATAAATCCAAAATTACAGATAATCGAACTAAGTCGATTCACCGAGTTTATAAGATAATAAGAAGAGATAATAAGAAAATTTTATTCTGATAAAGTACAAAATTAAATTAATTGACCGATAAACGAATTGTATTCGAAAGATTCTACTAATAATTTGTCAATTTGTTTGAAGATATTGTTGTTGCAAAGTTAAAAAAAAAATTTTAGTTTTTTACTTGAATCAGAATAAATTTTCATTATCTTGATGTTACAAAATTTAATTAAAATCATTTTTAAAAATATTAAAAATAGCCTGTCCAGGATTTTTTTAAATTTTATATATTTTCTAATATACTAAATTTATTATAAAATAGGTTTCACTCTATTATCAACTCGGTGAATCGACTTAGTTCGGATCTTTACTAATATAATTGCAATATTCTAAACAATAAAGTTTCCGTGACTATAATATATTCATAAATTTTCAATATGTGGATGGTCTGGAGTAAATTTTTTATAATGAAATTTGAACGAAAAATTTTCGATTTTAGTAAAATAAACACTGAAATCAAAATTTTTAAAATTAATAAAGGTGAAATTATTAGTGATTGGTGGCGAGCGAGGCGAAACCGATTTTACTGTTTTAAATTTCTAAAAATTTTAATTCTTTTTCTACTTCTTTAATTTTCGAAGATTTCGATTAAATTTAATTGGGACGGAAAATGATTTTGTAATTAACTTTTGAAATTTGCTGTTTTTATTTTAACGATGATTTTTCTTTGAAACATTGGCTTCTGAAGCATCATTTACGTTTTGGGCTCGATATTTTCGATTTTAGATTTGCATTTTGCAAAAAATGGTACGTTGCATCTAAAGTCCTCTTTTGTGCTCTCAAGTTTAATTACTTCGATTTTTGTACTGTCGCCGTTTATAATCGTATCGCGTTTATAGAAGATCCGTGCATAATTTTGTGCTTAAATTTTTCGATTGAACGCATTTTGCAAATTCGATATACATTTTAAAAGT
The DNA here is from genome assembly GCA_036346125.1 of Lycocerus yunnanus. Classification (NCBI taxonomy): domain Eukaryota; kingdom Metazoa; phylum Arthropoda; class Insecta; order Coleoptera; family Cantharidae; genus Lycocerus; species Lycocerus yunnanus. The sequence continues at coordinate 1,523 of JARFIX010000126.1, forward strand.
CAAATGTCAGATTATATTTTATCGAATTAATTTGACAGTCGAATTAAATTTCGTTTTGTATGAGAGAGAGACAGAACGATTTTTAAATTTATTGAATATTTTCGATTGTTTTTAATTAAACTTGCACTCTTATAAAATTATATTTGAATTAAAAACAGTCATAATATTTGATAATGAGAAATTTAAATTTTTCAATCCTGTGATATCAAGTACGTGTTAAAAAGAAAGTTTAAGGACGATAATGATATTATTAAAGCAACTAAAATACACAACGTTTGAAAATCACGTTGATTCTTTTCGAAATTAAACTTAAAGATTAAAAAATTTGAAAAGAAAATATAATTACAATTAATTTTTAATTGCTTCAAAAGTCAAATTTTGATACTATTTATTAAAGAAAAATTGTTGATGACAGAATTATTAAATTTTTTAAGTCTTGACGCCATTTTCAAATTCATACATTTTCAAATTTTCAATCCAAATAAATATTCAGTGTCAAAAATTTATACTTCAAGAACGTGAAAAACAAAAAATGTTTAATTTTCAAAATTTGAAAAAATATATTTGTGAATAATAAGAAAAAATTGAAACATAATGCATTTCTAAAAATTATCTGTTTTAAAGTCTTTTCCTTCCGTTTTCAGAAAATCAGAGAAATTATTTTTCGTATTTAAAATTTAAATCAACATTGTGGGCGAACAAATGAAATTTATAAAAAATTGTTTGCAAAATATTCAGTATTAGTAAAATAAATAAATCTGATTCAAAATTAAATAAATTTTATTTTACGAGAAAATCATAACTTGACAACTTTGAAAAAATTAGTTCCTTCTCACTTTCTGGATTTACGAAAAACTAGGATACATAAAAATCCTATTTGGTTGACATAAACAATTTTAAATTTATATTTCGGTCATTTAATAAGGACGAACACTTGAAATTTACATCATTTTAGAAATGCGTGTTTTCGTAAAATATTCTAAAATGTATGACACTATCGGATAGCATTTGAAAGTCAGAAATTATTTGTACTATACATTAGTCGAAAAACGGCAATTAAAAGGCACAATCTAAGAAAATGCAGACTTAAAATTTTGGATAAAACCGAATTTTAAATGAAAACAAAATCATCAGTTTTATACGTAATAGATTGATTTTCGAAAAATGTTATAACATTTTCGATTTAGTTTTAATTTGAAAAAACAAAAATTATTCGTTTTCAAAATGTAGAAAAAAATTTTATTTGCCCAACACTGCGAATGTTACTGCAAAGATGCAAATAATTGCAAAAGAAGTTTTTCAGCAATAGCTGGCATGACTAAATTAAAAGTTTTCCTACTAATTCCGTCAATAAATCGGATAGAAACCTTATTTTGATATTTTTTAAAATTAAGCACAGTAACTGACTTTATAAATGGTAGAAATTTATAAAAAAATTTAATGCTTTATATTCGTATTAGTAAAATAAATAAATTGTGATTCAATATAAATACATTTTATTTTGCGCTTAATTGTTTTCCATTAGTTTACAAGACTTAGAAGGTAACTGGGAATCTCTATTAAAATGTCAAACTCTGCGCTTAACTGTATTAAATTGAACTACATAAATACATGCTTTATTTGTAAAAATAAAACATAAACCAATGTTGAAAACTGACAATTATTGTCACACGTCAAATTTTGATTCTAACTAATTTACAAACAAGAAAATAGCTAATCACGTCAAATTATCATCGCAAAATGTTGTCCACTATACATCATTTGATGACCATGAAAAATCCTTTAAAATGAAACTAAAATACAAACTAAAAATACGTTTCGAAAATAATACGTCAAACAAAATCGGAAATAAATAATCAAATTTTTAAAATTTCAAATAAATCGCAAAATTTTTCTGCTAATCGAATTAAAGAAATCTGAAATCGCAAAAAAATCTAGAATTTACAGAAATAAGTGCGAAATTTCAGAAATAAATCCAAAATTACGAATAAATCTGAAATTAATGAAATAAATCGAAATTTGAAATAATCTAAATTTCCAAATTTAAAACCGAATTACCGATTTCAAAACGAAAAATTACGATATAAATCTGAATTCGGAAATAAATTTAAATTAATAATAAACCAAAATTTACTGAATTAATACGAAATGATCCGTAATTTCGTAAATTAATCCAAGTATTTAACCGGAAATAAATCTGAAATTTTGAAATAAATCTAAAATTAAGACCAAAATTACGAAATAATCCGAAATTACTGAATAATCCGAAATTACGAAATAAATCCAAGATTACGATTTAACGTAATTTGGAAATTTGAAATAAAATACTAAAATTAAATAAAAAAATTACAGAAAATATAATCCGAAATTACGAAAATAAACTAAATCGAAAAAACGGAAATTTAAATTTAAAATTACGTATTTACCATTACTGTATATTTTAAAATAAGAATAGAATTACAAATTAAATTTAAATAAAATAAATTTCAGAATTCAAAATCTCAGGAAAATAAACCTAACATTTCGGAAAAAGAATTTAAAAATAATTTACGAATTATTGAATTACGCATTTGATATTTGTTTACGAAATAAATAGAATTTACAAAATAAATCCGATTATGAAATAAAATTACTGAAAAATCCGAAATTGTATAAAGCGAAAAATTAAAATAAACTTTAAAATTCTGAAATTTACGGAAAAACCAATTTCTGAATTAAATCCAAAAGAAATTATCCGAGTTAATCCGATTACCATTTATATTGAATTTCTGAAATAAATCAGAATTTACGAAAAATCAATTACGGAAATAAATGAAATTAAGAAAAAATATCCGAAATTAACCGAAAAATTTCAAATAATAGCGTAATTCGAACTAGTAAATTCAAAATAAATTAAATGTGAAAATCCGAAAATTAATCCGAAATTATAAAATAAATGTAAATTAAAAATAAACGGAAATAAATTTAATTCGAAATAAATTGAAATTACAATAATCAAATACGAAATAATACAATTTTGGAAAAAATTTCAAATTAAATGGCATAAATTAACGGAAATAAATCCGTGTAATCCAAATTTATACGATCATTTACGTAATTTAAAGTTACAAAATCATATCAAATCAAGTTTTTGCAGTTATAAATGCAAAAAACTGCATTATTTATCAAAATCATCAAGTTAATCTTTTTGGATTCGAAAATTTTTGTATCAAAACTCAGCATTCACCACAGGTTAATTAAATTTAATTAATTGCTCATACTTTCACGAATGAATGTACCTTAAATTATTGCAATCTTATTAGATGCCCAGGCCTTTTGCGAGTTACTGTATTACAAAATAACTATTACAATTTTCTTCAGAAATGTCAGCCAAGTCACTCTTACAAGTAGATCCCAATACGCTATCCAAGGCGCCAAAAACTACCAACCCCAAAAATAGCAATGGCGGACCACGGTTTATTAAACCGAAATTCGACCTGTCATTATCGCGAATAGGGAAAGATTCATCGCCGAAAAATATTTAATATAACATGTTAAATTCTAATAAATATAATATTACAGCTTGTTATATTTTATTTACTAAATAATAATGATGATGATGCTTACTAGGTCGACAGTCACAATTGTGGAGATCTACTAGTTGCACCCTGATATCTGTCGTATCGAAATTTTGCTGGGCTGCTTTTCCTGATGTCCATTAAAATTTTTAAACATTTGTTTTAAAATTCAAAATTTCAATTTGAAGTTCTTGAAGTGCAAGGTTTGGGATCATTTAAGTGCTTTGTTTCTTCTTTTTCACTAAGCATCTTTTTTCTTCATACCAGTAATTCCTCTTATAACATATGGAGGATCAACGCATCGTTTGTTTTTTCAAATTTCCTCTAATTATTTCAGGAGCTAGACATTGTTGATAAAACTGACACAAAATTGGCAACATTTTTGAAATCCAGAAATTTTCATTTGCATTTCTGGATATGAATAGATCTTGTCATTGACGTAAACGACAAAGTAGCATTTACATCTTTTGGTGATATTCAATTGTCCTTGAATCTAACAAATAAAAATTTTAAATGTTTAAAAATAAAATTAAAGAGTAATTACCTGATAAAAAATTATCCGTTTTTTAACAACCATACATAATAAAAAATTTTTGAAGCGGAATCAAAGTGATACTGTCCGTCTTTTTGAATAAAACAATTTCACCTTCAAAATGCAAATTTGACCCAACCAGTCCTTGATAAGAAAATGTAAATAACCTTAAACAGTATTTTCAAAATTACCACTCGAAGCACCCAAGAAAATCGTTTCAATCTCAAAAACCTAATTGGGACAATAATATCTAACATTTGGTCTAATTTCAGGTTATGGAACAACTTTCCCTTTGCCTATAATTTGTGGCATCTAGAAAATAGGAAGGCACAAGAATTCCTTAAAAAATTAAATGGTGGAAAACCGTAAACCGAAATTAAGTTTTTACAAAAAACAAACAATTAAAACTTGCTTAGCACAAAGAATGGCCCGTCCACTGGTAATACAATTGACCAAAATGACAAATGCCAAATTTCATCATTGAATAACAACATTGTTAACCTTAAATTTAAAAACTCCCTCACACAAAAAACGATAAACTCGTCAAAATATCCTTATACATTTCCTTCAAACTTTGGAATTCCTTTCGATGGAAGAACTCCACTTTCCTAAGTGAGAATTAAAACAAAGAACGCACAAAATTTTATTAAATTAAATGAGAAATATTTAATCGATTTATAATCAAAGACAATAAAGTTACTTAACATTTACAAACAAAATTGGGCCAATTGGTGTCGGTTTCCAATAATGTAAAACCTCCAAACGAGGAAAACTTATTTGAAGGTCCCCCAACCAAGAAAACAAAACAAACTATCCAACATTTCCAATTCAAAATATAATAACAACTCCAATTAATAAGTTCACTTATACAATTAAGAAAAGCACATTTTTAATTAATAAGAAAATATTTAAAGTGTATTTATTGAATTTTCACTATTTTACAAACACGAAATTGAAATAATTAGAACTTGAAAGCCACTATCTTTCTGCTATGTGAATTTTCAAATTAGATTTATTAGATTTAATTTGTACGCACACTTTTGGAATACATATTTCATAAGCAAACGGTTTCTCCTATGCAAGTTCTTAAGTGATTTATTAACCCATCTTTTCTAGGACATTCATATTCACAAATGTCACAAGCACGCAGTTTCATTCCGTGTAAATGAATTTTTAAATTTATCTTTAGAGCAAATTTAGTGAGTTTTTAAATGCTTTTAAATTTTTTGTCACATTTTGAATCACAATTTCAAAGCAAACGGTTTCTCCAGTGTGAGTTGTTAAATGTTTTTAAATTTTAAGCGACATTTATAATCACAAATTTACAAGCAAACGGCTTATCTCCAGTGTGAGTTGTTAAATGTCTTTTAAAGTTGATTTCTGCCACATTTATAATCACAAATTTCACAAGCAAACGGCTTTCTCCAGTGTGAGTTGTTAAATGTCTTTTAAATTGATTTATCCGCACATTTATAATCACAAATTTCACAAGCAAACGGCTTTCTCCAGTGTGAGTTGTTAAATGTCTTTTAAATTGATTTTCCGCACATTTATAATCACAAATTTCACAAGCAAACGGCTTATCTCCAGTGTGAGTTGTTAAATGTCTTTTAAATGTGATTTACGCGCACATTTATAATCACAAATTTCACAAGCAAACGGCTTTCTCCAGTGTGAGTTGTTAAATGTCTTTTAAATTGATTTACCGCACATTTATAATCACAAATTTCACAAGCAAACGGCTTATCTCCAGTGTGAGTTGTTAAATGTCTTTTAAATGTGATTTGCACATTTATAATCACAAATTTCACAAGCAAACGGCTTTCTCCAGTGTGAGTTGTTAAATGATTTTTAAATGTGATTTACGCGCACATTTATAATCACAAATTTCACAAGCAAACGGCTTATCTCCAGTGTGAGTTGTTAAATGTCTTTTTAAATTTGATATACGCGCACATTTATAATCACAAATTTCACAAGCAAACGGCTTATCTCCAGTGTGAGTTGTTAAATGTCTTTTTAAACTTGATTTACACGCACATTTATAATCACAAATTTCACAAGCAAACGGCTTATCTCCAGTGTGAGTTGTCAAATGTGTTTTTAAATTTGATATACGCGCACATTTATAATCACAAATTTCACAAGCAAACGGCTTGTCTCCAGTGTGAGTTGTTAAATGATTTTTTAAACTTGATTTACACGCAAATTTATAATCACAAATTTCACAAGCAAACGGCTTATCTCCAGTGTGAGTTGTTAAATGAGTTTTTAAATGTGATTTACGCGCACATTTATAATCACAAATTTCACAAGCAAACGGTTTATCTCCAGTGTGAGCTGTTAAATGTCTTTTTAAATCTGATTTCCACGCACATTTATAATCACAAATTTCACAAGCAAACGGCTTATCTCCAGTGTGAGTTTTTAAATGTCTCCGTAAAGTGGATTTGTAAGAACATTTATATTGACAAATTTCACACGTAAAGGATTTCGCACGAGAGTGAGTTCTTAAATGTCCTTTGAATGTTTTTTCACGTGTATCTACATACCCACAAACTGCACATTCAAACAAACTTGTACTGTTAGATGTTCTTGCAGGTTTATACTGTGTTACTTGTTCAGTATCGCTCTCTTCTTTAATGTCGATAGAATGATGCAAATCTTCTAAATTAAACTCCACATCTTCGAACCCCTCCGTTTTAATTGTGGCATTGCTGCTTAAATTACTTGGAGATTTCAAACCTTGACTGTTGCTGTTCATAAGGTGTAGGTCTTCAAGGGGTAGTATTTGAGCCATATCTGTACATAGTTGCATCAGAATGAGGTACTAATGTGTCATTCGACAATAATAATTAATATTTACCTGTAGCACATCTCAACGTGTAAGCCTACAAATGTGAAGTTTGCTTTCGCTGCTATTATTTTCGTTATTACAAGATTACTACAAAATAAACAGCAATATTTATTGTTATAACAAAAAGATGCAACGATGTTTGAAAGGCAAAACGGCATAAGCAACACTATGTAATAAAATTTATTGCGATGTCTACGAGTAATTATAAACTTAAAACTAGCACATTGCAATGCAAATATTCTTACTCGTATAGATAAGATAATTAATTACAAATTTTATTTCACAAATTTTCAACTTGAAATCGCTCTATTGTAAAGTTTACAACTTGCCGCTTATAATCTTTTGTCTTTCAACCATCGCTATCTTATTTGCCTTCTACAGGTCGTGTTATTTTCATAATAATTTGTCTACGGTTTAAGTTAGGAGGTGAACCCACCCAAATTGTGCGAATATTTAACTGAATTTTAAATTTGTAATTGGTTATTCCGCATAAATTATTGTAGCCAAACGGAGAGCTTTGTTAACGAGTAAAATAGTTACCTACACATTGAGAACCATGTTACTAGTATATAATATGCATTGCAGTTTTACATAATCGTGTTACTTACCTTTCCGAATTAGAACAGTTCGGTAGCTAGGAATCGTAGATTTTGTCTTGATGTGTAGTTTGAGCTTAAAATTATTTTTTTATAACCAAAGGAGAGTTCCACAATTTTGAGGTACCATTTATTTATCTTACGATGATAGACATACTACACCGAATTGATGAACCTCTTCACTTTATGAGAAGCCCCACAACTCTTTCGTCTGGAATGCACTGGTAGCTTGCGATGGGGTTTCAGAACCTGTGTAAATTCAAGCAGCTAAATCTAAAAGATTCAAGTGAACCAGCATGAAGCACTACAACACTAAATTACAACAAATGACGACGTCATCCATTTTCTATTTGACAGAAAAGCGTAGCGCGCTATCTAGTGAACCAAATATTTACTCACCCCTGCATTTGTTTTTCTTAAAATTTATTGTTAAATAAATAAGATTAGCGTTTTTAATTTTTTCAGAATACAACTTTTAACTTGTGAAAAATGGAGCTTGTGGTCACACAGAGGTGAAAAAACTAAGCAGTTAAATAATTAACAATTTATGCTTGTGTGAACGCACTTTTAAACTTTAACTTAAATGTCAAGGGAGGAATGTCAAATACCTAAAATATGGCACGCAAATTGAGTTAGAAATTTCTTCAATATTTTGCTTAAGGTGGAAAACAACGTTCAAGAAGATTAATAATTGTAACAATCCATCCATCTGCGGTAGATCCACTACGAGGTGACTATAAATTATTGTAGTAGATATTATCGTTGGATTGGCTGCCGGCCCTTACGGGCTGCAGAACACCCAGAATTGTAATAATCAAATAATAATTTAAACAATAATAAAAATTAATGTATTTATTAGCATAATTAGGTTTTAGATTAATAAAATATTTGAAGAATTGGATTTCATACGTCTACTTTCAACGTGCGATGGCAGTTATTACTACTCAGTTGGTCAAATAAATACTGAAGTAATTGCAGATTGTACTCCGTGGAATAAATTACTGCTTACTAAAGCAGTAATACTAAAACGCAGAAGTAACACAAAAAAGATGATAATGCAAACATCGGAAACTACTTGAACAAGAAGTCTTCTGTCACACTATAAGCTTTTAATTAAGATATAACCGCTCGAATAACAAATAAATTCGATTTCTACTGGCCAATTGAGCAGGCCGGATTTAGACAGGGATTCGGTACTAGTAACCGAGTTAGGTAAGAATGTATGTGCAAAAACTCTTTGACGTGAAATCCGCAGAGGTGGATTCAATGGTACGTACAGCAAATTAAAAAGTCGTGGATTAATGAAAAAAACAGTAACAAAAGAATGCAGTTTGCTGAGACACGAAAAAATGAGAATTTAATTTTTGGAAATGGGTTTTATTTACAGATATTCGGTTTTACTTAGCATTAGTCGATTAGTAGTAATAAGTTCTGAAAAAATGCATGACATGACATAAGAGCTTATATTACCCGAGCCTCGTATCTCATCGGACCACAAGCCGCCACTCATGTATTGTTACAATATAAATAATTTAATGTAGGGTCCCTTTAATGTAAGTTGTTGCTTTGAGGTTACATTACTTTTATGATAATCTTTCTATTGTCAACACAAGTCGAGGGAGGAATCCACCCAAATGGCTAATTATTAAAAATCAAACTAAAAAATTAAGCACACGAGAAGAATTATAAAAAGTTTTCCATGACGCAGTGCAAACTAAAAGATCAATGATAAATATATATGCAACATCCATCATCAAATGTTCTAATTTTTGAAAAACAACAGAATCTAATTATTGTAGTTGACCAAATTTTAAATACAAAGTTGTATATTATATTAGCTAATAAAAAGAGGAATCGAGAAACGTACTACTAGGTATCTATTATGCATCGTAGCTGTGTACAATCGTTTTTCTTACCTCACAAAAGTAGTTTCGGTCGAGCAGCTAAGAATCGGAAATTTTGTCTTGATGACACATGTGTAATTTGCGGTTGGAATTTTTATATAACCCAATTGCGATGGCAAAACTTCTTGACCTTATGGAATGCTGGTGCAAAACCCCAAATACTCTTTGTCCAGTATTTGAAGCTTAATTTGAAAGGCATCGATTTGTGATAACGTAATGCGCTCAATTGATTGCTTTGCGTGAACCTGGAAGAGAAAACAGCACTGCAACAACTTCGAAATCGTTACAATCAACCATTTTGTATTTTACGTAGTAGTGGCTATAGTAACGACGAAAGGAGCATTTAGGAAGTGGCTCAAGTTCCGGCAATTTAAAAAAATTTTAATTCTTAATTTCTTAAAATCCAATTAATTTGTAAAGAGGTAATTGTAAAGTTGTCAATATTGCACATTAATTTAAGTTTTTTAAATTCGCTAAAAAGTGAATCTAAATTCTCAACGCCAGCGTGACTAACGTTTTCTGGTCTGACGCAATATGCCGGATGTTGGTAATCGGCGTTGAACATTTAAAATTACAAATTTTACACTAGTAGGGTTTCTCCTTGGCATGAATTCGTGAATGACTCGTCAAATGTTCCTTTCGGGAAAATTTGCGATTGCATGTTGCTAAAATCAAAGTTAAAAAATTTCTAATAAAATATTCATGGTTAAAGAATATCCCCAGAATTCCCTGTTAAATTGTCAAGTTTTTACGGAAAAAATTGACATTCTGAAAGTTACTGGATTGAAAAATTCGTGGCGCTAATTTCGAATAGTGGGTCAACATATTATTTTGGGTGTTTGCATTTTCGATTTAAAATTGTTCGACTTTCGGTTGTGTTACTTTTCCCGTTATTGACATGTTTTTAATTATTGTGTTTTCCGCTTGCGAAAATCTACTTAAAACAATCCAACTTTGATAACTAAATTCAGATGGCGTAACAAAAAGATACAGTATGATACAACTTTAATTGAACATCTAACATTTAAATTGAACTCGCTAAATGCGCGAAATTTGAAAACCTACTTTAATATTATAAACTCTGCATAATAAGACTAATAACAGTTCTTTAAGTTCTGAGTTAAAACTGAGCCTACATATAAATTTTCCTAGTAAATGTAAACAGACGTTATGAGGTAGCGCCATCTCTGTTTCCTTTTTATAAACGAGGTTCTAAAAAAGTACAAAATGGTTGACTCTCACCATTTTAAAGTGTTTGTATTCTAGCGTTGCTGTGCAGTGCTCCGTTTCTCTAATCCAGATTCACTCTAATCAGTCAGATTAAGAAGCTTTGTATTGTCAGATATCAGCGTCTCGCAACCCCGATGAACAGTTTTCAGAATTCACAAAATGTCCGTCAGGAGCATTGAGATGTGTTACTAATGGTTAGTAATTATTATTTATATAGTGCACCATTACTTCTTCCTAATGCAACTTGTTACAGATATGGTTCTAGTATTACCTCCCGAAGAGTTACGAATTATGGCTAATATAGGTCAAGTTCAAGGCTTTGTATAATTCAAGCAGCGATTACGAAATTAAAACGGAAATCCTAGAAGATGTGAAATTTAATTTAGAAGATTTGCATCATTCGATTGACATTAAAGAAGAAAGCAATAGTGAACTATTAACACTGAAGAAACCTGCAAGTAAACTTAACGGCTTAAATTTATTCGAATGTGCAATTTGTGGCTATAGCTTGAGATATAAACATAAATTACTATTGCATTTAAGAACTCACACTGGTGAGAAACCGTTTGCCTGTAATATTTGTGGCCACAAATGTTCACAAAATCAAATTTTGAACGGCATTTCAGAACCCATACCGGCGAGAAACCGTTAGCTTGTTCCATTTGTGATTACAAATGTTCCGAAAGTTCAAGTTTAAAATGGCATTTAAAACTCACACGGGTGAGAAACCGTTTGTTTGTCTAATTTGTGATTATAAATGTTCACGAAAATCATATTTAGAATCGCATTTAAAAATTCATACAGGCGAGAAATCGTTTGCTTGTCAAATTTGTGACTACAAATGTTCCGTAAATCAGATTTGAAAAAGCATTTAAGGACTCATACCGGTGAGAAACCGTTTTATTGTAAAATTTGTGGCTTCAAATGTTCTCAAAAATCAAGTTTACAATGGCATTTAAAAACTCACACAGGCGAGAAAGAGTTTTCTTGTCAAAGTTGTGACTACAAGTGTATACGAAAATCAAATTTAAATCGGCATTTAAAAACTCATCCGGCTAGAAATTAAACATTAAATTTTAATGTGAATCTCTTGCCTAAGAAGAGTGACAGTTTGGAGAATACAGTTAGTGTCTGGAAAGATCAGGAAAAGAGAAACCAGAGATGACGGAACCGATACTCCACTTGACAGTGCCTCACTAGATCGTAGAAGTTAGATAAAGTATAAGTGTTCTATGCGAGACTATTTTTATAGAAAACTTTTTTAAATGTCTTGCAAACAATATATTTTATAGCTACTTCTGAAGTTTTAGGAGCCAAAATTAGGCATTAAGCGTCTTAGCACTTTATTCACACTTGGTGATGCGGTTATAGTGACTGCACGACGGTGAATAAAGATTAAAATTGTGTAAATTTTGTCGGGAAATTTTTCTTTTTTAAACAAGGAAATTAACACTTTGGGTAGGAAAAACTATTTAAAATTTCAAAACGATAAAATTTTAATATAAAAAAATAATGAAAATTACATTTTTGATTTATTAAAAATAGTAAATAAATTTTTTAAAATTTGTATTACGCTGTTTTTCTATGATTATATTATTAAGATCCATTTCCTTTGGTCGATCCATATTTAATTTTTTTAAATTTACCAAATATGGAAAATTAGGATAAATTAGTCCCTAATTTTTCATAATTAGCTATAAAAATCGTCAAAATCGAAATTAGGGTATCTTAACTGCCACCCAAATTTTTTGTTTAATTAATCAGTTGTTTGGTTCAATAATTAACTGTTTTATTCAACAATTCAAATATTTCTGATTTGAAAATTTAATTGATTTTGGTTTAAAAATTAATCTTTTTAGTTTAATATTTCTGTCGTTTTGTTCAAAAATTCAACTGTTTTGTTCAATAATTCAACTGTTTTGTTTAGTAATTCATCTGATTTGCTTAACAAATTCAGCTGTTTTGTCAATAATTTAGCTGATTGGTTAAATAATTCAATTGTTTTGTTCAGCAATTGAATTACTTTTAATTTGATAACAATTCATTTGTTTTTTTGAATTTAAGTATTCTTTTGATAATCCCTTAACAATTCAACTGTTTTGTTTAATAATTCAAGAGGTTTTTCAACTGTTAGACTGTTGAATTGTTTATTCTCCTGCTTTATGAAAAAATGCTAATATCAAAAGTGCAACTGTTTTGTTGCATTGTTTAATAAATTCTACGGTTTTTTGTTTAATAGTTAACTTAACTGTTTTACTAGCTACAAATCGATTGGCAATCCTTTTCGCTAACACTTCCGTACTTCAATCGTAAAATCCAAGACAAAACCATCACATTTGTAGTCAAATAATAAATACAGTAGAACCCCGATTATCCGGGAAGCGGTTTATCCGTGGGTCCATTATACATCGATTACCGTCAGATTATTATGCGTGCGGCGGTTTATCTGTGCGGCGCCAGCGGTTTATCCGTGGAAATTCGCAACTTTAGTAGTATACTATGTGAAATCAAATGTATAGAATTTTTGCTTACTTCAGAGCTGCAATTGGGTTACATACAAAGCTGTTTAGTGTATTTTTTGTAATAATTTAACAAAAATGTCAATTATTATTATCCGTGTTTTCAATTATCCATGCCGAGCACGGTCCCGGTCGGCCCGGATAATCGAGGTTCTACTGTATATGACAAAATGTGTTTGAAATACAAAATACATTTATATAGTATTTGAAATGAAAATACATTTTCAATTGGTATTTGAAATACCAAATACAAGATACACTATTTTAAATAAAAATACTGTAATTTTAATACACAATACTTAATTTAAATACAAAATATTGTATTTTAAATACAAAATACAAGATATAGTATTTTAAATACTTATTTTAAATTTTAAATACAAATACAATATATAAATAGTTATGTAATAAATATATATACAAATAATGTTGTAATATATACAATAGTATTAGTACTTTAAATACAAAATACTGTATTTTAAATACGAAATAAAAGATACAGTATGTTAAATGCGAAATACAGTATTTGAAATACAAAATACAACATTTGAAATACAAAATTCAAGATGTATTTGAAATACAAAATAAATTACGAAATAACAGAGCAATGATAAAACTGAACAATAAAAAAACAGAACATTGACATTTGGTTTGTTTTAATTCGAGCATCTTTTGATAATCCTCTTAGCAATTCAATTGTTTTGTCAATCATTCGGTTGTTTGGTTCAATAATTCAACTGCTTTGTTTAGTATTTCCATTATTTTTAGTTTCATATTTTCTTTTACGTAATTTCGTTATTTTGATTGTAACAATTGATTAATTTTAGTTTAATAATGTAATTGTTTTGGTTTAATAATGAAACTATTTTGTTTAAAAATGCAATTGTTTTGTTTAATTATTCACGAGGTTCACCGGTGAGGAAGTCATGTACAATTCACTTTACGGACTTCATCATAATTCTTCATACTTCTTCGTACTTCATATAATTCAGTAGTAATTCACGGGACTTCACGTACTTCACCAGTAATTCATCGTATTTTATCAATAATTCACGGTACTTCACCTACTTCATCGATACTTTATTGAATTTCACGTACTTCATTGGTATTTCAGAGACTTACCAGATTCCAAAATTGTGCACTGGAGGGTGTTCCACCCCAGACCCCAGATTGTGTCCCCGTGGTGTGAAACGTGTGTGCTTCTGGAACGGAGATCTTTAGTTTACTTCTAATAAAAAATAAACTACTCAATCCGGGAGGTATGGGATTCTGCAATGTTCTTCATTCCAAAATTTGTGCACTGGAGAATGTTCCACATCTCCCAGATCCCCGGATCAGTAGTTTATTTTTATCACATGTAAACTGAAGATCTCTCGTTGCAAAGGCACTGGAGTGTGTTCCACACCCCCTCAACCCTCCTGGATTGAGTAGTTTATTTTTTATCAGAAGTAAACTGAAGATCTCCCGTTGCAGAAATCTACTCCCCAAGGGGCACGCAATTTATAATTATGCATTTTATGATTAATTGTCAGATTATGAATTAAACACATTTACTTAGCCATAGCTAATTTTAAAAAACTTGGGATATGCTTAAATATTTAATTCACTTTTAATGAAAATAAATTAGTTAAACCGGGGGGTCTGGGGTGTGGAACATCCTCCAGTGCCTCTGTAACGGGAGATCGTCAGTTTACTTCTGATAGAAAATAAACTACTTGATCCGGGAGGTTCTACATGTTTTGCAATGTTCTTCATTCCAAAATTTGTGCACTGGAGGGTGTTCCATACCCGCCAGACCCGGATTGAGTAGTTTATTTTTATCAGAATAACTAAAGATCTCCGTTGCAGAGGCACTGGAGGTCCACCCCAGACCCCGGATTGAGTAGTTTATTTTTCATAGCTTATAATTAATTTTTAGGTTATGAATTAAACACATTTATTGGCCATAGCTAATTTTAAGAAACTTCAGATATGCTTAAATATTTATTTCAGTATTAATAAAAATAAATTAGTTAAACCGGGGTTCTGGGAGGTGTGGAACACCATCTGATGAAAAATAAACTACTCAATCCGGGGGTCTGGGGTGTGGAGCCCCTCCAGTGCCTCTGTAACGGAGATCGTCAGCTTACTTCTGATAGAAAATAAACTACTTGATCCGGGAGGTTCTACATGTTTCGCAATGTCACACGGAAATATTTGTAGCATATCTCCGGGAGCCAAGATTATAAAAATGAGAAAATTCTGGGTCTCATAGAAGCCCAGAATGAGGATCTCATTACCTCAAACTGGCGAATTATACGAAAAGTACAAATAGGCCAAACTTTAGAGGTAACTCTCTCAGTTGATGTTCAGTCAGTTGAAAATTTTAAAAAGCTGAACTTTAAGATCGGCTACAGATTTGGGCAAGTCCAGCTACGCCCGAGAAAGGGCAAACCAGACAAGGCCCAAACAACTACTGCAGGTGCTAGTGAGGATGCCTCAACGTCCAATGCACCTAGCACCAGTACAAATGCACTCATCTCCACTCACAAGGGGCAACAGGGGTTCTCTGGTGAAAGCCCCAAAGTGCCCAGTACGGGCAGGGAAAATAGTCAGAGCACAACTGGGCTTTCTAGAGTGCAGCCTTCACAGGCGAAGAAAGCTGGGAAGGGCCCTTGAAGCAGAAGCAGAAGGTAAAGCTATCGGAGAAACGAGGGGCTAAAAACAAGCCATCAAAGGCACAAAGTGCATCCAAATAAACCTCCACCATTCAAAGGCAGCTTCAAGTGCCTTATACTGGAGGTTTATTAAGAAACAACTCTCCATAGGGCTAATACAAGAGCCCTGGATAAATGGAGACAAAATCAGGGGTCTTCCTGAAAGGACGGCCAACGTCCTAGCCGATTACAGGTATGGTAATCCAAGAGCAGCACTACTGCTCAGGAAAGACATTAACTTTGTTCCCATTCCAGAATTCAACACCAGGGACCTGGCAGCTGCCGTGGTTGAACTCCCAAGGGAGGGAGGCAAGAGGTGTATAGTAATAGCCTCAGCCTACTTTCCGGGAGACGAGACCAAGGTACCACCAGAGGAAGTACAACGCCTCATAAGCTGGTGTTGAAAGGGGAACAAACACCTACTTCTGGGCT
This sequence comes from Lycocerus yunnanus, assembly GCA_036346125.1. NCBI lineage: Eukaryota > Metazoa > Arthropoda > Insecta > Coleoptera > Cantharidae > Lycocerus > Lycocerus yunnanus. The sequence goes on from JARFIX010000126.1 coordinate 17,846, forward strand.
GCGATGCAAACGCACACAACGAGATCTGGAGCAGCACAGACACCAATAACAGAGGTAAGGACTTACTTGAATATATTTATTCTTAGACACTAGGACTGAGCTAGAAGGCCTCGATACGAAGTAGCCACCACGGAGGACCTGGAATCAGCCTCTAACCACATTAGTCAGTGCATAATGAACTCCTATGAGGTCAGCTGTCCACTGAAAAAAAGAAACATCTCTCGAGATGTACCTTGGTGGAATGCAGAACTGGAGAGACTTAAAGTCACAGCCAGAAAAGCATTCAATAAGGCCAAAAGGATAGGCCTATGGGAAGAATATACAAAAGCCCTAACAAGGTACAATATTGAATTGAGAAAATCAAAAAGACAATCATGGATGCGCTTCTGCGAGGGGATAGATAAAACGGCCCCAGCAGCGCGCATTCAGAAAGCTTTGTCTAAAGATCACTCAAATACCATTGGACTCATAAAACAGCCCAATGGTGCTTACACCGATAGTATCGGGGAAAGTTTAAATATGTTACTAAAACACACTTCCCGGGATCTACGATGATAGCGACAACAAACCTAACGCACGAAATGTCCCCTGGATCACATTCCAGCAGGGATAGCAGAAGGTTAGCAGGAAAAATCTTTACTTTAGAGAAAGTAAAATGGGCTATTAGTAGCTTTCAGCCCTACAAGTCACCTGGATGGGATGGAATCTTTCCGGCCCTACTTCAAAAAGGTATAGACTTGATCGCTCCTTGCATAACGGCAATATTCAAAGCCAGTTACTCAATGGGATATATACCCACATCATGGAGGAAAGTGAAAGTGGTATTCATACCAAAATCGGGCAGGAGGCCTCCCGAAGAGGCCAAATCATATCGCCCGATAAGCTTATCCTCCTTTCTCCTTAAATCAATGGAGAAAATTATAGATAATTATATTAGAGGCGAATCGCTTAGAAGGACGCCGCTTCATACAAGCAATTTGCCTATCAACTAGGCAAAGGTACGGTGAATGCACTTCACCACCTTGTAAGAGGAATTGAAAAATAGAATCAATGCTAAAAAGCCGCATAGTAACGGCCTCACTAGGAGGAGGAGATCTCGATGGCCACGGCGAGGGATGCCCACAGGGCGGGTGTTGTCACCACTCTTGTGGTCCGTCGTAGTGGACGACCTACTGAAGAAATTAACCGATGATGGATTCTGCGTATTGGGATATGCAGATGAATTGTCGTTACAATTAGGGCAAGCATGAAGGCATAATATCAAACCTAATGCAAACTGCCTAAACAAGATAAAAGAATGGTGCGTAAAGGAAGAGCTCACAGTGAATCCTTCAAAACCATCATAGTTCCTTTTACTAAGCGTAGAAAATGAACCTTAAAGCGCCGCAGCTTTGGGGTTCATTGATACCTTTTCCGGAGAAGTGAAGTATCTGGGGTAACTCCTGGATGCCAAACTCACATGGAAATCGCATGTGGACAAAACTCTTTCCAAAGCAACGGGAGCCTTCTGGGCCTGTCGCAAAACTTTTGAAGGAACTGGGGACTAAGACCAAAAATGATCCATTGGTCATATACATCAATAATAAGACCCATTGTCACATACGCATCACTCGTATGGTGGACAAAACCAATGAAATAACGACACAAAGCAGATTACAGAAGCTGCAAAGATTAGTGTGTCTGGGTATTACAGGGCTATGGCACAACCCCAACCGCGGCTATAGAGGCACTTTTAGATCTGTCACCTTTTCACCTACGGGTGAAGAGAGAAGCCCTACAAACCGCCATAAAAAATTTACCCAAAATAGGAAATTCAAACCGGGAGACAGAACAGGTCGCCTAAAGATACTGGACTATTTAAAGCCAGATCTACTTGAAAACCTTGGGACATAATTCCAAAACCTTTGACTTTGAGACGCCGTACGAAGTTGTTATTCAGGACCGAGCTACGGCGAAAAGTCAAACAATACAAACGGACACAAAATCCTCCAACTGGTACACAGATGGATCAAAAACTGAATGGGTAACAGGCATAGGCATATATAGCCCAAGATATGAGGCATCCATAGCCTTAGATCCATACCCAACAATCATGCAAGCTGAAATACTTGCAATTGCATTATGTGCCCATAAGTGCCTGCAAAGGAAGGTAAAGGAAAGCAAATAAACATAATGTCTGACAGCCAAGCTGCGATAAAGGCACTAGAAGCCAATAGCTTCGAGTCCCTGTCCACATGGGAATGCAGACAATCCTTCAAGAAACTGGCAAGGGGTAATAAAATTACCTCCGCTGGGTGCCAGGGCATGAAGGAATTGAGGGAAACGAGATGGCTGACGAGCTAGTCAGACTGGGCTCAAATGCTGCCTATTGGGCCCGAACCCTTCTGTGGGCTATCCAAAGCACATAGGGGGGAGGCGGTCCAGAGGTGGGAGGCGAGAGCAAAAATATCCTCTGGCATAATGCACCAGGACAGAGACAGGCGAAGAAATTCATAGAGTACTCGACTGAAGAAGCTAAAAAGCTTCTTCTCTTATCAAAGAATGAAATTAGACTCATTACGGGGCTGCTCACTGGCCATTGCCAGGTGAGATATCACCTCAAAAAAATGGGTCTTGAAGAAAATAATGAATGCAGACTCTGTGAATCGGAAATTGAATCGGCCGAGCACATTCTTTGCACTTGCACTGCACTAACTAGACTTAGGCAAAAATATTTGGGACAAACACAACTGACACCAAGGGAGGTGAAAAGCAAACCTCTTAGGACCATTCTTTGTTTTGCTAGCAAGATTGAATTCCTAAAAGCCAATTAGAAGGGTTATGAACAAAAGATCAAAACTGGTCGCAGTTCTATAAGGCACACGTAGTCAATCGACCCCTAAGTACAATACAATACAATACAATACTTCACATGAGATTTCATGTACTTCATGAGATGTGTACAAAAAACTTCACCAGCGGTTAACCCTTTGATTATTCAGCTACTGTGCTTAATAAAAAAATGAAACGTCGGGTTTCAAAACACATTTGGGTTTTTTTAATAAAAATTATGGTCCCGTTTTCACACGAACGGCATCTTGACCCGGCATACCAAGACTCGTTAAGCAAAATATTACAAAGCTACCATAATTTGTAGAAGCACCAAATAAAATCGGAAAATACATTTTTTAAATAAGTGAGTCCAACGAATTCCATTAAAAGACTCAGGTTGACGTGGTAAACGTAAACTCAGGTGTCATCAACAAAAACAACTTATGGTAGCAAAGATGGTAGGTGGAATTTTGATTTAGAAAACACTTAATAAACATTCGGCATTAATTTGAATTAAAAAATAAATAAAATTACTTGACCTATATGTATTGTACACCTATCCCCGATTTACACGGTAGATACGTTCCTGAGAAAAACGTGTAAATCGAAAATTAAAATTTTAAGTCAAAACCGTGTAAATCGAAAAGCTTGCAGAAAATGCATAAGCCTATAATTATGCACTCCTTATAATTTACGAATATGGAAAATTAAATCTTTCTGAAACTGTGAAACTTTCACTCAAATACAATTTTCCGTAGATAAAACTTTAATTTTATGCGAAGAAATACAGACACAGTGTGCATGTGCAGCAAGTCAGCACATAAGCTCAGGATTCCCCGTGAGATGTGTACACAGCGCACGTGTTCAAACACAGTAGCATTTAGTAGAGTGCGATAAAAACAAAAAAACTTATTTGGAAAACCGTGTAAAAGCGAAAACGTGTAAAACAAGTACCGTGTAAATCGGGGATAGGTGTATTATTATCACCATTAATACACATTTTGCACCTAGTGACGTTTAATAATACAAGATGGGCGGCGTTGTGAGACCCCAAATACAATATTTAATATTTAACTGCAAAACTAAACTAAATTTATAGATTTAAAATTAAAATTTTTTTATTATAATTTAAAAATTAACATTATTTAAATTATTTCTTTATGAAAGCGTTATAAAGTACTCTCAGAAAGGCAGTTATATTTGCATGCGAAGTAGATGACGAGTTTTGGTTCACCATTAGATCATACCCTGTATTCTATTTACCTTGAATGTAAACAACACAGATATTGGCACCAAATTGATCTGATTCTGGTAGTTGCAATATGGTTACGCAATTAAAAGTGCATATTTTTTTAATTCATTTTCGACTCGCCCTGTATAAACTTAAACTTTTATATTATCAAGTAATTAAAAATCTTGGAAAATTTGTGATTTTCAAAGTTGTGACCTTACTTGAAGCTTTTCGAAAAAGAATCCGAAAAGATAGATCACTAAAAACTATATTTGCAGCTTAGATTGGATTCTAAAATTTTATTGTAGTATCCGAGTCAGAGCTGTATCTAGGCGAATCACTGGAAAATTCTTCTGTCGATCTCAGAGTTTTTATTTATCAATCGATTTTAAATTTTCAAAGAACTGCGAATGCATTTCCGGACGCTTCACAAAATTAGTCTTATTTAATTTTGTCGTATCTCCAATATCATGGCCGCAATACCCAACACAAATTAAAAAAACTATTTTCTTGCACATTTTTTGCTTTGCTGTATTTTAATCCTTTTCTTTTAAGAAACTTTAAAATTTAAAGCCAGCTTTAAATAAAATTGATTAAATAAAACCAAAAATTTCGTAATATATATTTTTTATTTTCTATTTCGTTCCGCTAAAATTAAAATTTGACCTTACAGAGATTAATGTTCAATAGAAAATCTTGAAACATTTGAGATTTTAAAAATGTGACCTTATTGGACGTATTCAAAAAAATAAAGAATTAGAAAAGATAGACCACTAAAAACTCTACTCGCAACCTCTCTAAGTAGATAATTGGAAAATTCTTTCGTCGACTGCAGAGTTCTTAATTATCGAACAATTTTTAATGTTTGAACGGCTACGAATGCATAAAATTAGTCTTTCAAAAAATTAATTATTATGCAAACAGAATAGAACCTTTGCAAATTAAAGCGAAAAGGTAATTATTTTTTTCCAGATACCAAGCAGAAAACAAATCAAAATTGCGAGCTAAAATAAAGGAATTTACAGCAAACAAAGGTAATTCTTTTTTCAACATTTTAGAATATTCTCGTCGTCTCACCTATCAAGTTTACGTACACGAAAATTTCGATTTTTTAGCGTCGGTCCTTTTGGCAACATAATTTGAGTTTTATTGTCAGGGTTGTGTACCTTCAAAGTAAAACAACCTTTGAGAGACAATGCTGAACTTTTTTCATGAAATACAAAGAAAAAAATGAGAAAAACTAAACAAATCTAAAAAATCGAAAATCGGTCGGTTAATAAAAAAGTCAAAAAGCGGAACTTCTCCTCCGGAACCACGACAGGTTTTTCAATTTTACTCGCCTATTTTTCGGACATTCTGGGAGTACCCAAAATTATTAAATAATTATTATTATTAAAATTATTAAAAAGCCACATTCATAATATCAAAAAATTACAAACTTAAAATTCCGGTTACCCTGATCATCTAGTGAGTAAATAATTTGGAAATTCTATTTACGCAATAGGGAGGATTGGTTTCATGCCGTATAGCAGGGAGGTTGTGTTTGCAGTGGGAGATAAACCACACGTTTACCGGGAGGTTTGAGAATATCTTGCGTAATTCGATGTAGAATAATTAGAGAAATGGTGCACAGAGCAGTCTGGTTCAGTTAATCCAACCAAGACTGATCTGAACTAGAAAAGAAAGCTGAGAAACATGAAAACGACTAGAATTAAAAACCCTTTTAAAATGGCATCAGAGATTATGTAATGGGTATAATACTCGACAGTAGATTAAACTACGTAAGCAGGCATGGACTTCTGCCAATATTTTAGAGCAATAGAAAAATCCCTAGAGATCGCCCACTAACTACTTGAATTTTAGTCAATCTTGGTTTTTACGCTTCTATACGCAATATACCAAGCAGCCTTATGATCTGGCTCTGTGTCTGCATTTTTCAAATAAGAACCAATCATATAACAGGAGTTCACTTTTATACCGATTGGTTCTCGTAAAATTTTATTATGACTAGTAAATTTTGACAGTTGGCAATTCTGTTCAATACAAAAAAAAGTATACATATGTACGACATATTTGTGCGAAAGCGTAAAGTGTGTTTATATCAATAAAAAAATGGATTCCAAAGATACTGTAAAAATTGACCAAGAACCTTCAGAATCTGCTGGAACGTCAAAACTTAAAAAATGGTTCGAAGTGAAAAAATGGAACGCCGTATGTCTGTGGTCATGGGACATTGTCGTAGATAGTTGTGCGATTTGCCGAAATCACACTATGGAACTATGTATAGAGTGTCAGGCAAACCAGGGTTCCGCAGTCACCGAAGAGTGTACGTTAGCATGGGGCGTGTGTAATCACGCGTTTCACTTCCACTGCATTTCCCGGTGGTTAAAAACTCGCGAAGTTTGCCCGCTGGACAATGTTAACTGGGAATTTCAAAAATATGGCAAATAGAAATTTCTAAAATATTTAATGAGTATTTCATTATTATATATTTTTTTCATTATTGTTAATTTATTGTAATTTATTTTAGTATTTTGTATATTATTTTAATAATAATAAAAATTGAAAAAAAAAATAGTTTTTGTTACGTTTCCAAGTGCGGCGGCTCAGTCTCACTCAATACCCTAAAAAAGTGCGGAATAAAATATAATTTTTTATTTTGGCATATTATTATTCTTCAAATTAATGTAATGAGAAAGCCTAAATTGGTATGAATACACTATGGCAATCAATACATTCAGCATCACCATATTTACATAAGCAATAATTGGTTAAATGAATAAATGCACAATCCTTAATTGCAATATGATCTGTTTTGTATAATTAGTATAATTATTTAAAATAATTTTGTTTTAATTAATTTTCTAATTTCTCCAAATGCAAATTTTGGCGCTGCTATCTATAATCTGTTTTATTGAAATATTTAGATTGCTATTGATTATCAGAAGATTCGTGGTTCTTCCAGAAAAAATGCCAGTTGGCTTAACAATTAGTTATTAATTAACAATTACATTAACGAGCGGCATAGTTACCATTAGTGAATAAATTAACACTAATATTTCGCAACTAACTACTTTTGCAAAGTACCGATATTTATCGATTTCAACCAAAAATAACGTGATCAGCATTTTTAGAGTTGATTACTTCTAACCATCCGTTTTATGAGTATGTACGTGTCCCATAATACTTTGACTGCAGTAAGAAACGTAGCTTCAAAACTTCGATCAGTTGCCGCCGGTTAGTTATGTGTGGACTTAAATTACAGTACCAAGGTAAGAGCTCCCCTTGGAAAAATTCTACAGGTTGTCGAAAAATTTCCTCTTCTGACACCCCTCTTGACAAGGACAGTTCACGCGTCCTCTTGGACAGCTTGGAAATCTTTGCGCTCTTTAAAAACTACATTCCACTTTGTTATGGTGACATAATCGCGACTTTGGTTGTTACTCACTATCAGAGACGATAGGAAAGTCGCCAAAGCGGGCCGTAACTTCTGCCAATAACCTTAGGGTTTTCCGGAATGATGCCTACATCGCTTCCGGGAAAACCAAAAACTATTCCATCTGATACAATCGTAACGCATGAATATTTCCGATAACCCTGTCAAAGGCGGATTGCAAAAACATTGCAAACTAGCATTAAACACCTTGAGTGCGGGGAAAAAGTCACTGCATTCTCGAATATATCATTCGGAATCAGTTTCTATAACGATATACCTTCTAGTTAAAGAAAAAGTCATTTCACTCGATGATAGACCTCCAAGAACTACTTTAAATCAAATAACGTTGATTAATTAAGTGGCACGAGGATACCTTAGAAAGTATGATATTACATAAGTTCTATTAGGATATTATAGACTGAGTCCCTATCTTCTCTATATAATTAAGTATGTTGGAAGTTTAAGAAACCGAACCATGGAGTCCGGCCCTGTGTAGTGTTTACAAGTGGTAAGGCGATAATTTGCGTAAACGTAATAGAAATACAAAGTTTATAATCAGATAAAATACATTTTCTGTAGTAAAAGGACGACCACGCAACTGTGGTAGTGTTGGAGATACCAAGAAGATCAACAAAAAAAAACCTGTAAAAAAAAAATCTGGAGCCCTGTAAGTTAGGTAAAGATATCAGCGCGGTAGTAATTTTTGAATAGTAATCAGTACCAGAAATTTTCAAGTTAGTAAATAGTAATACGGACACCTTCGAGGAGTCGATTTATTTCCGATTTATCCGAAATTATATGGATGGAACAATAAAACCTCGAAGTTAGCAATTATGGAGGTAACAGCTATGGATCCAAAAAACTAATAAATAGGGTAAGTGCTATCCGAGGGGTTAACCGCTCATGAACTTTTTTGTACACATATCATAAAGTTCATGAAATCTCATGTGAAGTACATGAAGTACTTGTGAAATTCATGAAGTACTTGTGAAGTAGGTGAAATACATGTGAAGTACGTGAAGTACAAGTGAAGTATCACTAAGTTTGTAAATTTTGAGCGAATTACATGAAGTTGAACCTAGCTTATGAGCATGCGCTACAGTCAACGTGTACTTTAAATAAGACAAGTGTATTCAATAATAATAATTATTTAATAAGACGGTCGCGGCTTGGCCCTTATATGCGTCAACTACTAAGCCGAGCCCCGGTTTAAACTCATGCGGAGTAAAAAATATATTCCGATCGTCTTTACCTGGCAGTAGGTATAAAATGCATTCACCAAGACGCTTGGCCAGCGTGGTGTTTTATGGCTAAATACTCCCCAATGGGGAAGGCCTTTATCCAACAGTGGATAGAAACAAGCATATAGTGATGAATTATTTGATAGCAAATTAACACACATCAGTGGATTTTCTTAACATTTTTTTATCTTAAACGTTGAATAGACCTTTGGCGGTCATTATTTTGCTAATAAAAAGTTTTGGTAGTTGCTAGTTTAATAGTAATTAATTAATTTAATTAAATTTAGATTTCTTTAATTAATTTTGTAATTTTTTAGCTCATTTGTTTGAATATCATGGAGGTTTGGTAGCTCAATAAAAAGGTTTGGTAATTTACTATTTCGCCGTGATGAATTAATTACATTGAAGCGAAAATAGCGGTTTTACAGAGACGGCTCCAGAATGTGATAATGCAATTTAAACCATCTTCTTATGCCCTATTTCTTTAACTATAGTTATATATCAATTAAAATACATTAAAGTTAAATTGACGAAATAACCAATCAGATGTTTTGATTTGTTTTTGTTTTGTTTGATTGGATGAGATTAGATAAGGTGCATGTCCTCAGCCCCTCCATTGCAAATTTTTAATTCCAAAAGTCTAAATCTATTGTGCATTTTTTATTTTTGTTTGGACCTCTTGTTTTTAAATTATTTAGAAAATTAATTGGAGGAGGGCTGGAGACCTGCTAGCTCAATCCTCCCAATTTTGAAAATGATCTTGATAATAAATTGTTTGTGCATTGTTTGTGCATAATTTATTTCCACTTTACCTTTGACGTGAATACGTCTTTAAAATCGGTAAAGTGTAACGAAAAGTGTAACGGATGGGTGGTGTCCGGATGTCCGGACTAAATAAAGTCGGTAGCATGTTGATAAATTTAATATAAACATGTAACGAAAAGTGTAACGGATGGTGGGTGGTGTCCGGACTAAATAAAGTCGGTAGCATGTTGATAAATTTAAAAGAAACATGTAACGAAAAGTGTAACGGATGGTGGGTGGTGTCCGGATTAAATAAAGTCGGTAGCATGTTGATAAATCTAATATAAATATGTAACAAAAGTGTGTGTAGGTGTGTAAAAAATATGCACGACCAATGTTAAAGTCGTTCAATGGTCACTAGAAATTTTTCTCCAATTGGTGAATCCGGGCAAAATGGATGTACCGGGTAAAAGACGTATTCACGTAAAACCTCTCCGCCATGTCAGAATATGGCCTCAATAACCGCGATACCACGACCGACCTTTCTTTTTGGGTTTAATGGATTAGAGCTTTTTATCATAATTAAACCGAAGATATTGGGTGTTCCACACCCCAGACCCCGGTTTAACTAATTTATTTTTATTAAAAGTGAATTAAATACTTAAGCATATCCCAAGTTTTTAAAATTGGCTATGGCCAAGTAAATGTGCTTTTTCATTTTGTTGCGAACCCCGCATCTTTTAAACGAAACTACTTACAAAAAACTAACGGTCCAATTCGGATAGTAAATTTAACGGGCTATAACTTTAGTCTACAAAATTTTTGGAAAACCAACTCATTTCACAGAAAATCCTAAAATAATGAACCTGGTCGGTATTGGAAAGTAAAAACGCATGGAAAATAAAACACTTTTAACCTACATTTTCAGGAATGGAGTGACTAGTGAACTGTTGATTTTGAAGAGTTAAGTGCCCTTTTCATCTTACGCCATGCAAGAGTTAGTAAAAAAAGAAATAACATGAAATCCAAAATAAAAGAGTGCGCTGATAACATATTTATAATGCATGAAAAATTCGCGAATAAAAATGCGAAAAATAGTACATTCACCTCGTGCGAATGTTTCCTTGACCTTCCTGCAAATGAACTTTGCACTGGGGATTAAATGTGGAACTCGAGTCACTAGCATACACACTATTTTTAAATTTAATTACCGATTTATTAAAATCCATAATTTTATGAAATTTTTATAAATTTCCTCTGTTTTGTAATAATTTCGTTATCGTAATTTCAAAGAGTGTTGGAGAGTGAGGGGACTGGAGGTATGCTAAGTTTGAATTTCGAATTTTAGATTCAAAATAGTTTAAATAATTTGTTTTTGTTTGTAAACCTGTGTAAACGTTTGTTTGTAAACGTGATTGTGAACCTTTATTGTCGTTTGTACCTCTTCTCGTTTCTAAATTTTTAAGAAATACAAAAGCTAAACGGATTCTTAGATCTTTTGATATACAGATGATCGATTTATGGATATGTTAGTCAATTTATTGTTTGCGCATGATTGTGCATCATTTAGTTTGGTTTGTACATTTTTTGCTTTAAATCTATATCGTATATAAAAGAGTTCGTTTGTCAGTTTGTTTGCTATACACTCTTCGAATATTGAACCGGGGACGGGTTGAAAACCCGTCCTTCGATTTTGACCGTTTTTAAAGTGGATTATGAAAGATGAGAGTCTTATTAGCGCAAAAAAATAAAATTTGCGGACGGTCCACAAATTTTGGAAAAAACGGCTTTAAAAATTTATTTACAATGCAATTTTCTTATTGGCTCTTTTGAACTGTAACCCGGCCCTTCGAAATTAAAGTCTTTTTAAAAAGATACCAGAATCTCGGTTTTACAACGAATTATGAAAGATTAGGGTGTAATAAATAAACAAATAAAATTTGTGGTTGGTCAACAAATTTCACAAAAAGTAAATTCGAGTTTTGACGTAGTTGCGTTTGTCAAAACCATAGCGGCCGCAGCTGAGCGAAGAAATCTTAATATATAAATTGATAAAATTATTTTTATACTCGTATCTACCTTAATTCCAATATTTGGGCACTGGAGGGCGTTCCACACCCCCAGACTCACCGGTTTGAAAGGTTTAATTGATCATAAGTGAATTAAAGATTTCAGCATATCCGCTTGACTGTTGCTATGGTAACGTAAAATTTTAAACATTATTGCGAAACGATGCAGTTTTTTAATATTAAAACGGAATATAAATGAATTTATTAATCTTTAATCTATCTATATCTATCTATATATCCATACTACGGTCTATGTGACCTCCAAAGCAGATACTTCCAGTACGTTGTCACCTCATATATAACGTAGTGACCTCCAATTTCGGAAGTCACAACGTTTTCGCTTGAAATTCAGAATTTGAGCTAATAGGTGTCGTACCATGTCGCTCCCGAAAATTTTGCTGGAGGTCACATCGAACATATATTATCTTCATTACAATCTTTTAGTTCAAGCATATACCGTTGGCACTGGCATCGCTTTTCGTCGTTATATGCGTAGTACGATGCCACTTCCCATACTACAGAAGGTATCTTGTGACCTCTGTTTTACTTTTAGTGGCAACGTTGCAGACCTAGTGACGTGTAGTCACGTAGGCGATAACAATTCTAAAATTAATGCTTGCATATTTTGCAGTAACTCATTTAGAAGTTACTTAAAATATTATAATAAATACCTTAAACCAAAAAAACATTTATTTATATTTTAATAAGTAATATGCCCAAAACACTAATTTTTCTACATTATCCAAAATATTGTCAATATTTTTTTTCTTGATGAAAATGACCTTCCTTAACTACAAATTTTGGCAGATTATTAGAAAATAGGATCCGCACCAACACGTTTGGTAATCGCGATGTCTAATTGCCAAACCCTCCTAGGAGGACCTTCATCCGAATGGATTGAAAAGGGAAATAGTAAATAGTATTTGAAAATAATCAGTAATAATGTAAATTTTTGCATTTATAGTTTTTATTTATTAGGTACCATATTTTACGGGCTATAAGACGCACTTTTTTTCAAAAATTGCATCCACAATTCTGGTGCGTATTATAATCGAAATTAATATAATGCTATATTTGAAAAATATATAATGTACGTCTTATAGTTCGTAAAATGCGGCATATAAAACTGATTAAATTAACTATTTTGATATTCCTAGCCGCAACTTACTCGGACGGTACGGTGTTATAAAATTTTCAATAATTTGCATGTAATGCAATGATTAAATAACTAATCGGTTACAACACGTTTTCAAACAAAATGGGTATCCCACTAAATACTAAAATTTGCATTAAATTTAAAATTTTTGGAAAATTAATGTTATATGAGCGCCTTATCTTAGCAGTTGATCGCTTAACAACCAGGTCAATGTCCGTCTCTTTTTAAACTTTCAAATTTAAAATTAATAAATTTTTGTTTCATTTTATTCAGTTATCTAAAAGGAACACTAAATTAAATACCTTATTGTCGTCAACATGCGGCTCGTGGCATTGTTTTCTCTCGCCTTTTAGTTTTTTTTTATTAAAATTGATTTTTCACATTTTTAATTCTTTCTTATAATCTTAAATCTTTATCTTCGTGGTTCTCTTAACTTAACTTTCTTCATTCCTAGAAGTCTTTCTCTCTCTGCCAACTGTTTATATTTTTCTTAAATTTAATACTCCCCAGCCATACTCAACATAGGAACTATTTAAAACAACATAAAATACAAAATAGCAACGAGAGAGGGGGGGAGCATGAAGTACCTCGCAGTATATTATGTCATCATGCTCAAAAGAATTACGGCAGTAACATATAGTTTCTTCATAATTTTTAAACATTTAATGTTGTGTTTACCAATTTTGAAGAACTTGGAAGGGGTACTCCGTACTCCAGTCTCACAAATTGTAATACAGTAGAGCGTTGATTATCTGACCTAATTGGGGACAAGGGTGTTTGGATAACCGATTTATTCGGATAATGGAACTATATGGCAATGGGAATCTCGTTAACCCATTCATGCGCGTCCGAACTTTTATCAGTTCAGTTAAGCAGTTATTAACGCTTAAAAAAACTTGGTCTGTCAAAGCAAGCCTACCCGCTTACGAACAGCTAAATCACGCACTGTTTCAGGACGGATATCTGATACGGTCCCTTTCATCTAAAACTTCAAACTATCCCAAAACAGTATCTAAGCATGTAAACGCTTCAGAAGCAGCAGGTATTGGCCTTTCAACACTGGTCTTAAATCTTCAATTCACTACTCAAAAAATATATTGTATAAACCGGTGAGTCTGTAATATCCTCCAGTGGGCCCAGTACCGGGAGGTAAAATATTAAATGCTTAAAAATTATGCAAAAACTTTATGATGCCACTTTACTGTTCTATAAAGCGATAACAGTGGGAGGTATACTCCCAGTCTTATTTTTATATTTTTATTGTTAAAAATCCAATTCTTCAATCAAGTATTCAAAATACCTTTCAGCCGAGCCGCGTTGGTGGTTAAATTTTTCTAACTTATTTGGTGATTTGGTGGACGTAATAATCAATTTATCTGATGATAAGTTAGTTAACATTGCTATTTTCTTTTAAATAATTGAATTACATGCAAATTATTGAAATTTTATTGTTTCCGAATCATTTATTTTTACAATGTAAGTTGCGGCTGGTCATCACTTTCTGTATATGGAGTTTTTGCAATATTGCTGTTTTCGCCCTACTGCGTCATTTAAACCACCTACATACTACTAAGGATAAATCATCCTTGTTACTTCCTTATTATTTTCACAAAAGTTATCGCTTGTGCTTCATGTGAACGTTACGACTTCTACTAAAATATTTAATATGGCAATTCGACAATTTGGTTCAAGGGGTCATTCTCTAGTCGCGATGGCTATTCAGAAAGGTGTAACTAGCATCCTCCAATATAACACCTCCATAAATTGGTAGCATCTAGCTTTTTTCATTGTCGATTCTCGCTATATTTTTGATTTGTGGCTGGAGCTTTTCCACCTTGTTACGATGTCGTATATAATATAATCTGCATCACTAATAACTTGCACATTTAAAGAATAAAATCTTTTTTTGCACCTGTGTCGACCTAGCTCTCTCCCAGGATTTTTAATTTTGACCTGAGTGGAGTCGATCACTCCAACACATTGTGGAAATCTTGTAATTTGATAAAACTTTTGGTTCAAACATTGTATAGAGGCGGGATAACTTATAAAAGATATCATACTACGGGCCCAAGCAGTAATTACATTTCTCATGATTCCGATCATTATTTTGCGTTAAACTTAATAATTATTCCTAATAAGTTGAATTTCTCAAATGCATTTAATTGAAATACTTTATTTAATAAGATAACTTAAAGCTTTACAATACGATTTATTTTCATTTTAGAAATACATAATATAAATTAATTTATAACGCCGCTAGAACAGCAAACTAGCTAAAAGCAAATAATATTATCACATATTGCCTCAGACTCGTGAGTCATACACACTGTTGCCAGATAACTTGTGGTATATATGTGCCTAGAAGTCACTTCGTATCTTATTTAACTGTTCTATATATATGAAATTTTTAAAAATTGCTTCCCCTCTTTAGATAAACGCAATGTTAAGGTTCCCCTCAAGGCAAATAGTAAATTATATATAACAAAAAATGAGAGGGGGATGTGGATGTCAGGTCGCCTGTTTCATGTACCGGAGGTCACAGCTTACCATGCGTACATATATATATATATATATATATATATATAAATGTGAAATGGTATTTCTTTGTCACGCATGATCTCCGAAACTACTGAATCGATCGACTTGCCGTTTTTTTTAAATGATAGAGTACATCTTGGAGCAGGTTTAAAGCCTAATTCCGCGTTTGTAAGTTAATAAACAATGAAGTAATTACATTTTTGTACACACGTCTAACAGATTATCTACAGATTTAATCTGATAATCTACAGATTAGTGACATTTTTTAGGTTGGTTAAATAACCTACTTCAAATCACTATATAAACTAAAAATCTGGAAATCAACTGACAAAAAAAAGGAACGAAGGAATCATAACAAACAGTGGCATATAAAGTTATTATGGTGAAGAGAAAATTAAATCTTGGTCGTTCTTCTACTGTGGCCAAAAGACAGCGTTTTTGTAGACAAAATCAAAGTACCGATAACATAAATGATCGTAATGCT
The DNA here is from genome assembly GCA_036346125.1 of Lycocerus yunnanus. Classification (NCBI taxonomy): domain Eukaryota; kingdom Metazoa; phylum Arthropoda; class Insecta; order Coleoptera; family Cantharidae; genus Lycocerus; species Lycocerus yunnanus. Next base: position 33,556 of record JARFIX010000126.1, read on the forward strand.
TCCGACCCAGCACAGGATTCCATTTCACAGCAAATCCAAGCCCCAATAAGAGTTAATGATGGTGATCATTTGCATGATATGGAAGTAGAAAATGAAAGTGTTCCTTCAGTCCCATGGAAAAGTAGAGAAATGTCTGGATTTAATTATGATGTCTCCATTGATTATGCAACCGATTCTCACGTTTCGATTGAAACCATGACTTCCAGCTGTAACTACTGTCGTGCATTAAAATGGGAAAAGAAGCACCTGGCCTGTGTTGTTGTAGTGGAAAAGTTTTACTCGATGACATTGTTGAACCGCCAGAACCATTAAAGAGTTTACTACTTGGCACTCACTATAATTCGGATAATTTCCTTAGAAATATACGAAAGTACAACTCCGCTTTTCAAATGACATCGTTTGGTGCCACCGAGATACGGCATGGAAATTTTATGCCCACGTTTAAAATTCAAGGCCAAGTTTACCATGCAGTTGGTTCCTTATTTCCAAAAATGCAAGAAGAACCCAAGTTTTTGCAAATATATTTTATGGGAAATGGAGAATTGGAAAGAAGATTGTCCGTAGCTCCTCACACGAACAGAGAGATATTATATGATTTGCAAGAATTACTCCACATCAATAATCCATATGTTAGAAGCTTTAAAACTGCATTAGATTCGATGTCACTACATTCAGAAGATTTTAAAGTAATCATTCGAGCTGATAGGATGCCAGGAAGAGAGCATAGAGGTCGTTTTAATGTGCCACAAACAGACGAAGTAGCTATACTGATTGTTGGTCAAGAATTTACAAAGAGAGATATAGTTTTGAAAGCGAGGAATAACACTCTTCAACGCATCAATGAAATGCATCGTTCTTATGATGCATTACAGTACCCATTGATATTTTGTCGTGGTGAAAATGGGTATTCAATCGATGTTCCACAAGTCCATCCAACAATTAGACGTACGGTACCCAATAAAACTGTTTCCGCAATGAATTTCTACGCATACAGATTAATGGTTAGAGAAAATAACAGTAATTTCATTCTGCGCTTTAATTCTCTTCTCAATCAATATTTAGTAGACATGTATGCTAAGATTGAAACAGAGCGACTCAATTTTATCACAGCACATCAGAGCGATTTAAGAGCTGACAGCTATATGGATATTCATGATGCAATGCAAGCTGACGGAGATCCCACAAATATTGGCAAAAGAGTTATCCTGCCATCTTCATTCACTGGTGGCCCTCGGTATATGCAACAACGCAAGCAAGATGCCATGGTCTACGTTAGAAATTTTGGTCGACCAGATCTCTTCATTACTATGACCTGCAACCCCAAATGGCCTGAAATTCGATCGTGTTTGTTTGAAAATCAACGATCGCATGATAAGAATGACATCATTGCACGTGTTTTCCATTTGAAGGTCAAAATTTGATGGACCTGATTGTTAAGGATAAAATTTTGGCGAAACCAAAAGAGAAGATTTCTTTGAATCATCAAACAAATAAATTTGTTTGGTCCGAACAAACAATTTTACCGTTTCCTTAACTTAAAATTCTCAGACTTTTAAAAAAAGTAAATTCAGACAAAGGCAAAGTATTTTATTTTTAGTGAAACCCCGGCGAAGCCGGGTATCCAGCTAGTTTCTTATAAATGTAAACATCATAGACCTGCGGTTCTGAGGAATATAAAAATCTTTCCAGAGTATGTTATTATTTTTAAGAAAACTACAGCGGTTTCATGAAGCTTCGAAGATCATTTATAAACATTTTATGTTCTGCATTCCAAAATCTATGCACTGGAGGGTGTTCCACACCCCCCAGACCCCCCGGTTTGAGCAATTTAACTTTATCACAAGTGATTTGGAGATGTCAGAATATTCTCTTGGCCGCTACTATGGTAACGTGACATTTTTATGGTCATTTATTGCGATACAAAAAAGTTTTTTAAACGGAAAACAGCCATGCAAATGATATCCTGTACCCCCTGACTATGCAGCTTATAATTAATTTTTAGGTTATGAATTAAACACATTTACTTGGCCATAGCTAATTTTAAGAAACTTCAGATATGCTTAAATATTTATTTCACTATTAATAAAAATAAATTAGTTAAACCGGGGTTCTGGGGGGGTGGAACACCGCCTGAAAAAAATAAACTACTCAATCCGGGGGTCTGGGGTGTGGAACACCCTCCAGTGCGTCCGCAACGTGAAATCTTCAGTTTACTTCTGATAAAAAATAAACTACTCAATCCGGGGGGTCTGGGGTAGTGGAACACCTTTCAGTACCCAAATATTACAATGCAGGCAACATTTTAAAGGTTTGAAAATTTAGTAAAAACTCTCCGCTACCGTTTTAGTTTTCTAAAAGAATTATGGCATATTCCGGGGGTATACTACTTATCTGCTGGACCGTTTTAATTTTGAAAAACTTCATCGTATCGCAATAACGACTAAAAATGTCACGTTACCATAGCAACCGCCAAGTAGATATGCTAAAATATTTAATACACTTGTGATTAAACTGCGCAAACCGGGCGGGTTGAGGGGGTGTGTAAGCCATTCGGTGCTTCAAAATTCAAAATCAAAATCTTCAAAATTATGATGATTTTTTTCACAATTTTAATAACATTTCAAATGAAGTTTTTAAAATTTAATTAAGGTAATTAACGCAGTTATCTTAAAGGCATCAGATCAAAGATTCCGCACAAATAATATTTCCTATTTTGAACGCTTCGATCACTTCTATTTGTATTATTTTTCTATTAGTTTTCTATTAGTTTTTCTGCAGGAATTCCTCGACATTTTCTCTTGTTGTTTTTCATTTGCGAATACACCCTTGATGACTATATTGTTTTTCCTTTTGTCTTCTTCGTAATTCTTTATTTTTTTCTCCAACTTTGCCGCTGCTTTTCCCTGCTTTATGATTCTTTCGTTTATCCCCTCCAACTCGCTCATCAATTCTTGTCTTTCGCGTTTCCATTGTACTTCCTCGATCTTGGTTTTCAATCCCATTACTTAATTTTTCGTGTTAGTGCCATAATCATTATTTTAGTTTCTCCATTTAGTTAGTTTCCTCCACGGAGGGTAGTGGGTGGTTTTCAGATTTATTGTTTCCTTCTTATTTTTTTCCGAGGAAGTTCGCGTTTAAATCTTCCTTATTTTAAATACCTCCACTCTCTCTCCTAGTTCTTCAGTTGTTTTAGTTCTTCCTCTCTTGCTGTATTCTTCTGGTGTTCCGATGCTACTCTAGAGGTTACTGTGTGTTTGGGGGTTGTTATTCACGAATTGATTTAATTTTAATTATATACTCCTATGTTTAGGCAACCAGCATTGCATTACTATTACCACACAAAAATGGAGGTGATTATTTACTAAATTATGTTTTACGGTAAAGTTAGCGTCAATATTAACACCCAAATCGACTCCTCTGTTCTTGGCGCGGGGTTTTTAGAGGGAAAGACACACTTTTGTCCCAAATTTTAGTTTTTAGTGAACGAATCGAAAAGCTCATCAGCTCTGCTGAAGAGCCTGACGATATCACTACTATCCAACCTCTTGAACCGGCAGACGAGTTTGATAAATTTGGGATTCTCCTTAGGAAGTCATCCATTTTCCCCACTGTCAATAAATCTCCTGATTTGGCGCCTCTTATAGTCCCTGATAAATAATAATGTTGGAAGTTTAATGGATGTCAATTTAGTGGATTACAGAAAAAAAATTTCAAAAGCCCTGGTGATTAAAAGTAAAAAAAAACCAAAAAGAGAAAATAAGAAAAGGTCGACTAAATTGAATCGTTTTCGCTTAGCAAAGACGCTTAGCAAAACCCCTCAAAATTGGCTACCGACGTATCCGGGCTCCAAGCAGAATCCGCATTGAATGATCACTCTGGGGAACGATAACTTTCACAGTAGCATCTGTTGTGGAATATGTAGTTGATAGTTTTTACTTGTTGCATCGTGGTTCCTGCTTCGAAAGAGATACGATATTTGGAGTATGGAATCGAGTCACCGTTCTTGTTAACTGCAGCTAGCTGCCGGCATGCCAGTGGTTTCTGCCTATTTTTTTGGATCTCGGTTATTATCATATCAGGTTTGATTTAAATTGTGCTTTTCAAAACGGATGAATTTTGTTTGTCTTTTTGTGTGGATTATTATAATAGGAAATTGTTAAATCCAAATTTCTGTTTTTTGATTTGACTTTTTGTTCGCAGCAATGTAGCTAACGCAAGCAGGATTCGAACCGCGGGTTTACGCTTCCTAGTTCACCGGTGTATGCATCACGCTACACTGCTGGTATTACTTTGTCTAATCCACATCTACAAATTAAAGCGCATTAGTACACGTATTGTTTCTTTCTTATTCGTTTGCTCATCACCATCACTATATGCCTGTTTCTATCCATTGCTGGATAAAAGCCTTTCCCATTAGGGAGTATTTAGTCATATAACACCACGCTGGCCAAGCGTCTTGGTGAGTGCGTTTTATACCTACTACCAGGTAAGGTGGTCAGAATAAAGATTTTACTCCGCCCGGGTTTGAACCGGGGTTTCTTGGCTTAGTAGTTGTTTTATTGCAAGATTTTTCCAAACAAGCATATAAATACAAATTTACAATTAGTTTATTCTTCATATAAAATTTAAAGAATTACCAAACACTATAAAATTATTTATAATGATCCATGACCACAACATAAAACCTTAACATTTAAAACTGAAATATAACAGAACCAATTGGTCCAGTCAATTGCTGTACAGTCAGTCTAGTAGGTGAGTGGTTGATAAACTGCTAGAAGCTACCTGTATCACGAAAAGTTTGTATTTACCGATCTGATCAGTGAGGTAAGTCATTATTGCATTTTAGCAGCTGTCATTTTAGTAGGACGAATTGTTCGCGATTCATCGTTCGCAAAACGGACCATCGTAATACTTTGTTACACGCTGTACCATTGGTTGGTGTTGGGGTTGCGCGACGTGCGGAGATCAACTACAGCACGGAATTATTTTGTAAATTTAAGATAATAGTTATCATTAAAATTGTTATCATTTTTATTTCTTTGGTTTTATTGAGAGGGAGCAACCAATCATTTAGGATCCGCTGCCATAGCTCTCCGCTATAGCTAGGGCTATCCGAAAAGACCACCAAGGGCCTAGTCAAAAAATGAAATTTTTGTGACTGCAAACTGTTTGCCCAAAGTACAAACACGTTTGTTTTCAGACTGCCGTGGATTGTAATCACTCAATGGTTGTAGTCCAGCGATTCTTTTATTTTTGCTAATAAGATTTCACACCAAACGCATAAATTTTTGACTGAACCAAATTGATGTTTTCTTATTCTGGATCAAAACCTCAACTGTAAGGCGGCGCTCCTGCAGCTTTTCTAGATGCATATAAATTAGCTTCTTCTGAGCCTAACTAATGTTTTTCTTGTATCGAATCCGTTTGTTACCAAACCAATTTGACACTTGACTCAGCTATGCTTCACTTACGAGCCAATTCTTCTTTTGTCTCTTCACTCAACAAATTCTTCTTCATTCGACAAATCGCAGTAAAACTATTCGTTCAAAATTTCCGGCGCTTGCTTGCTGAAATTTCGTTTCTTTCTACGCGCATCCAAAAATTGCGAACCGAAAAATCATCACCTCTTCGCACGTCGACTGTTTTAGTTGCATTTGAATGAAACTGAATTTTTTGTGTATAATGTAAACCATACGCTCGATCTTTTTAGGCGTGATTGGTCGTGCGAGTGACTGTTCGCGCAAAAGATTCATAACGTGAATTGCAAATGTTCGTATTTTTCCAGCTCTTGGTGACAGATCTGACAAATTTGACCCAACTTGGCTCGAAAATTAGAATGTTCTATTGCATTATTAGACTGGTCTCCTTGTGCTGCAGTTGAATCCGACGTAACAGCACCAACACCGTCATTCTTTTCCGGACCAGAAACTCCTTCCGCAATCAACATATTATCCACTTTCGTCAATTGAGGATCTGTTGGCTTTTCAGAGTACGACAAATAATACTGGCTTCATTCGGTGACAATTTAGGGGTGCTTCCGCGCTTGTGCTTTGTCCAAACTTTGGTCGGGGATATTCATTATTTGTTATAAAATTTCATCGATATTTTGCTTACGAGATGCCACTGGCAGCATCTTTTTAAGGATTCATACCGTCCATTTGTGGTGGCATTGAACCGCCACCTGCGTTTCCCATCATTCTTCAAGGATAATCCATCACTATCCCGTCAACCGATTGTGGTTTTTTCGATCAAAATTAAAAAATTTAAAATCTACATTTAAACGTGTTTAATGATCGAAATAGTTCTGTTCTTAAAATGTAACTTATTTCAGTTGAGTATGTAAGTTTTCATACTTAATCTTAACTCATCCTGTGTGCATATCTTTCTCAATAATAATTAGCGTACTGATGTTGTCAGTAGTATTTATAAGTTTTTTATTTTCGGTGCTCATTGTGTGATATTCTTGCCACACCAGCAAAATGGAAAGTGCTCACGTGCAGTACTGTCAATTGAATTCGAAGTATTGAGTGAAATCATTTTATCTAATCGCTTAAAATTTCCACGAATGCGTTGGCATTACCAACTACAAAATTAAATTTTACTGTTTTGTATGTTTCCACGAGTCACTCTATTACAGTATTTCAAGTCGATTTTATTTGCATATTATACAAAAGCATACGAAATAAAACAACAGTACCAACCTACGCGTGACAAAGTCAGTCACGATTTGGTTTTCGAGTGAGAGAAATATTAATTAAGGGACAGGGGAGAGAATTCAAATCAAGCTTTTTCGGCAAACTAACTAAAATGTTGGGAATTAAACATTTGAGAACTACGATCTACCAGCCGAAAGCAAATAGTATGATCGAAATATGCACAGATTAATCAAATCATCGATAAAATGCTATCATTCAAATAATTGGGTCGACTTACTTCCAACGGTTTTTCTTGGATATCGTTCGGCAATTAAAGATGACATTGGTTCGACACCAGCAGAATTAATGTACGGCACTGCCTTATGATTACCAGAAGAATTTTTTGAGAACCTCGATAACACACCTCAAATCAAATTTGTTATCCAATTTAAATCCACCATCGAAAATGCACAACCGACGCAGGCCACCAATAACGGATCAAAAGATCCATCTTTCTTCAAAACAAATTAAAACAATGTAAATACGTCTTACCACTACCATACGCAAATACAAACTCCGCATCAAACACTACCAAACTTTCAAACCCAAACCCAACCTCCGCACCCCGACAACGACACCTGACACGAACCAGAAATTGCTGCGACGCCTCTGGAAGGAGTACACCTGCACATTGAGGAGAACGCGAGTGAAAACCGGTAGCTTTCCATAAATCTTCTTACGCTAATTTTTATTATTAATTTATTGATTGTTAAGTTTTGCTTTGTTTTTGATTGTTTTGTTTTCATATTTTATTTTCATTGTGGCTGTTAGTTTTCCTTCTCCCTGTATATATTTTCTTGCCTTCTTATTGTAAACTAGCTGACCAGGTTGTGCGGCCTGAAGGCCGCACTGTTGGGAATAATTTTAAATTCACCCTGTATGGGAATCTCGTTCCATTCATGCGCGTCCGCAATTTTTCACTTTTTTAAATTAAGCTTTTCGGTCCCGGTTTTTAGCGGAAAACCTCTTTAGGGTCCTAGAGAGTAACTGTGCAAAATTTGGTTGGGATCGGTCGAACGGTCTAGGAGTCTATGGATACCGGCTTCGCCCGGGGTCTCATTAAAAGGTGGAACTCTGCCTTTGTCTGAAGTACTTTACTTTAGGCTCTTGGACTTAAAAAGAATTTGAATGGGTAGACTAAATAATTATAAAAATATAAAATTGATAAATTATTTATTTTATTTATATAATTGAATTAATAACCGGAAACCCGCTTTCGCCCGGGGTTTAAATGAATGTGGAATATTATCTCCTCCGCTTTGGCAATAAGGAATAAATAAGATAAAATACGGTAAAATCTTCAAAATAGTTTTATCGATACAAAAATATAACAAAACGTACTTACGACCAATGGAGGATAGTATTAATTTCACAATAATCACTTTTCTTTTTTAACTCCGTAACTTAACTTTTCTTCTTCTTTTCTGTTTATGTGTGTTTCTTTTCTTTCTGTTTCTGTTTATGTCTTTACTTTATATAACTAAAAATATTTTTTCTATGTTGGTATACCTTTAGGTTGAGCTTTGCAAAAAGGAAAATGCACATACAGAGGGAAAGAGAAATTAGGTTGGCTAAGATACTACTAACTAAATACTACCCTTAATTGCTCGTCTTATGTATTATTAAATGTATATTTTTCAATCTTTCTGAGAGATTTTCTTAATATTTTTTTCCGTAAGAACCTTGTACAGAGTGTTAGAAAACTACAAAAAAATCAGCCAAATCGGTCAAGCCGTTTTCATGCTATGTCGTGACAACGAAAACAGGTTTCATTTTATATATATAGATAGATGATATTATAGCACAGAAACCTTCCCCAAATCCTACCGACTTGTTGATTAAAATCAGTCAAACGGTTTAGGAATATAGAATTCCCATGTTATTTCCCTATGTTCTGATTTTAGCCGGTCACCCGGTATAATTTTTCCATTGTCGCGCCACCTGTCGGCGACACAATTGTCACCAGATTTCCAAAATTACGGAAATCTCTTACCTCTCGCATTTTTAGCGATATTATAGCACAGAAACCTTCCCCAAGTCCTACCGAATCGTTGGAGTACTCGTCGATTAAAATCGGTCAAACGGTCTGGGAGTTATTAAGAGACGAACAAACCAACAAACATTCAATTTTATATAATAAAAGAAAAGATTATAAATGAAACTGTTTTACCAACATAAAGTAAATCCTTTAAATCTGGGGATAATCCCAGATTTAAATATTCCCACCCTGTATATTCATGCGCGTCCGCAATTTTTCACTTTTTTAATTTTGCGAATTTTTGCTTTTAAGCTCCCGGTTTTAGCGGAAAACCTCTTTAGGGTCCTAGAGAGTAACTGTGCAAAATTTGGTTGGGATCGGTCGAACGGTCTAGGAGTCTATAAGGAACACACAAACACACAAACACAAACATACATACATCCATTTTTATATATATAGATAGATAGTTCAACAGAAATTCCTACAAGTTGGTTTTATAACACTTTTCCAACAAAAACAACGCCAAATTTATACAACGACAACACAAAAACCTTTTGTAAATTTTATTAATTATTGTAAAAACCCAAACCGGTTCCCCAAATGAAATTTGGAGATATGTGTAATCACGAGGAGCTCCTATTTTGTAAGCAAATTGTAATGTAAGGCCAATCGACACTAACGTCAGCGCCGATTGGTCCAACAAATATTGTAATGATTAATTAATAAAGAATATCTAAATCGTAAAAAAAATCTTACCACTGTTAACCCCACCGTATGATGGCCCATACAAAGTAGTCCAACGTAAAAATGCTAAGGTTGGTTGTAAAGTATTGAAAGCAAAAATGAGAGAATGTGAACTTTTAAATGAAATTGGTTTTTTTATTCAATATAATCTCCCTCAACTTCAATACACTTATTCCAATGATCCTGCAATAATTTTATTCCATCTCTGTAATGATTTTCTGGAAGCTCTGCAAAATACTGTTCCACGACTGAAATAGCTTCTTCATTCGATGAAAAACGCTTTCCACGAACGAATTGTTTCAAGTTTCTGAAGAGGTAGTAGTCGCTAGGAGCCAAATCTGGCGAATACGGTGGATGTTCAAGCAATTCGTACTTTAGTTCATTGAATTTTGCCATTGTTAAAACACTTTTGTGGACAGGTGCGTTGTCTTGGTGAAAGATGATTTTTTTATGTTGCAAACCGGGTCTCTTTTCACGAATTTGTTCGTTCAATTGATCCAAAAGGTTACAATAATATTCAGAGTTAATTGTTTTACCTTTTTCAAGATAATCAATCAATAAAATCCTTTTGCATCCCAAAAAACTGATGCCATAACCTTTTTTGCTGATCGTCCTGACTTCACCTGTTTTGGAGCTGAACAACCAGCCTCAGTCCACTGTAATCGTTCTTGTTTCAATTTAGGATCATGGTGGTAGATCCAAGTCTCATCCATAGTTACAAAACGACGCACAAAATCGATTTTATTCTTATTAAAAAGATTCAAATGATGCTGAGAAATTTGCTTTCGTGTGAGTTTTGTTGAATTGTTAACGAATGCGGCACTAACTTTCCAAACAGCTTTTTCATACGTAATTCTTTATATAAAATATAAAGTACTCGTTCGTCTGAGATGCCTAAGGTATTAACAACTTCACGCTTAGTCAAACTTGGATCTTCACTAACAATATTATGTACTTGTTCAATGATTTCTGGTGTTGTTGCAGTTTTTGGTCGTCCACTACGTGGTTCATCTTCAACGCTTGTACGACCACGTTTAAACTCTAAAACCCATCGATGTACAGTTGGAAATGAAGGAGCAGATTCTTTTAACACGCTCACCATTTTTGTATGAATTTCTGTTGCTGATAAACCTTCCAAAACAAAGAATTTTATCACTGCACGATACTCAGTTTTTTCCATTGTTAAAAAATACACCGACACGTCGACTTCAAATGGCTTGTAAACAATGAATGAATTGACAGATCGAAATAAAATTTTTAGTAGGTTCATATGAAAGATCAAATATCAAAATGACGTATGAATTTTGATTCCTCTACTTTTTACTAATTTTTACTTTCAATACTTTACAACCAACCTGTAGGTACATTTTGGAAATAAAAGAAAAACCACGAAGTCACAATCAACAGATTAAAAGCTGCATTTATGGAAGAGTTCGATGAAATCAACACACAGCAAAGCAATAAAAGCATAGCTTCCGACACCCTTCATCAAGAAATGAAACAGAAAAATCAATCACTATCTAGGAACACCCCGTCTAATACCAGCCAGTGGTTCAATCACGATCAGGACGCACTAAACCACTGCATTGAATTGATAAGATTTTCTCTAGGATATACATCAAGTTCGTTTCCATACGAATATTTTGTAGTATAACAATCAATATCTGATTATTCTCGCGATTGCTAATTACAAATGCACTTTCCAAATTGTTAATATCAGTGTTGTAGTCACTATCAGTGACAATTGCCGTGAAATACTTTTGAAAGGCAGGATGCTTTTCTCAGCACACAACTTCATAATTGAAATTTGGATTTTCGTCTAAGTCGTCGTTATCAAATAAATTTGAATCGGAATATTCTTCTTTGGTAATTTGCAGAGAAGACTTAATTTCCACAGTAGATTTGTCTTTAAATACAATTTGAGTAAATTATTGCCTATCCAGCAACCATTTTATACTTTGTCACGGTTGAAAATTGGATTTATATTTATTCAAATTTTAAAGTGCGGCTCTGTCCTTTTTAAAAGTTACTATTTTGAGACCAGAAAGCACATGATCTACAACTATAATTTTTATAAAGTATTTTTCGCTGGTTAATAATTGTTGGTTTTAGAGATTCCTAGATGTGCCGTTTATACGGAAATTTTAGTATATTTTTGCCGCCCTCTACTGGGATTATTTCGTGCAACTAGGATATTTGGATATTTTTGACTTAGCGTTATCCAATTATTTGCCTTCGTTTGAATTATACCCTCGACTACACCATCTACGAGGTAATGTTCTTTTTTATCAAATATATTTTCTTATAAAAAATCCTTTTAGGCTCCTTTCTTTGGTCAATATTAACCAAGTTTCTTTTTGGAACTGTTCGATCTTGTGGATATGAGATTTGGTACCTTTCGCTTTGAAGTACCATTGTGGTTTCAGGCATTTTGTTTTTGGAATATTATTGATGCCGTATATGATAACAAGCTCTTCTATCAGCCTGTTTTATTTGAAAACTTCATTTGGAGGAAAATTAATATTTAATCTTCGAACAATTAACATCAAAGTCTGTTAAATGAGATAAGAGTTTTGGGCGAGAGTCGATTAACCCTGATCACGAATTTTACCATTCTTTTGTAAATTATGAAAGATAATAATGCCAGATACACATAAAAAATTAAAATTTGCGGACGGCTCACACATTTTGAAAAAACGGCTTTAAAAATTTATTAATAATGCAATTTACTCATTGGCTCTATTGAACTCTAACCCCGCCCACCACAATTAAAAGGGTTGTGGCAACATCTAAAATACCAGAATTTGGTTTTTAGAACGAATTATGAAAGATAATGGTGTAATTAGCTAATAAAAAAATTAAATTTGTGATTGGACAACAAATTTTCGAAAAAAAATCACTTTTTGTGTGAATTCGTTTCTGAGGTGGTTGCACTGTCAAAACCTATTCTCCGCAACCGCCCTCGCCCTCCGGGGCTCGAGCGGCGCTCGAACGGTTTTGACACGCGCTAAACTCATTAAAACATCCCTTAAGCGGCTCCAACTCGAAAAGTTTGCAAGTTGACGCGACGGATCTCTGGGAGCGACTGACTCTGCTCTAGTTGGCCACGCCCTATGGGCTATTCACGTATATGAAGTTGCAAGTACCGCCAACAGAATGAATGATACCTTTTCATTTTAATACACTTACATGTATTTCTTATGGGAAAATTGCAATTTTCAAAATTAAATTGTGGCCTTATTACAACTCCGCCAAGATTGATCCTCACCTTAAAGAGCTTGTATTTTTGCGTTCTTTCGTTTTGTAAAGCCATTTCTATAGGAAAAAGTGTGTTTTCGAATCAGGGTTAGTCGACTCTTGCCGAGTTTTGTGCTGTCTTTTGTTGTTTGTGATAATATTGCGTAGATATTGCGCTATAATTTTGATTGCGAGTTAATTTGTTGTTATTTAATTTTATGCTTTGTGCGGACATATAATACTCGTATTATACCATCATATTGTAACCCTAAATATATACGTGGGAGGTCTTGCTTTTGAAAGAAACGCATACGCGATTATATTTTACTTTTTACTGAAATCAAACATTAGTGTCACCGTACCTTTAATAATTTAGATTTATTATTTTAAATTTTTTACAGTACCTACCTGAATTTAGTGCAACTTTTCTAATTCGAATTTTAAGGGACTTCCAAATAAGTTTGAGTTTGAAAAACTTGGAATTAAATAAAATCAAACAAAATAATTTATTTTTTTATATTAAGCCGAGATTGTTTAATGCTGAAAGTGCTCGATAATCTTCTAAGTAAACATTCTTTTGAAATGAATATATCACACTGATGTGAATCAGCGAAAAGAGTAATATTATACACATATAATTAGAAAAATTTTAGAAATTTTCCAATTATAAAAATTGCTACGGAATTTTTTCAATTTATATACCGCATGTTGTATTTCGATATCTGTATGCTCAAATGCGGTCGGTGCGCAGGTCGGCTAGCGGCTAGAGACGGAATAGTCCAGGTTTGATTTTCACGAAAGGCGGACGGTTTTGAGTTTTCCTTCCCGAAATTTTTAAATATTTCCGGATATTAATAAAAGTAGTAAATATTATAGTTAAAGTGACGTTGCGTGGATAAATCGTGTTTTAATTTCGACGCTACTGTGGATTTTCTATATTGAAATTAAATTAGCATTAGTTAAAAATTTTCAAGGTTTGAAAATTTCGGCGTGTTATCAGTATCGGCTAGCACATGTATCCATTATCCAGTTTCCGCGCATCCAGTTTGAGTTGGTGTTATTTATATTTCGCTAATCAGAATTTGACAAATGACGATTTAAAATATGTTTAAACGGAACGATCACTTATTTTGTTTGAGAATATAATTACTCGTAAGTCGCCGGATGTTCAGCTGTATTTTGTCAACCAACCAACATTTTACTTCTACTTTATCGGAACATGAATTTTAGCTGTTGGGACTTTTCAACACAGTAGCGTTTCTTGTAACAAAGATAGATTGATCATCACCTACAATTTTAAACTAGTAGTGTTTTGTAAAGTGCACGTTCGCGGTAGTTTCTTAGCTCTGAAATATTGGTTTTTCCTGGAGCTGTTAATATTATTCTGTCTATGGTGCATCTCTGAAACTTCTTTGTTGATCAGTGAGGTAAGATTTTATTATATTTTAATAGCTCTCACATACATTCTTTTGATCTATTTTCCGTAATTTTGTATAAAATTTATTGGAATAAGAGCGGGATAATTACAAATTTTGTGACTGCAAAGTGGTTCTTCTCCTGAGAAAATATTTTTGTTTTCAAAATTCGACTTACAGAGATAAAATTACACGTAAATATCAGTCAAATGTGTAAGTTTTCAATAAAATTTGATTTATTAAATAATTGCTATAATTTACAAAAGTTTAAGAATTTTTATTCTTCATATATTTTTGAGAGAACTCTCTCTCAAAAGATCTCTAACATTGCTATACTTTTCCAAATAATTTTGCAACTGTAGCATACTAATTCAAATTTTGAATTTCAATACATTTAACAAATAATGTTTATCAGCAATGATAAAACGCACATTTTTCGAATTGGGTCTTGCAATTCGAAAAGTTTGCTCTTAATTACTTGACAAGTAATCTGAACTTCATTATTGAAAGATTAAAATTGTCCATTTACATTACATCGCTAAAAATTATCATAAAACTCGCCAACATCTTGAGATATGTTTGATAACTTTAAAACCACATTTGTTAAGTTTAAATTTTCAGGATGTTACTTTAGCCTTACCATTTTTACCTCTTGGTTTACCATTAATATTATTGGATTATCAATTATCTTGGTACTTTTTTGAACGTACGCTACCGTTTTATCGATGTGACTTACATATTTAGTATTGCATTCCTTGATTGGTTACTGTTGATTGGTTGTAAATTTTAAATAGAGCTTACTTTATTTTAACATCTGTCAATTCTGCTTGGTGTAAAATTCCTCCTGTTATCTAAAACCGCAAGCTCCATTTTGGAAAATTTTCAATTACTCTATTGGTCATTTTATTGCTGCCAAAGTCCAACTATTTAGAAAGAAGACATCAGAAAAGATAAGATTTGTATTGTGCCGTCAGATATTATTTATTAATTTTAAATTAGGAATAATTTTTATTGCGCCACGAATATTTGTTCTACCGTTCTACTAAACAAAAGTTTATTTAATAATTTTACTATTTTTACAAAATAATCAAAATTGATTAAAGAAAAGGTGGAAAAATCTGTTCGCCTAGTATACGTATACCCGATAAATTGTGAATGCTCATTATTATATAATTATTAATTTACACATTTTTGTATTATCTCTTACGTTTAAAAAGTCACCCAATACTGCGCTTATCTGTAAATAATTAATTGACGAATAAATCTAAAAACCAATAAGCAATATACTCTGTTACTCACAGCTTTTGGTCACTCCTTTTTTTACAGCAGTCCTATTTCCACAGTTTATTTGTTGACTGCTGAGTTTACGTATACAGGGTGGTCTATAAACTTCGTGGAGCTCAAATATTAACTTACCGGTTTGCTCCTCAGAGCGTAACATTTAGCGTTCTCCCTGTATAATTGTTTTGGAGACAAAATTGTTTGGTATATAATTGAAGGAGAGCAAAATTCCCTTCGATAATTTTGATTTTATTTTTTGACAATTCTGTAAAGCTTTAGTGATTTGTTTGATGGATTTCATTCGCTTATTAAGCGATTTACTATCATTGATTAACGGGAGAGGAATTGAAGTAGGAAAAATATTTATTGAAAAGTGTTGATTGTTGAGGTTTGCACTTAAACAGGGTGTATCTGTTGTGAGTAGTTCACAGGTCGATTTAGATGTAGAATTCCACAGAATATCGGTCAAGTTGATTGAATTAACTGGTCAAATAGAAGATTTTGATAACCCAAATAGAAACAATGAGCAACAACAAACCAAAGCTCGTCTTTTACATATTCAGCATTGTATAGACATATTACTTAACATTACATCAAAAAGACGAAAAAATTAAATGCCAGAATCTTTCCATTCTAGTTGCTAGCTTATTGAAATCTTTTAGTGATGTGTATTTTGTATCGGGATTGAATAATAGGTGTGCGGTCAAAAACTGTACTGTTCCGTCATTGTAATAAATTACTTTATGTTCAAAAATTATTTTATTAAATTATTTTACTTTACTATACCTAAATTTATTTAATTTAATTATTTTACAATATCACACGGAAAGTTTTATCAGATTATTGAGTTCACTTCTGCCAGGTTTTCCAAAATATTAAATTCGAATAGCGAAATGTTTTACAAAGATGGGAATAAATTTTGAAAGCGCTTTCAATTGGACCAAAACAGAATCCTTCGGATTAGGAGTAACACTTCTGGTTACGGTCTGGGGGCAACAATTTCTGCATAATTTTTTTCCCTTTTCCATTTCTTATAAATTAACATTTAGTTTAATATTTAACTTTTTCTGCTCAATTTTTAAAATTAGAGATTCCTGAAAACTCTTTTCTTGGAATATCTCTCTTTCAATTTCTAAAGCTTTTATTCAGTTTCCAGAAGTTATATTTTCTTTTCTTCCAACTGAATCTTAAACATCGACATTAGGCTTAGCACTAATTCTGTTTTGTCGTTCCCTTTGTATCTTTATCCTTCTGTTTTTTTATCGGCAGAAGGTAAATCGATAGTAAAATTTCAGCACTCCTATTTTTGGCAATACATTTGTATTTTTGCAACGTCACCTTCGCTTTCTTCAATCGGTGGATGGAGATCTACTATTTTATTATTCAATCTATTACAGCTTGTTTGCAACATTTCCACATTGTCTTTCAAAAATTTTGTCTTGGTTTGACAAATTTTATCTTGTTTTCGAAGATTAACAATTTCTCTCTCCTACATGCAGATGTTTTGTGTGAGGTGTTATCTATAATTTGAGTAAACCTTATTCCTGTTCTTCTGGTACTAGATTTTCTTGGCCAAAAACCCAAACTGTAGCTTCTGGTCAGCGATTGTCTTGCCTTGTTCTTCGGATTCAATTTTCAAATATTTATTATTCTCAACAATCCAGCGATAAACTTCTTATGTTTTCTTTGAGGCAATCCCGATGATATTTTTTCATTTAGTGGAATCTCGAACATTGACATTAGGTTTAACACTAATTCTGCTTTTATTCTTAAATCTATCACAACTTTTTTTTGATAGTCAGCAATTATCTCTCAAGATGCAGATAATTTGTGCTAAGTGTTCGCTATAATTAGCATATAACTTATTCCTCTTTTCGGGTACTGGATTCTTTTAGTCAAAAACCCAAATTTTTGCTTTTGGTTTGAAATCGTGTTAACTTGTTCTTCGGATACAATATATAAAACTTTTATGGTTCTCAACAGTCCAGCGATTTAAGAACGTTTGTTACCAAAGGTGAGGGTAATTAATTTCAAATCGGCGCATAAAATTACGACAATGCTTCTAGAAACCAGCAATTCCCAAGTGCTTGAAATGCTGGATAATAAAGATATATTGAAAGAAGCATGATTTTTTCCAGCGATTTTTTCTGCTTATTTTGGGAAAACTTGTATAACGCGATGCTACGGGTTCCATTTTGCCAAAAATGTAAAAATTGCTTGTAATTTTGAAGAAGTGAATTTACTTATTGAAAATAATTGCAAAAAATTAAAACTAAGGTTAAGTTGACAGTGCTTACTGCAATTGGAATTGCGCATCACTCGAGCGACTTTAGGACATTTTCCAAGGTAGGCAAACTCAAAATGTTTCAATTTTTTTCCGAGTTTTTCTATTCCAATCTAATGTGTATCGTATATTTTCCGCTGGAAGAAGATAATGTATTTTTTATTTTGTCATGGAAAACTACAACATATATAGGTATATTTCTTGGCTAATTAGTCTTAATGTGGGGCGAAAAAAACAATGAAAAATGCTTAAAATTGTTTTTATTTAGCAACAAAATAAATAATAATTAAAAAATAATATACACAGGATAATAGAAGGAAGATAGGTCGATCATGCTCCTTTAGGTTTTAAAAGTTTACCGAAAGTCTTCGGTAACTGACAACTCGATGTCATTATTTGCTACATCGAGTGTTGTATAACTATTATTATTACTATTGGTATTTCTATGGTAATGGGCAAAAACGTAATTTTCGCTGGTACATAATGAATTTATTGTTCGCTGAAACTCGTTTAATACTATTAAATGTTGATCCTAGTATTCAACAGAATCTCGATATGCCAAGATAGAAAATCGAGCAAAATCTAGTATATTTTTATATACGTACATGTATGTATGTTTTTGTAACCGAAAATTTTGCATTCAATAGTTTGTATGTTTTGGTCAATGTTTTCTTTCCGATCTAAAGTGCAAGTTGAATTTCTACTTGCCAACATCTTCATGGGCACGTGAAACTTATGTAAACATTTATCTAGAAAACCTCATTTCTTATCGCCGACATTTAGGTTTACCAAACATATACTGCAAATTTCGGATACTTGTACTTTACTGAATTCCAAAGTGTAATTTGTTTTAGTTTACGCTTTTGGGATTACTTGCTAGGTTTATATTATGACAGTTATCTTTGATTAATAATCACTTTCCTTGATATACTTAATAAAATTTAATTAATAACGTGAATAATCCGATAATCAATGTAGACAATCCGATTCAGCCTTCAAAAGTGTGTTCAGCGTTTCTCAAACCAAACAGCATACGTGTGAACTTGAATAGCTCAAATGGACTCGTTACTGTTGTTTTGTGAATATTGTCTGGGTGAATTAGTGTTCAGTAAAAGCTTTTCCCAAATCGACTGGAGAGAATATTTTTTTCCGGAAAAGGATTGTGCAACTCTGTTGCTGTCCCTAAAATCGAAACGCCGTCAATTACTGTCAATTAGATATTTGGAATAACACTCGCCGTAATCTTAAAACTTTTAGCCAAACAAATTCCGTCATACCGCCGTCCGAAAATTTTGTTTTAACAAAATTCTTGGCTAAAAGAAAGCAGTCAAACACCAGAAATAAGTGCTTTTCAGAGTCTATCAAAATGTTCTGGCGTGCGATTCTTCTAGAATTGTGAATATGTGTTTGGTACGTATCGCTATTTTCCTTTTGCTGCAGGAAGTAAATGCAAGGTGGATAGAAGTTGCCGAACTTATCATGTCACAAATTTGGTTGGTAAAACGTACTGGGAGATTTGTTAAATGTTCCATTTTCAAAATACAACCTTATCCAGTTCTTCCAGCACCTCGCCATTCCCAATTACCAAAACGACACCGACACTCCCGTGTCGTTCAAGATTAGTCAGTATAATTTGCGGAACTGGAAAATTGGTTGAGAAACCAAAGAGGATTTTAAAAATATTATGTTTGAACAATTAATAATTAAACATATTTAATTTATAATAAAAACATTACATGAATTTTAATACAAAAATTTTAATTATCTTCTAATGTTTTCTCCATTAGATGGCATATCTGCATGTCTTTGAGCGTTACGTTTGCCACAATACCTTTACGACCACCGTGACTTATTCTGTGAATATAATTTTAAGATTGCCAGAGAAATCGTAGTTAATCACCACAGAAACCTGTTGTAATAAGTAGTTATTAAAATACGTGATGAACCTGAATGAAATTGCTTCATTATCTATTCGATTCAATTCACCATGCATTGAGGATGCGGTGCAATCCTTATTCATCATACAATTTGTTAACAAATCAATCTTGCCACCGGTGTTGCAGAAGATAACATCTCATCGGCTTCATCAAGTACGAACAACTTGATATAATTTACTTTAAGAATACTTTGCGCAATAATATCATATACACGACCGGGAGTTCTCACTACGACTTGAACACTACTATCTAATTTTTTGGGTGTCCTAACGAACATTTGTTCTATCCATGGAAGCGTGAAAGTTTATTCATGCTTCTTTCAATATATCGTTATTATCCAGCATTCCAAGCACTTGGGAATCACTGGTTTCTAGGAGTATCGTCGTTATTTTATGCGCCGATTTGAAATTAATTACCCTCACCTTTGGTAACAAACGTTCTGTAATCAAGTACACGCGCACCTGAGGTTGTTTTCTACTTACAATGCTGTAGCCGTGAGAGGTTCTCGTTTTGCCATCAGTTTTTGCACCTTTTCCGTTGATCAAGTTCTCAATGAGCATATTCTTGGGTGATTGCTCTAGTTGTCGATATTTTACTTCGTAATCGTTTGTGGTCTTTTAGCTTCGAGAACATCAAGAACATCAAAATTCTTAGACGTTCCATATTCTTCTTACCTTCGGGCCAACTAAACCCGCAAAATCAGATAAAGTCGGCTCGATTAGACAGCATATCTGCAATTGCAGTATTATAAAATGGTTCGATGCCTTTGAGCGTACGTTTGTCATCTTCGGTAATTTATTGTAATACCTTTACGACCACCGCAAACTATCGGGTGTATATAATTTTCACAATTACCAGACGTAGTTAATCACCATGCCAACCTGTTGTACTTTAATTCCAAAAGTTAAAAGGTCGGTAGTTATTAAAATACGTGATGAACCTGAAAGAAATTGTATCATAATCTTCTAGATTCATTTCACCGTGCATTGCGGATACGGTGCAATCCTTATCCATCATACTATTTATTAGAATAAGAACATCATTATCTAATTTTGGGATGTCCTAACGAATATTTGTTCCATCCATGCAAACGTGACAGTTTATTCATATTTGTATTCATTTTGTTATTTTATTTAACAGTAACGACACCAAGTTTCCAAAATATAACAAAATAAACAAAGCTCCTCTTTTACATATTCATTGTTCTTTAGACATATTACTTAACATTACATCATAAAGAATATAAAATTAAATACGGGAATCTTTCTCTTGTAGTTGCTGGGTTATTGAAATTTTTTAGTGATGTTTATTTTGTATCAGGTTTGGATAATAGGAGTGCAGTCAAAAGCTGTACTGTTCCGTCATTGTAATTAATTACTTTATGTTGAAAACCTTACTTTATGAAAGTATTTTACAATATCACACGGAAAGTTTCCTCTCAAGCTTAAATAATAGTCCGCACCATACATGCTGATTATTGAGTTTGCTCCTGCCAGTTTCTACCAAATTTTTAGATTCGAATAGCGAAATGTTTCGCAAAGATGGTAATAAATTTTGGAAGCACTTTTAATTGGACCAAAATAGAATCTTTCGGATTAGGAGTACAACTTAGGGTTTCGGTCTGGGGCAACAATTTCTACATAATTTTTTTCTCTTTCCCATTTCTTCATATCAAGTGACAGTTCATTATCTACCTTTATCTGCTCAATTTTTAAAATTAAGATTCCTGAAATCCCCTTTTCTCGAAAAATTCCTCTTTCAACTTTTGAAACTTCTTTTCATTTTCCAGAAGCTGTTTTTTCTTTTCTTGCAAAGCAATCTTGAACATCGACATTAGGCTTAGCACGAATTCTGCTTTGTTGTTTCTAGTATCCTTATCCTCCCGTTTTTTTTGATAGCATTTGAGGTAAATAGATAGCAAAGTTTGGACTTTCTCGATATTTTAGGCAACAGTACATTTGTATTTCTTTAATTTCATCTTCAATTTTAATTTCGTAAGCCAGCAATTTCTCCTTTCAAGATGCAGATATTTTGTGCGAGGTGTTTTGTATAATTAGCGTGAAACTTATTGCTCTTCTTTTGTTACTGATTTGATGTCTTCTTCGAATTCGATTTCCAAATCTTTTATGTATCTCAACAGTCCAGCGATTTCACGATAAACTTCTTCTGCTTCCTTTATGGTATTTTTAAGTTTAATCCAAGTTTCTTCCTTTATTTGTGCATGTAATTCTCCTTATCTTGTTGTTAATTATATTAGCGGATGCAATCTTGATATTTTCATCTTTCAGCTTATTAACATTTATTTTCATAATTACTTTGTGTTGGGTAATTCTCTTTAGCTTCAGTCGGATGTCAGTGATTAGAGATTTGTGACCTGACTTTATGTCCGCACCCGGATATGTTTTAGCGTTTTTAATCGCATCTCGAAGCGGTTGTTTATCATGTCAAAATTATTTGGTATCTTATAATGTTATCGGGTCTATATTGGGGATATCTCCAGGTATATAGATGTCTTGGTGGTAGTTGTTGGAACCATGTATTTGTAATAACTCGAAATCATTTCGAAATCGAAAATCATTTTCGATTATCATTTTCATAAATTTCAAGAAATTTAACCATTTTTAAAAGATAAAAATTTAGACATTTTTCTCGTGTCTGAAACACATCAAACCCCAAGTCGTAAATGAAAACACATCAATAAGTAAATGCAAGGTGGATAGGAGTTACCGTCCTTATCATGCCACAAATATAGTTGGTAAAACATAACGGGAGATTTGTTAAATTTTCCATTTTCATAGATTACGTACTTATTCAGTTCTCCCAGCGGTTCGTCATTCCCAATTACGTAAATCCTATCTTGATCGTCCCCTCCCGTGTCGTTCAAGATTAAGTAGGCGTAATTTGCGGAATTGGAAAATTTGTTGAAAAACCAAATAGGATTTCTAAAATAGGTATTATGTTTGGACAAATAATAATTTAACATATATAATTTATAATAAGAAAACATTACATGAATTTTAATACAAAAATTTAAATTATTAAATCACATAAGGTTTGCTCCAGTAGATGACATATCTGCAATTGCAGTATAACAAAATTGCTCTGTCTTTGAGCGTTACCTTTGTTGTTTTCGGTAAAAAAATTAATGGGAATACCTTTACGACCATCGCGACTTATTCTGTGAATATAGTTTTTACAATTGCAACACAAATCGTAGTTAATCGTCCTGGAAACCCATTGCAATTCAATTCCCAAACCCATAACGTCAGTAGTTATTAAAATACGTGATGAACCTGAACGAAATTGCTTCATTATCTATTCGATTCATTTCACCGTGCATTAAGGATGCTTATCCATCATACTATTTATTAGTAAATCAACCTTGCGACGGGTGTTGCAAAAGATAACATTTCATCGGCTTCATCAAGTACGAACAACTTGATATTATTTACTTTGAGAATTCTTTGTCCTGGTTTGTGATCCTGGTATGTGGGAGAAGCAACACGCGCCGATAAACATCCAGGTGAAGGCACGACTATCAGCCCCACCACCGAAACGGTCAAGATCCTGGGGGTTCACATAGACCGCGCCTTATCGTTCCGTGCGCACATACGCCCAGCGGCGGAAAGAGCGCTGAAGGCCGCGTGTCAGCAATCTTCGAGCAAATTAATCACTGATTGTTTCGTCAGGCCATCGATTCGCAATGATTGTAGGAAAATGGCTCAAAACTGTCTTGCTTGTCAAAAATCAAAGATTCATCGTCACAACAAAATTCAGCTTTCGCAAGTTTTAGTTCCGTAGACATTCAGCTATATCAACATTGACTTAGTGGAACCTCTGCCATCATCTCTAAGATTCTCGTACTGTTTAACATGCATCGATATGTTCACACGCTGGCCAGAAGTAATACCCATTCCAGATATCACACCCGGTTGGATCGCGAGGGTTTTGCATTCCACTCAAGATTACGACAGACAGGGGGAGAGAATTCAAATCAAGCTTTTTCGGCAAACTAACTAAAATGTTGGGAATTAAACATTTCAGAACTACGGTCTACCTACCACCCGAAAGCAAATGGTATTATCGAAATATTGCACAAATTAATCAAGTCATTGATAAAATGCTATCATTCAAATAATTAGGTCGACTTACTTCCAACGGTTTTACTTGGATATCGTTCGGCAATTAAAGATGACATTGGTTGACTGCAGAATTAATGTGCGGCACTGCCTTACGATTACCAGAAGAATTTTTCAGAACCTTGAAAACACACCTCAAATCAAATTTATTATCCAATTTAAATTCATCATGGAAAATGTACAACCGACGCAAGCCACCAATCACGCATCAAAATATCCATCTTTCTCCAAAATAAATTAAAACACTGTAAATATGTCTTACCACCGTTAGCCCCACCGTACGATGGCATATACAAAATATGTAGTCTAATGTAAAAATGCTACGTACATTTTGTAAATAAAAGGAAAAACTATGAAGTCACAATCAACAGATTAAAAGCTGCATTTATTAAAGAGTTCGATAAAATCAACAAACAGTAAAGCAATAAAAGCATAGCATCCGACGCCCTTTATCAAGAAATGAAACAGAAAAATAAGTCGCCATCTAGGAACACCCGTCTAACACCAGCCAGTGGTCCAATCACCACCAGGACGAACTAATCCACTGCATTGAATTGATAAGATTTTCTCTAGGATATACATCAAGTTCGTTTCCATACGAATATTTTGTAGTATAACAATCAATATCTGATTATTCTCGCGATTGCTAATTACAAATGCACTTTCCAAATTGTTAATATCAGTGTTGTAGTCACTATCAGTGACAATTGCCGTGAAATACTTTTGAAAGGCAGGATGCTGTTCTCAGCACACAACTTCATAATTAAAATTGGGATATTCGTCTAAGTCATCGTTATCAAATAAATTTGAATCGGAATATTCTTCTTTGGTAATTTGCAGAGAAGACTTAATTTCCACAGTAGATTTGTCTTTAAATACAATTTGAGTAAATTATTGCCTATTCAGCGACTATTTTATACTTTGTCACGGTTGAAAATTGGATTTATATTTATTCAAATTTTAAAGTGCGGCTCTGTCCTTTTAATAGTTACTGTTTTGAGACCAGAAAGCACATGATCTACAACTATAATTTTATAAAGTATTTTTCGCTGGTTAATAATTGATGGTTTTAAAGATTCCTAGATGTACCGTTTGTACGGAAATTATGGTATATTTTTTGCCGCCCGTACTGGGATTATTTCGTGCAACTAGGATATTTGGATATTTTTTGACTTAGCATTATCCAATTATTTGCCTTCGTTTGAATTCTATCCTCGATTACACCATCTACGAGGTAATGTTCTTTTTTTATCAAATATATTTTCTTATAAAGAAAATCCTTTTAAGGGTCCTTTCTTTGGTCAATATTAACCAAGTTTCTTTTTGGAACTGTTCGATCTTGTGGATATGAGATTTGGTACTTTTGCTTTGAAGTACCATTGTGGTTTAGGCATTTTTGTTTTTTGGAATATTATTGGTGCCGTATATGATAACAAGCTCTTCTATCAGCCTGTTTTATTTGGAAACTTCATTTGGAGGAAAATTAATATTTAATCTTCGGAACAATCAACATCAAAGTCTGTTAAATGAGATAAGAGTTTTGTGCTGTCTTTTGTTGTTTGTGATAATATTGCGTAGATATTGCGCTATAATTTTGATTGCGAGTTAATTTGTTGTTATTCAATTTTATGCTTTGTGCGGACATATAATAGTCGTATTATACCATCATATTGTAACCCTTGTTACGCTCCACTTTTTACGTAACACGAATTAGCAATTTAAAGCTATAAAGTAGAAATTTTGAAAAACGGTATCTACAATTAATATACATAGTATAAAAATTCTGCAGGAAAATAACTAATCTGTTAATGCCGCTTGCATGACGCCACTGTAGTCAGCAAAGATAACAACTTCCGCGTAAATGCAACATAAATGCAATTAAAGGTAGACCAGATATTACTTGAAGATAAGTTGAGGTTAAAAATACTAAAAAGAAAGGCAGTATTAAGCTGAGTAATTGACACGTGCCGACTCTTGACCGCCAACGCAAATTAAACTGCAAGCTAGAATCACCTTGATAAACGTCGCGAGACGGTTGAATGTTAAAAAAGTAATAGGAAAGGGTAGAAAACGAGGTTAGTTCCTAAGATACCTCGAAAGAAGAAAGAACAATTTTTAACTTAGCGAACGCGCAATTCGGTTTTTTGTAATAGTTTCTGTAATTTGGGGAACTTATTAAAATTACCGGAAGCCGCGAATGAATATCGTCTCGAAAAAACCCAAAGTTTAAAATGGGAAAATTATTACCTAACTTGATATGGAATATCGGTGTCGTCTAAATTATCGAATTAACGTAAATAGTTTAGTGCCAATCAATAACTAAAAACGAATTAATAATAACGTGCCGTTTAAATGTAAAGAACTCAAGTTTTCTAATAAAGGAATTGCCTTAATAACAATCAATGAATGAAAATGTATTAATAATAATGTGCCGATTAAACTTAAAGAACTCAAGTTTTTTAATAACGGAATTACCTAAATAGTAATTAAATAAGCAGTTTGTGGAAGATTAACAATTGAAAGTTGTTAGGGTTATATTCAACCCGGTGGTGACCATCGAGAGCTTTTACCGCCCACAATCAAAAGTTATTAGCAACTCAAAGTTAATTAACGAAATCAAAACTAAAGCAGTGATGTCTTAGGGAAAATTTGCGCTAGTAAACAGTGCGCCTTGTATCTGATAAAAACTAAACAAAGAATGGATATCAAAATCATGAATAATCAACGCGCTTAATGGACCACGTTATTGAAAAGTCAATCATATCGCTCAGGGGGCGTCATTTCCACCTGGTCGGAGGAGTATCGTTGCTGCAAACTACCAACCTACTATTGTCACCTAAAGGTAACAAATTTGTATTAGCTATAAGAAAGTGCGTTTGTGTAAGGTGCCGCGCAATGGATGATTGGACCAAAGGTCTCAAAATTCGACGAAAGGGAATCCTAGTCACTAAGCAGGATTAATTTCCCTAGCTAAAAGCCTACCTAATAACTCTAAAAGTTAGAAACAATTCAATTTAGAATAAAATAACGTGTATTGTTTAAGCCAATGGCAAATATAAAGAAATTGATTTAAATTAAAGTAATGTTAATGTCACTCCAAGATAAAGGAACAGTTTTAGTAATAATAATTATCTATGGAATTAAAGTAAATTTAAACGAATATAGAGGTGATTAGAAATAGGATAATAATTTGTGCATAATGTGTTTTTATTCTTTGTTTTGATTATACGACTTAATTAGATGTTTTGCGTTTTCTTAATATTCTGCCTAGAAAAGTAAGTGGTTTTCAACCTGGCCTCATTCGAAGAAAAGCCTTTGAAGTAGAGGACCGATGACTACCGAGGCACCAAATAAATAGTTTACAAGGTAGGTGAACTTACACCCTGGAGAAAGTAGCTAACACCTAAATATATACGTGGGAGGTCTTGCTTTTGAAAGAAACGCATACGCGATTATATTTTTACCTTTTTTTACTGAAATCAAACATTAGTGTCACCGTACCTTTAATAATTTAGATTTATTATTTTAAATTTTTTACAGTACCTACCTGAATTTAGTGCAACTTTTCTAATTCGAATTTTAAGGGACTCCCAAATAAGTTTGAGTTAGAAAAACTTGGAATTAAATAAAATCAAACAAAATAATTTATTTTTTATTATATTAAGCCGAGATTGTTTAATGCTGAAAGTGCTCGATAATCTTCTAAGTAAACTTTCTTTTGAAATGAATATATTACAATGATGTGAATCAGCGAAAAGAGTAATATTATAATTACACATATAATTAGAAAAATTTTAGAAATTTTCCAGTTATAAAAATTGTTACGGAAGTTTTCAATTTATATGCCGCATGTTGTATTTCCATATCTGTATGCTCAAATGCGGTCGGTGCGCAGGTCGGCGAGCGGCTAGAGACGGATAGTCCAGGTTTGATTTTCACGCAAGGCGGACGGTTTTGAGTTTTCCTTCCCGAAATTTTTAAATATTTCCGAATATTAATAAAAGTAGTAAATATTATAGTTAAAGTGGCGTTGCGTGGATAAATCGTGTTTTAATTTCGACGCTACTGTGGATTTTCTATATTGAAATTAACTTATTATTAGTTAAAAATTTTCAAGGTTTTAAAATTTCGGCGTGTTATCAGTATCGGCTAGCACATGTATCCATTATCACGCGCATCCAGTTCGAGTTGGTGTTATTTATATTTCGCTAATCAGAATTTGACAAATGACGATTTAAAATATGTTTAAACGGAACGATCACTTATTTTGTTTGAGAATATAATTACTCGTAAGTCGCCGGATGTTCAGCTGTATTTTGTCAACCAACCAACATTTTACTTCTACTTTATCGGAACATGAATTTTAGCTGTTGGGACTTTTCAACGCAGCAGCGTTTTGTACAACAATGATCGATTGATCATCACTACAATTTTAAACTAGTAAAGTGTAAAGTGCACGTTCGCGGTAGTTTCTTACCTCTGAAATATTGGTTTTTCCTGCAGCTGTTAAAATTATCCTGTATATGGTGTATCTCTGAAACTTCTTTGTTGATCAATGAGGTAAGATTTTATTATATTTTAATAGCTCTCACATACATTCCTTTGATCTATTTTCCGCAATTTTGTATAAAATTTATTGGAATCGTTCGCAGAGCGGGACAATTACAAATTTTGTGACTAAAGTGGTTGTTCTTCTGTGCAAATATTTTTGTTTTCAAAATTCGACTTACAGAGATAAAATTACACGTAAATTGTCAATAAAAATTTGATTTATAAAATAATTGCTAGAATTTACAAAAGTTTAAGAACTTATATTCTTCATATATTTTTTTGAGAGAACTCTCTCTCTCAAAAGATCTCTAGCATTTGCTATACTTTTCCAAATAATTTTCCAACTGTGGCATACTAATTCAAGTTTTGAACTTCAATACATTTAACAAATGTTTATCAGCAATGATAAAACGCACATTTTTCCAATTGAGTCTTGCAATTCGAAAATTTTGCTCTTAATTACTTGAGAGGTAATCTGAACTTCATTATTGAAGGATTAAAGTTGTCCATTTACATTACATCGTTAAAAATTTTCATGAAACTCGCCAAGAACATCTTCAGGTATATTTGATAACTTTAAAACCACATTTGTTAAGTTTAAATTTTCAGGGTTCTACTTTAGTCTTACCATTTTTACCCTTTGGTTTACCATTAATATTATTGGATTATCAATTATCTTGGTACTTTTTTGAACGTACGCTACCGTTTTATCGATGTGACTTACATATTTGGTATTGTATTCCTTGATTGGTTACTGTTGATTGGTTGTAAATTTTAAATGGAGCTTACTTTTAACATTTTAACATCTGTCATTTCTGCTTGGTGCAAAATTCCTCCGGTTATCTAAAACCGCAAGCTCCATTTTGGAAATTACTCTATTGGTCATCTTATTGCTGCCAAAGTCCAACTATTTAGAAAGAAGACATCAGAAAAAGATAAGATTTGTATTGTGCCGTCAGATATTATTTATTAATTTTTAAATTAGGAATAATTTTATTGCGCCACGAATATTTATTCTACTGTTCTACTAAACAAAAGTTTATTTAATAATTTTACTATTTTTACAAAATAATCAAAATTGATTAAAGAAAA
The DNA here is from genome assembly GCA_036346125.1 of Lycocerus yunnanus. Lineage (NCBI taxonomy): Eukaryota > Metazoa > Arthropoda > Insecta > Coleoptera > Cantharidae > Lycocerus > Lycocerus yunnanus. Next base: position 62,912 of record JARFIX010000126.1, read on the forward strand.
GGTGGAAAAATCTGTTCGCCTAGTATACGTATACCCGATAAATTGTGAATGCTCATTATTATATAATTATTAATTTACACATTTTTGTATTATCTCTTACGTTTAAAGAGTCACCCAATACTGCGCTTATCTGTAAATAATTAATTGACAAATAAATCTAAAACCAACAAGCATATACCAACATATACTCTGTTACTCACAGCTTTTGGTCACTCCTTTTTTTACAGCAGTCCTATTTCCACAGTTTATTTGTTGACTGCTGAGTTTACGTATACAGGGTGGTCTATAAACTTCGTGGAGCTCAAATATTAACTTACCGGTTTGCTCCTCAGAGCGTAACATTTAGCGTTCTCCCTGTATAATTGTTTTGGAGACAAAATTGTTTGGTATATAATTGAAGGAGAGTAAAATTCTCTTCGATAATTTTGATTTTATTTCTTAACAATTCTGTAAAGCTTTAGTGATTTGTTTGATGGATTTCATTCGCTTATTAAGCGATTAACTATCATTTTGATTAACGGGGAGAGGAATTGAAGTAGGAAAAATATTTATTGAAAAGTGTTGATTGTTGAGGTTTGCACTTAAACAGGGTGTATCTGTTGTGAGTAGTTCACAGGTCGATTTAGATGTAGAATTCCACAGAATATCGGTCAAGTTGATTGAATTAAGTGGTCAAATAGAAGATTTTGATAACCCAAATAGAAACAATGAGCAACAACAAACCAAAGCTCGTCTTTTACATATTCAGCATTGTATAGACATATTACTTAACATTACATCAAAAAGACGAAAAAATTAAATGCCAGAATCTTTCCATTCTAGTTGCTAGCTTATTGAAATCTTTTAGTGATGTGTATTTTGTATCGGGATTGAATAATAGGTGTGCGGTCAAAAACTGTACTGTTCCGTCATTGTAATAAATTACTTTATGTTCAAAAATTTTTTTTACTATACCTAAATTTATTTAATTTAATTATTTTACAATATCACACGGAAAGTTTTCTCTCAAGCTTAAATAATAGTCCGCACCATACAAGGTGATTATTGAGTTCACTTCTGCCAGGTTTTCCAAAATATTAAATTCGAATAGCGAAATGTTTTACAAAGATGGGAATAAATTTTGAAAGCGCTTTCAATTGGACCAAAACAGAATCCTTCGGATTAGGAGTAACACTTCTGGTTACGGTCTGGGGGCAACAATTTCTGCATAATTTTTTTCCCTTTTCCATTTCTTCATATAAATTGACATTAATATTTATCTGCTCAATTTTTAAAATTGAGATTCCTGAAAACTTTTTTTCTTGGAATATCTCTCTTTCAATTTCAGAAATTTCTTTTCAGTTTCCAGAAGCTATCTTTTCTTTTCTTCCAACTGAATCTTGAACATCGACATTAGGCTTAGCACTAATTCTGCTTTGTTGTTCCTTAGTATCTTTATCCTTCTGTTTTTTTTATCGGCAGAAGGTAAATCGATAGTAAAATTTCAGCACTCTCTATTTTTTTGGCAATACATTTGTATTTTTGCAACGTCACCTTCGCTTTCTTCAATCGGTGGATGGAGATCTACTATTTTATTGTTCAATCTATCACAGCTTGTTTGCAACATTTCCACATTGTCTTTCAAAAGTTTTGTCTTGGTTTGACAAACTTTATATTGTTTTCGAAGATTATTTCTCTCTCCTACATGCAGATATTTTGTGCGAGGTGTTATGTATCATTTGAGTAAACCTTATTGCTGTTCTTCTGGTCATGGATTCTTTTAGTCAAAAACCCAAACTCTAGCTTCTGGTCAGCGATCGTCTTTAATAATCGTCGTTTATTAAGATTAGTAATATGAAATGCAATTAATTTTTTTGTTTTAAATTTACAAAGTAATAATCTTTGCAATATATACTGTATCCGTTATTGTTGTATTATATCTTTATTGTTGGTTTTGTGCATCTGGATCTGTTGCACCTATCTATATTTCACTGTAGATACTGAAGGATAACAGATGTGGAATCATATTTTGGTAAATTACACACACAAAGGGAAAGCCATACAAGATGCCATTAAAGATTGCCCGCAATTAAATCCTTGATAACAATTTGATTTTTTACAGAGTATAACAGATTATATTGTCATACTAAAAACTTTATGGCTAATTAATTTTAGTGTATAATTTTTTTTAATTATCTCTAAGCTTTGTTAAAGACTTAAGTAGGATTGTACTAAGGATCAGAAAATCGGTTACTTAAATTTAATCATCAAAATTATACACATAAGATCGGTCGAGAGGAACAATTAAATTATATTTCTAGGCAAAAACAGAAGGACGTTTCAATTACATAAAAATACATTTAAATAACAAAGAAAATAAAAAAAAAAATTTTGGAAAAAAGGATTATAATATCCAGGTGGAAAATTATTAATAAGGTGACCTTCAATAGTATTGGTACCATGGTATCTTTAAGTACTTTTAGTATCCACCTGTGGTATTCCACGGACTTGATCCTTGATCAAGTATATACATAGTTATATACACAGCTTAATAATCAAATTATGTAATTACAAAATCACTCTTCAATTTATTTTATTTGCTTTATTTTTGGCACTGAATAAGCAAATAACTAAATTATTGACAATGAAGATTGCTTAAAATTGTTTTTATTTAGCAACAAAATAAATAATAATTCAAAAATCAATTACACAGGATAATAGAAGGAAGATTGGTCGATCATGTTCATTTAGGTTTTAAAACTTTACCGAAAGTCTTCGGTAACTGACAACTCGATGTCATTATTTGCTTCATCGAGTGTTGTATAACTATTATTATTACTATCGGTACTTCTATGGTAATGGGCAAAAACGTAATCTTCGCTGGTACATAATGAATTTATTGTTTGCAGTAACTCATTTATTACTATCAAATCTTGATCTTAATATTCAACAGAATCTCGATATGCCAAGATAGGAAATCTAGCAGAATCTAGTATATTTTTATATACGCACGTACATGTATGTCTTTGTAACCGAAAATTTTACATTCAATGGTTTGTATGTTTTGATCATTGTTTTCTCTCCAATCTAAAGTGCAAGTTGGATTTCTACTTGCCCACATCTTCATGCGCACTTGAAATTTATGTGAACATTTATCTAAAAAACCTATTTCTTATCGCCGACATTTAGGTTTACCAAACATATACTGCAAATTTCGGATACTTGTACTTTACTGAATTCCAAAGTGTTATTTATTTTGGTTTACGCTGTTGGGATTACTTGCATAATATGACAGTTATGTTTGATTAATAATCACTTTCCTTGATATACTTAATAAAATTTAATTGATAACGTGAATAATCCGATAATCAATGTAGACAATCCGATTTAACCTTAAAAAGTTTGTTCAGCGTTTCTCAAACCAAACAGCATACGTGTGAACTCGAATAACCCAAATGGAGTCGTTACTGATGTTTTGTGAGTATCGTCTGGGTGAATTGGTATTTAGTAAAAGATTTTCCCGAATCGACTGAAGAGAATATTTCTTTTCCGGAAAGGATTGTGCACCTTTGTTGCTGCCCCTAAAATCAAAACGCCGTTAATTACTGTGAATTAGATATTTGGAATAACACTCGCCGTAATCTTGAAACTTTTAGCCAAACAAATTTGGTTGTAATAATCCGTTATACCGCCGTCCGAAAAATATTGTTTTAACAAAAATTCCTGGCTAAAGAGAAAGCAGTCCAAACACCAGAAACACATGCTTTTCAGAGTTTATCAAAATCTTCTGGCGTGCGATTCTTTTAGAATTGTGAATATGTGTTTGGTACGTATCGCTATTTTTTTTTGCTGCAGAAAGTAAATGCAAGGTGGATGGATAGGAGTTGCCGAACTTATGATGTCACGAATTTAGTTGGTAAAACATACCGGGAGATTTGTTAAATGTTCCATTTTCCTAAATTACAACCTTATCCAGTTTTTCCAGCACCTCGCCATTCCCAATTACCAAAACGACACCGACACTCCCGTGTCGTTTAAGTTTAAGTCAGTGTAATTTGCGAAACTGGAAAATTTGTTGAGAAACCAAATAGGTTTTCAAAAATATTACGTTTGAACAATTAATAATTAAACATATTTGATTTATAATAAAAAAACATTACATGAATTTTAATACCAAAGATTTAATTATTAAATCACATAAGGTCTTCTCCATTAGAGGGCATATCTGCATTTGCAGTATAATAAAATTGCTCCATGTCTTTGAGCGTTACGTTTGGCGCAATACCTTTACGACCACCGCGACTTATTCTGTGAATATAATTTTTAAGATTGCCAGACAAATCGTAGTTAATCACCATGGAAACCTGTTGTAATTCAATTCCAAAAGCCAAAATGTCAGTAGTTATTAAAATACGTAATGAACCTGAACGAAATTGCTTCATTATCTATTCGATTCAATTCACCGTGCATTGAGGATGCGGTGCAATCCTTATTCATCATACTATTTATTAGAAAATTAATTTTGCGACCGGTGTTGCAGAAGATTACATCTCATCGGCTTCATCAAGTATGAACAACTTGATATAATTTACTTTGAGAATTCTTTGCGCAATAATGTCATATACACGACCGGGAGTTCTCACTACGACGTGAACACTACTATCAAATTTTTGGATGTCCTAACGAACATTTGTTTTACCCATGGAAGTGTGAAAGTTTATTCATGCGTCTTTTAATATATCGTTATTATCCAGCATTCCAAGCACTTGGGAATCACTGGTTTCTAGGAGTATCGTCGTTATTTTATGCGCCGATTTGAAATTAATTACCCTCACCTTTGGTAACAAACGTTCTGTAATCAACTACCCGCGCACCTGAGGTTGTTTTTCTACTTACAATGCTGTAGCCGTGAGAGGTTCTCGTTTTTGCCATTACTTCTTGCACCTTTTCCGTTGATCAAGTTCTCGATGAAGACATTCTTGGGTGATTGCTCCAGTTGTCGATATTTTATATCTTAAAGTTAAAAGACTTCCATCAGTATCATTTATCGTTTCTGGTCTTTCAGTTTCGGGAACATCAAGAACATAAAAATTCTTGGACGATCCATATTCTTCTTTCCTTCGGGCCTACGAAACCCGAAAAATCAGAAAAAGTCGGCTCGATTAGAGAGCATATCTGCAATTGCAGTATAATAAAATTGTTCAATGTTGTCGCAACTTTTAGATGTCACCGACAAGGCTGCCTCTTACGCTTTTGATGGTAAGGCGACGTAGCTGATTCTTCTCGAATCACAGTCTGGCGGCGCCAGGCCTGAATAAAACTCGCTAAAAAGATTGTAGGGGGGTTTCTTTAGAACCAAAAGAATAGCAAAGTGCCAGTATGCAAATTATAATACAGAATACAGCGGCAAGTTCGCTTCTAACAGACCTTATGGTCCCAAACAAAAAAAGGCTGAAAATCTACAAAATTTTATTTTGCAAAAATGGATATAGCAATATCCTGCTAAGTGATCAATCTAAGCTAAGTGATAAAGCTGAGTAATAAATCTTTATCCCAATTTACGATGATGTGAGCTCCCTGTTTATTTGCGTTGAAGGCTAATTTTGGGCTTTTATAAAGTAATTTGGATACCACCGTCCAATATTGATTTCCAACGTAACGTCAAGTTTCCAAAAAGCACCAATTTCCAGATTTCAAAAACTAATCGATCTTTCTCCACACCATTTACTTAATTCACAATACAGAAGTTAATCTTGGTTTCACAAAATATTCCAAAATTCAATTATTAATAAATTGATAATCTTTCAAAACTATTAAATTTCTCGCAATTTTAAAATATGCGTGTCTTCGCATCACCTTGCAATCTAAACCAAAAACCTTGAAATTATCTCCTTATACTTTATACCGAGAACGTCGTTGTTTTACTCAATATAAACAATTAAAATTAATTATTTAGTAAAATGTAATGGCAAAGTTAACGTTACAATGTCTTTGAACGTACGTTTGTCGTCTTCGGTAATTAATCGCAATACCTTTACGACCACCGCAACCTATCCGGTGAATATAATTTTCACGGTTCCTAGACGTAGTTAATCACTATGGAAACCTGTTGTACTTTAATTCCAAGAGCCAAGAGGTCAGTAGTTATTTAGGGTACTGTATACTATCGGAGGCTGGCGATCATCATCTGAAACTCCTTTCTGTCCTGCGTCATGCGTATCAGTTCCGCGGCACCACTCACACCAAACCACTGCCGCAAGTTTTACAACCATAAAAATCGCTTCCGTCCCAGACCTCTTTCTCCCTCAATCTTGCCATTCATAATCAGTTGTAGGAGCGCATATTTCTCACCTCTGAATATAATATAACCAAAGTATGCCACTTTTCGATTTTTAATGATGGTGAACAGTTGATGATCTTTGTTCATGCGGCGGAGCACTTCTTCGTTGGAAACCCTTTCCATCCATGAAGCACCCTGCGGTACAACCATATCTCAAACGCTTCGAGCTTGTTTTCGGAGAACAATTTCAGCGTCCACGCCTCCACGTCATACAACAAAACTACTATTGCATCGAAGGTGTTCCATTTTTTTTTAGAAAGCGCTTCGTGCCATTGTAATCCTTGACCTAATTTTTTTATCAGGATCCTTCTATGGGGCTGCCATTAATATTGAATGGAGAATCTCGAATTTTCGCTTTATTGAAGACTATTATTTTATATATGTTTCATATTTAATATAATTATTAATATATATTATTACTTGCCCACATCTTCATGCGCACGTGAAATTTATGTGAACATTTATCTAAATAACCTATTTTTTTATCGCCGTCATTTAGGTTTACCAAACATATACTGCAAGTTTCGGCTAGTTGTACTTCACTGAATTCCAAAGTCTTATTCATTTTGGTTTACGCTGTTGGGATTACTGAGCGCGAAATGTTAAGTCCGCCAGAGTTAATCTTGACCAGCTAAATCCGCAACAGCGGATCAATGGTTGTGCGCAGAACCTGGCGGATCAAAATGGGTACGATCCCTTAGAAAAAACGCCTACATGTTAACCCGCAGAGGACATGACTCGACTCGACAAACCTACTTCTCTAGCTCCAATAACTGCCAAGTGTACAACTCAGCACTTACACCCTAGCCTAGAAACACTTTCAGTAAAGTTTTCTTTTATTTTCCCTTGCTTTCACCCAGATACTGTCAGAGGAACAGTCTGTGCTTTATATTTTCGGAACCATGGACCTTCTTCTTCTTCCCTGATATTTATTGTGAAAAACAAAATATTAGTAAAGCTTTCATTTTTTTTAGAAGGTTTTGGGCTAATTCATACGTGCAGGAACTCGATATATTCATAGACAAGGATTTTGCACTCGAAAGTGAGCAAATCATTTCCGCGCAGCAGATTTTGATAAAGTATCTTTACCGTACACAGCACAAATTTTTTCAAAAGCGTTATGCAGCGTTCTTCCCTTTGCCGTAATAATATTGCAAAATATAGCCCAATTTTTCATTACTTTTTTCTATTTTCAAACGCAAATAACTTTTCAGCCCCTACACCAATTTCGATGTTTATACACTCAAAGTCACTCGAAGTGTCACCTTTCCAAAGAACATTTAGTCCTTTCAATCTGTGCTGAGTTATTTGCAATTAATGGCATCTGTCGGGAAAAATGGCGCGAATTTTTTTCTCGACAGGTACATATTTCTTGAAAATTTCAAATAAATACAATTAAAATTGTGAGTTATTTTAGTTTAAATCGCACCAATCGAACTGAAAGATTGATGTGCGGTAGGATAATTTGATTTAATTTTTCGTTTGGAGACTACAACTTCAGCTGAAAACATTCAATATGGGTCTAGAATAGATGACTCTGATGAATGTAAGTTTCAATTAACATTATATTTAAGAGTAAACCCGTCTCGAAACATGTTTTTCTCGAAATGACATTTGCAAAATCAGTGACCACAATAAATCGAGAACTAATGTATTAATTTGTTTCAAATTTTGTACGAAGAAGGAATAATTTCATCAAAAATCCAAAAAATTTGACTTTGAGCGGGTGCCACTTTGTTCTAAATTAATATTTTGAAAAATTGCTAGGTAATTTTTTTCGATGTCTAAATTTATGTATAATTATGAAAAGAACACAAATACATCATATAATTTTAAAATAAAAAATTATAACAGGAAATTGTAACTTTAACAATTCCTGTTATGAAAGGTACGCTTGTCGCACCTTTCTCATAATCCCCTTGGGTTTTATTGAGTCACGTGTAAGGTGAGAGAAAGGTTTTTGATCATCTAAGTTGGCACTATGTTTTCGTACTTAGATATCTTGCTTTCTGATAAACGGAGTGCTCAACCAACACCTCAAGAGCACGCATATATTTTTATTTTGGTGCAAATTTTTATCTGTTTTAAACATACTGTGATTTATTCCATCCTTAATATCACAGTGGGTTGTAGTACCAGGGTACAATCTATGGGATTTCGATTTATTGCCTATTTTGTTGCAACATTATATTTTTGCAATGGTGTCAAGAATATTATCTTTGTGGAAATCTTTACACCTGGACTGATATGGAAAATTTAGCCCACCTAGAGAAGTCGACCTTCGTCCATTTAACTTTTATATCGGAGCTGTTTGGAAAATTAGTTTTCTTATTTTCTTGGATTTTGGACTGTTGTGTTTAGTGGATGATGGGGTCCTCGCATTTTTAGACGATGGTACAAGCTTTGAGAGAGCTGCTATGCTCCTGTTCAAGATGCCAGTTGTTCCTTGGCAGGCCTTTGGTTTTACCACGAGGGCAGCGGTTCCTTCTTTTTTTTACCTCCGTTTGAAGTTGGACGAAGCGTTTGTAACGAGCCATTGCTATGAATTTGTGTAGTTTGTTAATCATTTTTCAACATTGGTAGTTGACGTTGTTAACCTGAAGTTATGTTTATCCCAGTCTTGTGTTCTTTATTTGATTTTAGTAAACTCCCAGGGATAACCTGGTGTGGGACGATGACATGATTTACTCTGAAATTGAAGGTAACCCAAAATGGAAGGTATTTTAAAGCATCGATCCATCATTTTGGAAGTCTCTAGGTAAGTGAGCTATGTCGGTATAGATGCAAGGGTGCGTGTTTTAACTGTGCTTCAGGTGGGACTTTTGCTTTAACGTCAACGATTTTCAACAAGAATTCAATTGCTGAACAATTCATAGTAATGGGGAGTCGACTTGAACCATCATCTAGCCTTCATCTAGTGAGGTTATATTTTGCTTCGGAAGTTTACCCTCAGGTAAACTTACTTATTTAACCCTTGTTTTTTTATTATTTTAGCCTGTAGCCTTCAGTTTGTTCTGATAAGGAATTGAGAATAAATGTCACAACATCTGTTTACTATCTTTGCTTTGTTAAATTAAACAATTCTTCCTGTTTTATACGTTTTATTTACTTTAGCTGGCGCCCCATTTACATCATTTTTCCTCATACTGAGCAATGCATTTTAATTACGAATCCACGACGGTTTTCGAACCACCCCCTCGCACTTGGACTAACACCCCTATTCTGTAAGCCGTTCGTTAAGCGGTTTCGTTAAGTTTCGTTGAAAACGTAGTTCAGTTGTCAAATTGGTATTCTCTACAAGACCGCATTCGTTACCAACTTCGTTATTACGGAATTATTGAACGAATGCTCTTGAGGTGTCGTTGAGCATATTACGAATTCGTTGAGAAGTGACAGATTGTATTTTGAGGTTAGTAATCGACATTCAAAGTAATATAAGTAGTGAAAAATAATTACAAAGTTGAAACAATTGTTAATTCCTATTTAAAATGGATCCAGAATTGTTACAGATTATTCTTATATATAAACAACAACAAAATATGAACAGGTATGAAACGAAATTTTTATAATAATCACTAATTTTCTTGCTCTAAACATGTCATCAATTATATTGATAATTTATAATTTGTGTTAGGAACAATTTAAGAAATCATCATCGTCACCTTCGAGATACAAGTGACCCATTTAATTTGCCAGAAAATAATTTTCGGATGCTGTTTCGACTTTCGATACAACTTGCGAAACGATGAAAGGTCAGCGGTTCAAAATGGCACGTCAAAACCACAATCAAACTATTAACCATGTGAAAATTTCCACTTCCCATAGGAAAAATGATCCGCCCACGCGATCGGAAACCACAATGCGTCTGACGATTATTACCCACTACTGTAGGTTATGAATATCACTACTATGTCTAGCGATTAGGCAAAACTTGCCACTCAACACTAAAACGGTCCACCCTCGTTCGCTAACCTACCTCGCCTCCGTGGACGAGCCCAAATTCAACCGCCCTAATCTACTACGCCTGCGCTCTTCTCTTACGCCTGACCATGTGATGGAAAAATAATCATGCCATATGACGTTTTTATCTCGGAGTTAAGAGATAACGTTCGAAATATTCTATTGAAAGTCAATAATTTTAAATATTTATTGAATTTACTTTAGGATTCGTTTGAAAATGTTAAATTTTCGTAACATATTAATTTTCCAAATAACAAACCAAACCTTCATTCTGATTCTGAAGAATCAGAATTAAATACAAAATTCGAAAACTCAAAAGAAATTTTTTGTATAATAAATTTTAATTTGCGTTTCTCCAATTGCAGCTTTTCCCGTTGTATATCTACCAATTTATCTATTGACTTAGCCAATTCTCTGATGTCTTTGCCCAGTTCACTTCGGGAATTAATATTTTCTTTTTGAATGGCCTTATTTTTTTCTGCATTCTGGTTAATAATACTTTCTAACAATGTTTTTTCGCGAGGTCTCCTGGTGATGATAAAAAAGTTAATTAACCATATTTTATGACTTATTATTCTTACTTTGTTGCTTTCTTGTGATTGTCGGGGGTGACCAATCCAACTGGTAACGCTGCTTGGCTACTAGATGGATTATCATAATGTTGGTACAAAACGCTTGGACTAAAATCGTGATAGTCCACCTTATCAATATTGTAATCAGCCGGTTGTGTAGGCGTATTGAATCCTGCTTCGATGACAGCAGGATCACCCGTCACAACCAGACGACCAGTTACATCTAAGAGATCGTTTTCCAAATCAGTTAATGGCTTTAAGGGTGGGCCGCCGCCTGTTCCCCGAGCGTGGACTATGATATTTCGAGATTTTCGTCTCGTGGCACTAGTCCAATCCGCAAATGTCTAAAATATAGATAGTGAGCCAAGTTAAAAATACTTTACATTCGAATGTAACGTAATTAAAAAAAAAATTTAACACGATTTAAAAATTCACAAGAAATTTGATAACTTACCTTCTTCCATGCTTCTTTGTCCTTAATGGGACCATCGCCACAAGAATTTAGCTCTTTTGTTAGTTCCTCCCACGCATCATCTACCCCATTGCTATTATTAGGGGTGTTTTTTTTTGTTCGAAATGTACTATTATTCCGCATAGTATTCACATACAACATTTGCTGAACTAATGTAGTTTTTGAAATTCGCCTACGTTTAGGCGTACTATTATCTACAGATTCGCTCATTGTAGATCGTTTTCACTTTACGACGAATTATTAGATTACGATACAGTTACAACAAGAAAATAATAATTAATGTCACTACATATGCATATCCTAGCCCATATACCCTTTGGATCAAATACTATCAACTACCAACATACAATATTTGAAGCACCCTGTATTACACGGTTGCGTATCACTATATTTTTAATAAGTGTCGTCATCAAGGAGTTCTAACAATAATAAAAAATATAAGCAGAAAAACGTAATGTAATTGGTTGCTTTTTAAATTTTCAACAAATCAACCGACAAACCAGAAGAAGTACCAAAATTTGGTTGGTTCCTTTCTGCAAAAGGCCGTCAATTTGTGGGTTAGGTTTCTGTTGATTGGATTACAAAAATGCTTAAATTTTTCAAAATTGTGTGCAATAAAAACTACTATTAATAATATCTGATATAATTAAATAATATATTTTTAGTTAAATTATAAATATCACATAATGTAGTGCCAGATGCACATATGCATTATTAATCGATTACTTACAAAATCCGATTACATTATCAAGTTTTTACAGATCAAAAATTTTTTGTTTTTATAATAATTTTTAAAATTTAAAATCCGAAGATGGCTAGTGTACGGCACGAGTACAACTTCGGAATTAATCGTGTCAAAAACGCTTAGCGTTTTCGTTGAGATTCATGTACGAATGAAGCCCGTAACGAATTCGTTAGAGTTCGGTTACAGAATACGATTCTGAACGAATTCGTTCAATCCTTCTCTACGAAACAAAACTCAACGAAATTCGTTACGGTAACGAAAAAGTTACAGAATAGGGGTGTAAATACTTAAATGTATAAGAGTTAGCCGATCGTGTAATTACATCTACGATCAAGCAAGCGGCTAGCGTGGCAAAATTAATATTTGTGCAATTATTGTTACAAAATTTATTACAACAAATTATAATTTTATTTTAAAATATATAATAAATCTATATATACAAAAAATTCGTTTAAAACAGCCCAACTATTTTTCTTTCATACTTTCACATTCCAATTTCATTACAAACGATTAATATTAATTAATTTGAAATCTCAGGACAATTTTTTCCAAATATATTTTTATAAAAATTTGTAGCCGCTTCTTCCTGCCACTCTAAATGATCTACAGGTGCTATGAAATTTACCACCTTTTTATGTACGACATATTTAATTTTTCTTCCTTTTGTTGCATTTGTATCAACTTTTCTCTTCATTTTACTTCGCATACTTTGTAATTGTACCCACTGTTGACTTAACTGTATAGGATCTGTTATATCAGCAGACTTGACTTCAATAAATTCTCTTAATAATTGATGATAAAAGTCAGTATGATCGTATATGTGGAGATTTGACTCTTATGGATCGGTTTCACCCATAATTTCATATTCAGATTATTTTCGTTGTGTTTTTCTTATCAAAGCTTCTTTCTCTGTCAAGATATGTTCAATATAATTGCCTACCGAATTAATGGCATGGGTGGAAGTAAAGGGTCTACCAATCAGGGGTTTGTTTTTAAATTTGGTTGAAATAGGTCAAGTAGGCAGTTCTGTTATTCAGTTTTTATCATATGTATAATAAAGGTCAACATTTAATATAATGCCTTTGATTTCGCTCGAAAATCGTGTTAAGATAATTCAAATCCATTATGAAAATGGTCGATCCGTGAAGACTACATTTCGCAAAATTCGCGATATTTTTATTTGTAACGATCGTCCATCTGAGACTACAATTGCGAATTTAGTGCGAAAATTTGAGTCCACCGGTTCAGTAGTAAACGTAAGCACAAAAATATGTGCTCGTCCATGTCGTTCAATCGAAAATATTGCTGCAGTACGTGAAAGTGTCACAGAGGACCCAAATTTATCGGTTTCACGACGTTCTCAACAATTAGGCCTGTCCACAATGACCACATGGCGAATTTTACGGAAGGATTTAGCTCTAAAGCCTTATAAGATACAACTGGTACAAGAATTAAAGCCAGCAGATCATTCTCAACGTCTTAGATTTGCTGATTGGATCATTGAACGTGGTGCTTGTTTTCAGAAAAATCATCTTTTCGGACGAAGCACATTTTCACTTAAACGGGTATGTTAACAAGCAAAATTGTCGAATTTGGGCTTCTGAAAATCCAAAAGCAGTTGTTGAACAACCACTACATCCATCTCGTGTCACTGTATGGTGTGGTTTATGGGTAGGGGCATCATTGGTCCCTATTTTTTCGAAAATGAGGCTGGTGCTTTCGTTACTGTCAATGGAGTTCGCTATAGGGATATGGTAACCAATTTTTTATGGCCTATTTTGGATGATATGGGTGTGGAAGACTTGTGGTTTCAACAGGATGGAGCTACGTGCCATACAGCGCGAGAAACAATCCAACTATTGAAAACTAAATTTAACGGGCGTTTAATTTCGCGAAAAGGTGACGTCAACTGGCCAGCAAGATCCTGTGATTTAACGCCATTGGACTTCTTTTTGTGGGGCTATGTGAAAGATAATGTTTACGCGAATAATCCACAAACAATTTCAGAACTAAAAACAAATATCGAAGCCGTCATCCGAGAAATAAGTTCGCAATTATGCAAAAATGTATTCGAAAATTTTGTTAAAAGAATCGACGTCTGCAAACGTAGTCGTGGAGGACATTTACCGGATATTGTTTTCCATTCATAAATGTTCAAGCCCCTACAACATATTTCAGTAGAGAATTAGAAAATTTTCATACAAAATATGTGTTTCTTTTAAAATTTAAAACAAACCCCCGATTGGTAGACCCTTTACTAGACGAACTTGCCAATCGAGTTTTTTATTCCATTTATCTATAACGGAGTTTCTGTATTTTTTATAACTCGTACGTCGTTTTTCAATTTCTGATTCATATTCGTTCAGCGTTTTTTTCTTTCGAGGCATAATTTCTTCCACTTGTTCATCTTTTAATTCGTCTTCTGTATCGCTAGGAATTTCCTCATCATCCTCATTCTTTTTAGTAGATTTGTCACCCTGGCTTGATAGAAGATCTTTTGTTTCTGGGTACTTCTTTACCACCAAAGATTGCAATTTTAACAAATCGTTTAACAAACCCGTTATGGAATTTATACCCAACTTGCAAGCTTCTATAAGTTTGGAATTATCAGTTTGTTCAAGTTCACTAAATAATTCGCCTTGAGGGACCTTGTTTGATGCTAATAAACACTTTTGAAGTTGAATACGAACCTCTAGGAGATTCTCCCACATTTTTAATTGATGTCGCACAGATTCACCCTTACTAATTTGACCAGACAAATCCATCACTTTAAATTTTGACGTTTGTTGCTCAAAATCGTCTTCATCATTTTCATCTTCGTCGTCTACATCATTTTCATCTTCGTCGCCTTCATCATCTTCATCGCCTTCATCATCTTCATCGTCTGATTTACTTTTAATGCTTTGATCTTCTTCATTAGAATAATCATTAGATGATTCTGAAATAATAAAATTAATTTAAGCCGAAACCTTAAATTTCTAAAATCAATGCTAAATTTTATCATTCTGAAACATATGCTACAACCATACTCTGATGGAAAAGTCACTTAGGGTACGTTTAAGCAAAAATATAAAAGTTTAAGGTAATTTATCTTACCTTCGGAATCAGATTGGGTAACTTCTTGTTGATCAAATTCCTCATCTTCGATATCAAAAAATTTTACTTCTACTGTTTTTTGGCCCATATAACGTTTATCCTCATCTTCCAACAAGGGTGAATTTTGTGTTCGTAAAGAACTTAACTTTTCGTCATTTTCAAATTCGATTTTTTCGTCTGAAACACGTGCGACAGTTTCTTCGTTCAAATCGTTTTCCGGATCGAAACTGGCTGGTGCTGAGCACAAAATGTTAGATATTTTATGAGGTTGTTTTTCTACCAACTATGCTGTAGCCGTGAGAGGTTCTCGTTTTTGACATCAGTTCTTGCTCCTTTTCCGTTGATCAACATCTCGATGAGCACATTCTTGGGTGGTTGCTCCAATTGTTGATATTTTACTTTTAATGTTAAAAGACTTCTAGCAGTATCATTTATAGTTTCTGGTCTTTCAGTTTCGGGAACATGATAAACATCAAAATTCATGGACGTTCCATGTTCTTCTTTCCTTCGGGCCAACGAAACCCGTAACCTTTTCATTTTTTTTTGTTTGAAACTTACATATGACAAAAAAACTCATACTCGGACACATATTTACAATGTGCAATCACGTGTACCTCTCTTCCTGCGAGAAAAATTTGATGGAATTGGACTAACATCTTCAATGCGTCCAATTTTCATGTTTGAACAAGCCAAAGTACGAAGTGCACTTTGAACACCTGTATCTAGAGTTTCAATTTTATTTCCACCAGTAGCTCATAGTTTAATATGTAACGTAGTGATACCTAAAGATTTGCACTTCACGGCAACATCTTCAGCAGTTAACATAACGGCGAAGCTTCATATCTGCCAACTTTAATTTTCATGTCACCGGTTACACGCGAAATTGTTTCGCGCTTTTACAAATTCGTAACATTTACGAAAGTTTGATTGAAACTGGCGAAGAAATTGGCAATCCCAAAGTACTTCTCCTTCACTCACTTGTGGGCCTGGGAACTTCGTATTTTTGAGTTTTTCCTTCACGGTGACCCATTGTGCCCTTTTAATATTCAATCTCTGTCAACTTTAATTTTCATACCACCGCTTACACGGGAAAATGTTTTGCGCACTGACAAAACCGTAACATGTACGATAGTATCATTCAAAATGGCGAAAAGTTGGCAACACCTAAAACTACTTCTCCTACACCTACTTCTGGGCCTGGGGAAACTTGAACCTCTTCTTTTTGAGTTTTTTCTTCACGGTGACCCATTGTGCCCTTTTAATATTGACTCTCTGTCAACTTTAATTTTCATACCACCGCTTACACGGGAAACTGTTTTGCGCACTGACAAAACCGTAACATGTACGATAGTATCGTTGAAACTGGCGAAGAAGTTGGCAACATCCAAAACTACTTCTCCTTCACTCACTTGTGGGCCACGGGAAACTTGAACTTCTTCTTTTTGTGTTTTACCTTCACGGTGACCCATTGTGCCCTTTTAATATTTAATCTCTGTCAACTTTAATTTTATACCACCGCTTACACGGGAAATTGTTTCGCGCTCTGACAAATCAGGATTTTAGGAGACATGGCAGCTCAAACTCGCTGGGACCTAGTTTGATTAAGCTGACTGTTGACGTCTAAAATTTTTGATTACGAAATAAAAATTGAAAAGATTAAAATCTGAAAAGTTACCATCAACTTGGTCTTGCGTAAATTACTGGCTAAAATCTTAATCCAATCAAACAAATCCATGTCTTCATCTTCGTTTCCAATCAGAGATGGTATCTGGGTTGTGACATCAGAGTGCATACCGTAATCAACCATGTGGGAATTCTGTCGTCGTATCAAAGTTTATTCTTTCGTGGAACCCATTGGTAAATCTCCAATACCACCTTGATAGTTGCTGTGTGGCACTAACGAAATACATATTTATTATTGCAAAGATTAAATTCGATTTATTTTCAGATTCGAATATTCTTCTTTGTTGATTTGTTTTTAAATACAATTTTAGTAAATTTTTGTCTATCCAGCGACTATTTTATACTTCTTTTAGACCAAGTCTTAATACACGAGCCACAAAATTCATGAGAACAGTCGATGAAAGCTTCCAAATCCTCCAAAAATTCTGAAGACAAGCAGGATTTACTTCTATAATCAGTTTCCGCCCCGTTATTTTCAGCTTAGTTCTTTTTTTCCTTTAGTTGTTATCTTTTCTTCTTCTAGAGTTACAATTTTTTTTCTTAGATATTAATTTCATACTTCCTTGATAACTCGGTATCAGATTTTGCGTCAATATCAGAACTTCGATCTCTTCTGTAGGTTCCATTTTCAACGTTCTGATTGATTAATGGATAAACTAATGTAATTTGTATTATTGTAGTTAACATACAAAATAATGATTCATGATATCAATACTTCAATTTCATGCCACTTATATTATAGTGTAGGTACTAAATAAGGAATTACCAACTGACATAAAATTAAGCCAGAGTTAACGCAGGCTTCTGATTTTTTTACGATTTTTGGATTTTCATAGTAAACTTTCGATCCCTGGGCGTTAAACCAGAACATTTGGACTGTCAATAAATATTCCCTCGCTTGAAAATCACTTTTGTAGGGCACATGGCCTGAACGTATCTCATTGGTAAATTTACTCTATGAATTGACCCCCATTGGCTTGTTGGAGTCAAGTATTTTTATTACTTTTCACGCAGCTACGTATACGGTGTTGTCAATACCTCCGGTGAGATTTGTGCAACTTCGGTAAAAGGATCTGCCCTTGGGAACTTCCGCTGCAATCCGTTTTTATGTTAAAAAAGAGAGAGGAGAACCCTTTAGCTTTACCCTAAATTTCCGGACAAATAGAAACGACGCTATCAGTTATAACGTGGCTACGAGATCACCCTGTATAGGTTTTTTTGTAAAAAAAATTCTATTTACTGATTAAACGATATTTTCTTTAAGACGTTATAAGTTCAATCGGGGGGTTGACCACCTAGTAAATTTGGTGTACATAATTTTGTAAATAATTTGCAATTGTTTGCAAATTTTGCAAAAGTTGGACCTTTTTTGTTTTTGAATTATGTAGAAAATTAGTTGGGGTGGGGGTCTGCAGACCTGCTAGCTCCACCTTGCCGAGTTTGAAAATAATTTTAATAATCGTTTGTGCATGATTGTACATAATTTATTTTCGCTTTACCCTTTTTCGGGGGTGTGGAACACCCTCCAGTGCCTCACTGCTAAAAAGTAAAACTAGCGTTTAATATAGAGCTTTGATTTTCTTGAGAACGTTGACATAATATACAGGGGGGAATTAATAATCAAATAAATAAAAAAAACAAATTGGCAGGAGCTGGATGCGATCCCAATACCCTTCGCATATCTTTTAATTTTTTTGCAATTTTACGCAATTCTATTAAGAACTTAACAAATCTATGTTAATTTTTATCCATTTTATCAGTAATATATAAGTATTCAAATTTAATTTTCTCAAAATTTCCAAAGAAGCGTGCCCTTATACTTACATCTGTTGAAGTCCAATACAAGATCTATACGCACAATGAAAATGAATTAATTCAGTGAGGGGAAGTTGCAGGTCACCCCTTGTTAGATATATTTCCCAGTCTTCCAAAGATTCGTTTCCAGGACTTGGAGCCTTTTTCTTGTCTATCCGAGGACGTAGTGTTGACGCTAGGTCTTCTCCAGCAAACGAACTGTTAGACACTAGTGCGTGACTCCTGCCAAATCCGCTTTCCGAATGGTCGTTTAGAGTCGTTCAGAGCGTCACAAATGAACCCGAAGGTACATTAGCAGAGAGTTATTCGCAAAAAACCACGGTGAGGTTCCGCAGCAGCTAGGTTGGGTTGGAGATTAATGTTCGTCACGACTTAGCTTTGATGTTAGAATTTTCACCAACCCCCGTCCGATTCAGGTTACTATATCATTGCGTTTAGTTCATTTTTGCATCATGTTGATTTTTTTGTCAAATCAAAAAGCCACTTTGTTATTTATTCGTTATCAATTAGAAATCGGAACCCCGTAGTTGTCCCTACAATCAAACCACCGTTAATTACTGTCAGTTAGATATTTACAATAACAATTACCGTAATCTTGAAAACAAATTCCGTTTAAATAATGCGTCATACCGCCGTCCAAAAATATTGTTTTCACAAAAATTCGTGGCTAAAGAGAAAGCAGAGTTTTCAGACTCCATCAAAATCTTCTGGGGTGGAATATTAGACACTAATTCTTTCAGAATTGTGAACATGTGTTTGGTACGTATGTATTGCTGTTTTTCTTTTGTAGCAGAAAGTAAATGCAAGGTGTGTAGGAGTTGCCGACCTTATCGTGCCACAAATAAAATTGCTAAAACACTCCGTGAGATTTGTAAAATGTTCCATTTTCATAAATTACAACCTTATCCAGTTCTAACAGCAGCTCGTCATTTCCAATTATCAAAAATCTAATTGGCGTAATTTGCGGGATTGGAAAATTTGTTGAAAAACCAAATAGGGTTTCAAAAATATTACGTTTGAACAAAAATTTAATTAAACAAAATCTTAATACAAGATCTGTCCTACAATTTAGAAGGTAAAACAATATTTTCAACAATAGATTTAGTTAGCGCTTTCAATCAGATTCCTGTACATTCAGAAGATGTGCCCAAAGCAGCAATTATAACGCCGTTCGGACTTTTCGAATTTCTCTTCATGACATTTGGTTTAAGGAATGCAGCTCAAACGTTCCAACGTTATATCATGGAAGCTCTAGCTGGTCTCGATTTTGTTTTCGTCTACATAGATGACTTAATATTTTTTTCAGTAACCATAGAAGACCATTTTGAACATCTTAGAATAGTATTTGAGAGGCTGCGTAAATATGAGTCGCATATTCAACATATCCAAGTGCAAGTTTGGAGAACCTGAAGTGAATTTTCTCGGTCATCGAATTTCAGCCAATGGAATCCAACCTCTCCCCAAGAAAGTACAAGCCATCAGCAACTTCGCATTACCAAAAGTAGCAAATGAATTAAAGCGTTTTCTAGCAATGATTAATTTTTACAGACGTTTTATTCCACATGCAGTCAACAATCAAAAAGCTCTTCAAGAATTAATTCCTGGCAATAAAAAAAATGACAACACGGAAATCGTTTGGAATGAAATAACACTCGCAGCATTTCAGCAGTGCAAGAACGACTTGGCAAACGCTTCCCTATTGGCTCATCCTTCAATGGAAGCACCGTTATCGCTCACCTGTGATGCCTCAGATACCTTCATCAGAACGTCGCAAATGTTCTACAGCCTCTTGGTTTCTTTTCAAAAAAACTGTCGTCAGCAGAGAGTAAGTACAGCACTTACGATCGCGAATTGCTAGCGATATACCAAGGCATTAAGCACTTCAGGCACATGCTCGAAGCAAGAGAGTTCCACATAAATACCGACCACAAACCCCTAACTTTTGCTTTCAAACAGAAACCAAGTAACTCCTCGCCAAGACAACTACGCCATTTGGATTTGATCGGCCAATTTACCACCGACATCAGGTACCTTCCCGGTGAAGAAAATGTGGTAGCTGATTGCCTTTCCCGTATCTGTAGCGTTACCAATAATCCAATAATCGATTATCCTGCAATAGCACTGGAGCAACATAGCGATGAAGAGCTGAAGCAATTCCTGACAAATCAAATTAATCATTCGCTTAAATTAAAACCAATTCTGTTCACAGACACCGTAACAGAAGTTTATTGTGACGTGTCACTCAACACCGTTCGACCTTTCATCCCGAAGAAATTTCGTGAAGAAATCGTCAGAAAGTTTTACAATCTGTAGTTGATTTCGCAACGATTTGTATGGCCGGGTATCAACAAAGAATGCGCAAAAATGGTACGCCAATGCTTACCTTGCCAAAAAGCAAAAGTAGGACGCCACAACAAACAAGCAATACAATCATTTATCCTACCTGGTAAGCGTTTTGAGCATATAAATTTAGACATAGTTGGACCACTACCTCCAAGCAAAAACTATCGCTATTTATTAACTTGCATCGACCGGATTCAAGATGGCCACTAACAGATATAACGGCCGAAACAGTAGCATCTACCTTGATATCAGGTTGGATATCCCGTTTTGGAGTTCCCGCAAGAATCACTACAGATCAAGGACGCCAATTCGAATCGACACTATTTCAAGAATTATCAAAGGTACTAGGCATAAAGCACATTCACACTACAGCATACCACCCACAAGCAAACGGTATGGTGGAAAGATGGCATCGCACGGTAAAGTCCTCAATAATGGCATACGAAACCAAGGACTGGTGCAGCGTGCTACCTTTAATCCTTTTGGGTCTCCGAACCTCGCACAAGGAAGATATACAGGCAGCACCGGCCGAGCTGGTTTACGGATCAACAATATCCCTACCAGGACAATTCCTTGCTAGAAATGAAGACCAAATTTTGCAATCCGAGTTTGTCAAGGAAATAAGAAATCAGATGCAAGAAATAAAGCCAGTACCAGCATCAAACCACAGCAACAACAAGATTTTTGTTCAACCAGCACTAAGTACCTGTTCGCATGTTTTTCTTCGCAATGATACGGTTCGTTCAGCGCTTACACCACCATACGAAGGACCATTTCCGGTTGTTTCACGCACTGACAAGAACTTTGTAATTAACATGAACAGTAAAAACATCACTGTTACCATTGATCGAGTAAAGGCTGCTCACATAATTGATAAAGTTCCAAAACAAGAAGCAACACCAGCTCCACAGCTACCCCAACCAAAACCAAACACACCACAACAACAAAAAAAGAGACAAATCACGTTTGCTCCTGATGTACTTACAAGAACAGGAAGGCTAGTCAAACGCCCAAACCGCTACAATTAGCTTATATTTTGTTTATCGTTCAGACACAGTCTTCTATAGAAGGGGAGTACTGTGGAGAACTTAATTCAAATATTTGAATTAAGTAATAACACCACGATTACGGGTGGTACTGGCAATACTGTTGGTACCCTGTAACAGGTGACATACCAAAACCAAATTCAGAAGATCGATCATTATCAGTGTTATATCATTAACTTAAATTTATCGTGTTGTTAAGTTTATAAAATTTGTAAATAAAGTATACGTGTCGTTAGAATCGCTGTTGAATCTATATTATAATCTGAATTAATAACAAATAGGGATGCCAACCTCCTATATGTTGTTTACTGCTTATGTGCGTTCAAACCTTGAGTATTGTTCAGTAGTTTGAATTCATACTGTCTCACGCACATCGCTCGACTAGAGAAGCTTCAAAGAAGATATGTTAAATTCATCTGCTTCAAGTTCCATATAAGCTTCGACTCTGATTACGACTTACTTTTGGGTTACCTAGGTTTGTCAAGATTGGATACCAGAAAAGATACCTGGACTAGTTGTTCTTGTTTAAGCTTCTCATCAATGAAATCGATTGTTCGTCACTTTTACAGTTGATAAATGTTTGGGTCCACCGAGTTTAGTTCGGAAAGCAGATCTCTTTCGAACTAATTACCATAGAACAAGCTATGCGATGAACTCATCTATTACAAGGTTGCATAGCTTTGCGAACAGAACCGAAGCTGACTTTTTCGCAAATTCCTCAACTAAGATGAAATTATCTCTTAGGCTTGCTCTAAATATGTAATCGCTTTAAATTTATTTATTCTTATGTGTTTTGTAAAAGGAATCATTCCGTTAATAAAGATTATTAAATCTATATATACAAAAAATTCGTTTAAAACAGCCCAACTATTTTTCTTTCATACTTTCACATTCCAATTTCATTACAAACGATTAATATTATTTAATTTGAAATCTCAGGACAATTTTTCCAAATATATATTTATAAAAATTTGTAGCCGCTTCTTCCTGCCACTCTGAATGATCTACAGGTGCTATGAAATTTACCAGCTTTTTATGTACGACATATTTAATTTTTGGAGTTTACTCCTTAAGAATCGATTTTCATATATAAGGCGCCCGGTATGATAAAAATATGAGGTGTAAAATCTACTGATGAATGACCTCGTTACTTTTTTAGTGCGCACCTATGGTGCGCAAGAAATGACCGCGTTACTTTTTTAGTGCGCACCTATGGTGCGCAAGATAATATTGCCGGAACATCTAACAACCACGTGGGTAAAAGGTACGTTTTTAAAAACGAAAATGAGAGGCGTATCTTTACATTAGCGCAACCGCACCAAATCCTGCCCGCTTTTTGTTATACATATCAATAATTAATATTGTTATTGTGAAGTTATAATTTTATCATTATATTTCGATATTTAATCCAATTTAGACAATTTCTAACCTAACCAAAAATTATTTTCGATGTCTATAAATTCCTCCAGGTTATTATGATTTATTTTATGAATAATTTTAAATATCAATAATTCAAGTCAATAATTCGATAATATTATCTGAAAAATCAACAATATTTCTTTATTATAATGATGATTATATATAATAATGTTTTTATAAAATTTTCTTTCGAAAAGTTATTTTTTAGCATACTTAAATAATTTTCATGTACTATTTATTATTGTACGTAAAAGATTTAGTGACAATTATCTTTTTATAACCATATTTTGTTAGTTATTAAGATAATATTATATTTTAAATAAAAAATAATTATAATAGTTTTAAAAAAATGTTTATAAAAAACATTTTTTTATCAATTTTCTTAAAGTTGGTTATTTTTACTGAGTAAACTCCAGTCGTGCGTCGGAGCTGACACACACAGTTTTTTTCCTTTTGTTGCATTTGTATCAACTTTTTATCTTACCTTCGGAATCAGATTGGGTAACTTCTTGTTGATCAAATTACTCATCTTCGGTATCAAAAATTTTACTTCTACTACTTTTTTGCCCATATAACGTTTATCCTCATCTTCCAACAAGGATGCATTTCGTGTTCGTAAAGAACTTAACTTTTCGTCATTTTCAAATTCGATTTTTTCGTCTGAAACACGTGCAACAGTTTCTTCGTTCAAATCGTTTTCAGGATCGAAACTGGCTGGTGCTGAGCACAAAATGTTAGATATTTTATGAGGTAGTTTTTCTACTAACCATGCTGTAGCCGTGAGAGGTTCTCGTTTTTGACATCAGTTCTTACTCCATTTCCGTTGATCAACATCTCGATGAGCACATTCTTGGGTGCTTGCTCCAATTGTTGATATTTTACTTTTAAAGTTAAAGACTTTCAACAGTATCATTTATAGTTTCTGGTCTTTCAGTTTCGGGAACATGATAAACATCAAAATTCATGGACGTTCCATGTTCTTCTTTCCTTCGGGTCAACGAAACCCGTAACCTTTTGATTTTTATTTTGAAACTTACATATAACAAAAACTTTTACAATCTGCAATTACGTCTACCTCTATTCCTGCAAGAAAATTTGATGGAAATAGAATAACATCTTCAATGCGTCCAATTGCACTTCACGGCAACATCTTCAGCAGTTAACATAACGGCGAAGCTTCATATCTGCCAACTTTAATTTTCATGTCACCGGTTACACGCGAAATTGTTTCGCGCTCTTACAAATTCGTAACATTTACGAAAGTTTGATTGAAACTGGCGAAGAAGTCGGCAATCCCAAAAGTACTTCTCATTCACGCACTT
This sequence comes from Lycocerus yunnanus, assembly GCA_036346125.1. Taxonomy (NCBI): domain Eukaryota; kingdom Metazoa; phylum Arthropoda; class Insecta; order Coleoptera; family Cantharidae; genus Lycocerus; species Lycocerus yunnanus. The sequence continues at coordinate 87,704 of JARFIX010000126.1, forward strand.
GTGGTTCACAGGAAACTCAAACTTCTCCTTTTGACTTTTTCCTATACGGGGAGCCATTGAGCCTTTCTAATATTCAATCTCTGTCAAGTTTAACTTTTATGCCACCATGAAATTGCTTTATTATCTGATCACGTTCATTTTAATTCATTTTACCGTGTGCGTTACGGACGCGGTAATATCGCCCAAGCCATTATACTTTCTGTAAATCAAACTTACAACGAGTGTTAACAGTTTATTCCCGTAAAATCTCGCAACGCAAAAACTATTTTCTGGATTTGCTGTGCCAACTCACGAGTTGGACCACCGATGCATACGTGACATTAAATTTAGCAACGCAAAAACTATCTTCTGGATTTGCTGTGCCAACTCACGAGTTCGACCACCCATGCAAGCGTGACAGTTTATAACCGTGAAATCTTGCAACGTAAAAATTATCTTCTGGATTTGCTGTACCAACTCACGAGTTGGACCACCGATGCATGCGTGACATGAAATTTTGCAACGCAAAACTATCTTGTGGATTTGCTGTGCCAATTCACGAGTTCGACCACCCATGCAAGCGTGACAGTTTATAACCGTGAAATCTTGCAACGTAAAAATTATCTTCTGGATTTGCTGTGCCAACTCACGATTTGGACCACCGATGCAAGCGTGACAGTTTATACCCGTGAAATCTTGCAACGTAAAAATTATCTTCTGGATTTGCTGTGCCAACTCACGAGTTGGACTACCGATGCATGCGAGACATGAAATTTAGCAACGCAAAAACTATGTTCTGGATTTGCTGTGCCAACTCACGAGTTCGACCACCGATGCATGCGAGACATGAAATTTAGCAACGCAAAAACTATGTTCTGGATTTGCTGTGCCAACTCACGAGTTCGACCACCCATGCAAGCGTGACAGTTTATACCCGTGAAATCTTGCAACGTCAAAATTATCTTCTGGATTTGCTGTGCCAACTCACGAGTTCGACCACCCATGCAAGCATGGCAGTTTATACCCGTGAAATCTTGCAACGTAAAAATTATCTTCTGGATTTGCTGTGCCAACTCACGAGTTGGACCACCGATGCATGCGTGACATAAAATTATTGTTCTTCTTTTGGTACTAGATTCTCTTGGTCAAAAACTCAAATTGTTGCTTCTGGTCAGCGATCGTCTTGTCTTGTTCTTCGGATTCAATTACCAAATATTTTATTTTTCTCAACAGTTCAGTAAACTTTTGCTTTATTTGTGGAAAGCTTGTACAACGCGATGCTACGGGTTCCATTTTGCCAAAAATGTAAAATAAAACTCGCTTATAATTTTGAAAATGCAAATTTAGTTTTTGAAAATTATTGCAGTATATGAACTGATGTACTTAATATAAGTTTAAAACTAAAGGTAAGTTGGTAGTGCTTACCGCAATTGAAATTGCGAATCACTCGGGCGTCTTTAGGATATTTTCCAAAGTGGGCAGTCTATTTTCAAGTTTATTTATTGACTGCTGATTTCACATACAGGGTGGTCTTTAAACTTCATGTTAACTTACCGGCTTGCTCTTCAGAGCGTAACATTTAGGGTTCCCCCTGTATAATTGCTTTTTACGAACGCAAAGAAGTACTAGCTCAATGTTTTTTACGTTTAATTTTTTTTGTATCTTTTGCCTTTAAAAACTTGTCATGATAACTATTCTTTTAGAAGAGCTGCATGTTAGCTCATTCTGCTTTCAGTTCAATCATCACATCGGTTGTCACATCACAAGTCATTCTGACTCTGGTCACGTTTTCCCAGCGTTAGTCATCGCGTGAATCGTGAAGGTATAGGACGCGAAAAACTCATGTCGCGTATTTTTCTTGTCCCCGGCAAAGAGCAGCAGGAATGTAAACAGAACCCATTCCATAGTCGCTCTCTAATAGTATGCCGACTGTTAATTTTAGCGCTCACCGCTTTGCGCACTTGTCCTGACCCGGTTTCCTACCTCCTAAGGTCTAGAGCACGAAAGCCACAATGGATAGTATTAGAGAGGTTCATCCCTCCCCCCCTATTTAGAATTTTAGATTGAATTTAATTTGAAACGTTTGTGTAGGTTTGCGTATTCATTATTTTTGTTTGTGTTAGCACCGTTCGCAAAAAATCATAAATTTAGATTGCGGAGCTGAAGCCAGCCTTGCTCATCGCGAATTTTGGGTCGTATTTGGTATCAATCATTTGCGAGAGCTGTGGAGAATTGCTCTTCAGCATAACTTAAAAAAAAAACTTGTGTGATTGTGTCGAAAGTACAAGTTTAGTGTTTTGAAAGTATAATTTCGTTTTTTGATGATTATACCTTTAAGATCTAAAAAAGTACCATTTCTTAGTAAACCTATCACGGGCCATTTACTTCGGATGTTGTCGTTTGCAGGGGAACCCGGGTTAATTGTAAAGTCAACCTGAATTTTCCCTGACACAAATTTATTTTTGTGTCGCCTTTGATAGTCGGTTTCGGCCAGCTGTAGTTTTTTGACGGTAAGCGAGAGGTGGATCCGCTCTCTCTTTGCCTTTTGGTTACTTCAGTTAAATTACAATCAATGAAACTCAAAAAATTAAGCAAAAACAATTTATTAAAAAGGTTAAAGATAAGAGTTGCCTTATGGTAAGCGGTACAACTGCGACACAAATGGGTCAACAACCCCAACAGAATTTCCACACAACTCCAGCGACAATGGGTCGCTACAAAGTGATTAACAACAATCACTTCAATGAAAAATAGACTCCAAACGGAATATACCTTAGTTAAATTAAAAATTAAAAACTCACCGATTGGTTTGTTTTGTACAGAAGGTGGATGTCGACAGTAGTTTTTAAATAAGGCGCACTCCGGAGTTGATTGCTGAACTAACAAAGCACACCGATTGCACTGGTAATTGCACTGATGATGAAAGACCGTCGAGGGCTGGCCTTGGAGCGTCTTCTTAGCGTCGATTCGGTGTAGGGAAGCACAGGTGAAGGTGAACGGAAAATTCACAAACACTACTTGGGCGGTCGAAACAGCTGAGAAGCAAATTATTGTCGACCTTATCGCACTAAGGTAAAATTGGTGACGGTGGTCGTTAATTATTAAAATAAGATTACTACACATTCGCAGGCTGTTGATAACGCTGATAATTACTGCGTAATTCGAAAATAAAGTGCAAAATAATTGCTCGCACCGTGACAGATGGTCACTCTCCAGCTTATCTCCGCGCTCGAAGAAAAATGTGCTTAACGACCGGCGTTGAAAATGCACGTGCTCGAACAGCTGACTTCTTGTAAAATGCTTAGTAGACAATGATATCCGCATTTAGCGCTCTAATTGGTCACTAGACACCCACTCACTACAATTACTGCAAAGATTTCCACTTAATATGGTGAAAACTAATTGGTTTTCAAAATGAAACTTCGCAATACACAGCGATTGCATTGAGAGCTCGTCGACCACTGTCCCCCGATCTAATTTCGCGCGCAGCCCTCTGCCCTCTCCCGGTACCCTCGTGACCTGGTGACCTAGAGAGGGGTTTGATGGTGTAAATTCATATTCAAGACGACAAATTGAACAATTTATCGTTACACGTTGTATAATGAAATTGTTGGATCAGCATCTAAATAGTTAGGTTTTCCTTTTTCTGTCCGATTTACAATTGCTCCACCCCAGCTTTTTTCAGAAATTTCAGGAATTCCGTCAACCAACCGCCGTTGGTGTATGTATAAGTGCATGCACAACCAATGCATCAGTCCAATGAACCAATTTTGATATGCTTAAGAGTATATGCCATAGGAGGACATTTTTGTGCATAAGTAACAATTTTGGGCCAAAAATTTTCAATCTGTAATATTGTCAAGAGGATAACCCACTTAATAGCTTCTTTAAGGGGTCGGTATGTTTAGCTACCAAAAAACATACCACAAGTCCGAGAGGAACAAAATAAATGGTTTGGTATGAGGGCCTTTCCAAGAATTATTGGGTGCATTGACTGCACTCACATCAAAATAATGTCACTAGGAGGAACGACGCAGAAGTTTTTCGGAACCGAAAAGAGTATTTTAGTGTTAATGTACAAGCTGTCTGCTCTGCTGATGGTCTTTTTCAAGACATTGTAGCACGATGGCCTGGATCAGCCCACGATCAAACTATTTTTAACAATTCCCAAGTACAACAACAATTTATAAGGAGATTTTGGCAATGGAATTTTATTAGGAGACGAAGGAAACTTTTACTGATTTCTCTTAAAGAAACTCAAACAGCAGCAGTAGGGCGATATAATCAAGCACACATAGCCACGAGAGTAAAAGTGGAGCAATTGTTTGGTGTATGGAAACGCACGTTCATATTTCACAATATCAACAATTATAAAATTTTAAGTTGAAAGCTTTAATTGTCAAAAAGTTGAAAATATTGCTAACATTCTCATTATTTCCAATTGCCAGTTCTAATAACTTAAGTTTTTCTTAACTATGTTTAGTAAAATTGGTTTCTTGAAGCACAATTTTGAGCTGAGCAAAGGTTTTGTCTAAGAAAACTTACCTAAGTTTTTGCTTAGTTCATGTTGGTGGAACCGGGCGTTAATGTTTGTAACATCGAGCAAGTTTACTCAAACTTGCATTTACAATTGCAATTTTGGAATGCAAGATTTGGATCATGATCTGATGAGGTACATGTCGCTGGCCCCCAAATTGAATTTTTATTGAAATTGGTGTCAAACGTTTGAGCTTCGTTTGAGCCTTAATGAGCTTCCATTTTCGTCGCTTGAGCTTCAACGGTTGCGAAGATATTCGCGAAAACTTTTGGGGGCTGTGGACACGTTAGCCCCCAAGTCGAATTTTTAATAAAATTGGTGTCAAACGTTTGAGCTTCGTTTGAGCCTCAATGAGCTTCGCTTCCCGTCGTTTGAGCTTCAACGGTCGCAGAGATATTCGCGAAATCTTTGGGGGCTGTGGACATGTTTTTAGTTTTCTCCTATTCAAAATTTTTTGGGAAAATTTAATATCAATTGATAGAGCTTCGTTTGAGCTTCAATGAGCTCATATGTACATAATTGTAATTTCACTTGTTACATAGTTATAGGCATCTGAATGTTTACACCTCCGAGCATATTTCGTGATAAGCCCTCGATGTTAGAACATCAGAAATGTGCAAAATGCAACACGAATATAGAAAAAGAATATCCTACCTTAACAATTAATTTACAAACTAACGATATTACGTACCTCCAGAACGCATTAGATCTACTATTCAAAGAAATTGACATATCCAGTTGTTGTGAGCAGTGCCAAAACTTGGCCGAAAGAAGTAGAATTTTTGGTCAACAATTATTTTTGGAAATTTGTGGGCCAATGGTAAAAAATGATCCATCGTCTACCGAATTTAATATTCCTCTACATGAAATTCCCCATGAAATTCATTTGTATGGGAACACATATTATCTTCGTGGATGTATTAGCTTTATACAATTGCAACTAAATGCCAATTCCTTACATATAGCATACAAAGTTTTATTTAAAATTTTTCAATAACTAACGTATTTGTTACTTTTATTATTATTAATAAACTTTATTTTATTACTTAAATACTTTTACAGTTCAATTCATTTGTTTACAAACTCAATAAAAAATTGTTTACATAATTTAAATTACAGCTTTTCACACGCAACTTGCTCGGAGGTGTAAACATTCAGATGCCTATAACTATGTAACAAGTGAAATTACAATTATGTACATATGAGCTCATTGAAGCTCAAACGAAGCTCTATCAATTGATATCAAATTTTACCAAAAATTTTGAATAGGAGAAAAACTAAAAAACATGTCCACAGCCCCCCCCAAAGATTTCGCGAATATCTCTGCGACCGTTGAAGCTCAAACGACGGGAAGCGAAGCTCATTGAGGCTCAAACGAAGCTCAAACGTTTGACACCAATTTTATTAAAAAATTCGACTTGGGGGGGGCTAACGTGTCCACAGCCCCCCCCAAAAGTTTTCGCGAATATCTCCGCAACCGTTGAAGCTCAAACGACGGAAATGGAAGCTCATTGAGGCTCAAACGAAGCTCAAACGTTTGACACCAATTTCAATAAAAAATTCAATTTGGGGGGGGCCAGCGACATGTACCTGATCTGATGCCATTATTGCCGAATCCTTTCCCGGTTTTTGGATTAGAATCATTTGCGCCACCTTCCATTGAGTTGGGAAGTAACCATATCTGAGGATTGCATTGAACATTGTAGTAGTTTGAATCCCTTCTCTGGTAGGTTTTGAAGAATCTTTCCTTGAAGCTTTTTTGGTCATGTGGGTCTCCGATATTAGCATAATGTCTAAATTATGATTCAATAAGAAAGTTTTGACTTCTAGACTATGATTTACTAGTCCGTTAGCATTCCATACAGAAGTTTTAAGTGTGGATAATTTAGTGTTATTATTGCTTGCCATTACATTTTGCCGATCATGGTAATTAGGGGTCAAGCATTTTATCCATCTTCTCCATCATCTTTTCAACATTTTGTTAAATTCTTATTAAAAACAATGTCGCTATAGTTTAAAATAGATTTAATGTAATTAATAAATACATAAAGTAAATACAATTAGCTATAACGCTTTGTCAGGTCGCAAATATGATATAAACGCTTCGCTTGAGTCGTCGCATACTACTGCCCATCTCGCTTCCCCCTCTTGAGGTCGTCATGCGCGTACGCAGTTTGGTTTTACAATTTGTTCTAGGTTGTTTTGCGGTTGTTGTGGTTGCAGCACATTGGCATTCGATTTTGCTGTGGGTTAAAATAGGATTCGTAATTAGGAGTATTATTTGCAGTTATTTAGGCATAGGAGGAACCTTGTTGTACTTTGTTTTCATTAGTTGGAAGAGGTGGAAAAAATTTATATTTGGTATCGGCTGGTTATTTTAGGCACTTTTTGAGTATTGCTAGTTTGTTTTTGCGTAGTGACGGAAATGCTTTCGCTTGGAATTCTTTATATACCGAATAACCCCTATAGTTGGCTGGGTGTCTCTGGTCACAATTTGTACAATACATACATTGTGATTCTGTCATCTTTGTCTTGGCACGGGCAATCAGCAGTTGCCTGATCATCGATACACTTAACACATCGTGGCCTGCGGTGGCAGTATTTTTGGATATGTTCAAATCTCTGACAACGAGTACATTGTGGGAGTTTACGCTTCGAACGATAAGATTCTATACTGACTATCGCATTCAACAAGTTTTTAATACCAAGTATTTCTTTATTATTTGATTTAGTTTTCAGCTCAATGTTAAATAATGGAAGTAACCTTGTTAGTTTCTCTTATGCAGGAGATGTTTTTTACTTCATGGCCTCTAGCTTCAATTTCCTCTTTGGGAATTTTCTGGTCTTCAGTAGGGTGTAGATTGCGCAGTACTACACGGAAGCTACGATCTTCTTTAAGTTGATAGGTGTGAAATTTTGTGTCCTTTGCAGTAAGGGCCGTTATTATGTCTGTATAATTTTTTGGGGTGTTTAGTTGTACCTTTACCTGGTTATTGCATAGGCACTCTACAACAATCGACTGATAATTATTTGGTATTACCTGTTGATAATTTTGAGGAACGCATGGTTGCCTTGAATCCAATTGCAGCAGCGGTGGCAAGGGTTGCAGATGTGGACCAATCGAAGATCCAAATGGTGGCACTTGCACCGGTTGATAGACATATTGCAGTTGGTTATTTGGCTCCACGTATGATTGCGCATTCGGGGTATTTTGTGGGGGTAGAGAAAACATATTGAATTGGTTAGCTCAAATTTATTTAGTGTGGAAAAAGTTGAAATAAAACTGCCTACATCCCAAAAGTTAGGTTATGTTCTCAGAAAAAGTTCACAACCCGTTCTCGGAAGACTCCACAGCCCCCCAAGTAATAAGTGGTTCTTGCTCGTATGCACAACACTAACTTAGCTATTATTCACTTTATTTTTCTAGCTTGCAAACAATTTTAAAATTTTTGCACAATTATAAACTTGGAAGTGGCTAACACCACGTCAATTCTATTTAAAGAGTGAATTGAAATGAATGCTACATAAAATTTAAGTGAATTTAAACAAATTTGGCACATTTAGACAAAATTGGCGCGGATTATACCCAATCGCAAACATGAAAAGTTTAACAAGAGGGGAGAAGGATAATGTTAGTGATTTTAACGGTCTTTTCTAAAAATAGTTTCTTTGAAATGACAACGGAAGCACAATTATTAAAAAAATTAATCTTTGTACTGATTTATTCAATTAAAATTTTATTTAAAATTAAAAAGCACGAATAAAATAAATTCAACAAAAAACAAAATTTTAATCAATCAAATTTGGGGTTAGAAAAACTTTTCTTGATAGTGTCTCAGCTCCGGCCTCATTTAGCTACTGATTAATATAAAAGAGGAAAGGGTCGTTAATAGGTGACGCGACAAGTTATGAAAAACAACAAAATGTAGATAAACAACTTACTTTAGAAGATATAACGCACATCTAATTGGTTCATTCCATTATTACCAACATAAATAAACATTAGTACTAACAGAATAAACTCACCTTTTTTTTATTACAAACCCATTTTGTAATTAAATGATTCATAAATCTTGGAATATCTATTTTTTAAATTCCATTGAATCGATTGAAGTATTAACGGATTAACAGATTAACATGCGAAACGATGAAAAAGATCAACGGATCAAGACATCGACGGATCAAGAGATCAACGGATCAAGAGATCGACGGATCAACAGTTATATAGGTCGCCGCGATATGTTTATAAGTGAGCCACTTGGATTTCTCAAGTGTTTATATATACTTTATATATTTCTTAAGTTTAACCTATTTGCTAAAATGGAAAAACTTTGTCCAGATTTACTTCTTGAGAGCTACGACGACTATATCCTCAGTCCAGATGTTTCGGAAGAAATTAAACAGAAGGACGACGAGAATATTTTGCGTCTAGATTTTCGGGAGAAATTCAGGAGACGGACGACGAAAACATACTTCGTCTAGATTTTTCGGAAGAAATTGCTAAGAATGACGACCAAGAAGTAAGAATCAACGTCATTTCCGATGCATTACCACTTCAACTACTGTCACGCCATCTACTAGACATACGGTAGATATTCCAAAAGAAAGTAGGAAATGCAGCGAATCTGATGAAGTTTGTAAAAAATTTGTCAGACAATCGCCTTACAGGTATAGTACACGTCAAGTGTGCAAGTTTTTCTTACAGGGTCGTTGTCATTTTGGCAGTCGGTGTTTTAACTTACATCCGGGATCGCAGGATAGAAGAACATATCGTCGCTGCAATTACAATCGACCAATGAACGGGAACCGCTTTAATAGCAATCGGCAATTTCGTCACTATTCCCAGAATAGTGATTTTTGTCACTATTCCCAGAATAGTGATTTTTGTCACTATTCCCAGAATAGTGATGAAAATAGGACCACGGGACGTAAGCGGAAGCGCAGCACATCTCCGCCAAGGGCACTAGATCGCAACAGATCTCCGCCAAAGCCACGAGATCGCAGCAGATCTCCGCCGAGGTCACGGAATCGCAGCACATTTCCGCCGAGGCCACGAGATCGCAGCAGATCTCCGCCTAGGTCACGGAAATACAGCAGATTTCCGCCGAGGCCACGAGATCTCAGCAGATCTCCGTCAAGGTCACGTTCTCACAACTATATGAATAAGCGCAGAAAGGTTTACTAATAACTTTCCGCGTGTTCGTTACTCTAAAAATCTGTGGATTAGGCCTCTTGGGGATACCACAATAAAAAAAACGCGCCATGTACTTTACCTCAATGGTGGTGTGGAAATGAGTACTAACCTTAATTCTAATAAATACTACTATTCTATATAAAGAAATAAACTATTTTTTAATTTGAGATAACGATTGGTCGAATTTTTTTATGGGCTAAACCAGTCCACAGAAATCTTTTAGCTTGGTTTTCCAGGAGCTTCTGTTTCAGTAAACCTTTCAGAAAATCTATCTATAAGATAACTTAACAAAGTACCCTATCATATTTCTGATTGTTTTTTTTTGCTGCTGTCTGATTGGTTATTTCGATAATTTATCTAATAGATAGATTATTGTCCCCCTCCATCTGATTTACTTGATTGTCGCCATGTCCACGTTGTATTGGTGCAATTCATTTGCAACATCTTCCATTTTACCAGATTTGAGCAGTGTTCTGACATTCCATGTGGTTATCTTAATCGTCCTGGTCGTTGGTCTTTATGTTGTTGTTCTCTTTTTCTCCACCTGTACTGCTGGAGCATCCGAATGGGAAGGTCCAGACTCTCCGTCCTTTATCTTGTCTAGTTTTTTGGAGGTTGGACTGGTTCTTCTATCAGTATGCCAATCTTTCCATCCTACATATGTATATATCTTATCTTGTTTAAACATCTTTTGATATCCGGCTCTGAATTTTTCTCCGTCTCTCATTTCGTTTTTGGCGATAGTCCATAACTTATTTTCTATGTCTTTCTCCTGGTTTGTTAGATCACTTTCAATAAACGTCTTGGTGCCTTTCAGGTTCATTTTATGCTCAATGATTATCTCTTTCTTTCAGGTGTTCCTGAGTTTCGCTACTATGACTCGATTATCGTCGGTTTTTCTGATCTCTATTTAAAAATTCCTCCACCTTCTCCTGTGTTACTCTTCCCATTATTGGCATGCTTTATATTGTTTGACACCTTTTTCTCTTTTTCATATTTTTCCAATTGTTTTCCATAAGAGCTACCTTCTCCTCCTGCTTATCCGCCATATTTTGCACCTCTCCAATCACCTGCTTAACTTCGTTTACGTCTTCGCTCCAGAAGGATATGATTGCAAAATTGACAAATGTGGTCAGTAGCGGACTCGAAGAAAACAACTAGAAAATGAAGGAAATAGATATTTTACAAAACAATATTTTGTGTGGGGCTCCAGTAGCCTACCAATAGAAATAGTTATGCGACGGTTATAAACCTGATCTTCGTCACAAAGGCGTCTGATCCTGCTATAATCATTTCGGCTAAAGATGAAACAATGATCAACAACTAATGAACAACTAATGATGAGATGAGAATTGTATACTGACCATATTCCGCGCCAACCTCTCAGGAGAACCAAACCAATCCTTTAGAGAGGTAGAGAGCCAAATTACAAGCTCAAAATTTAATTTGAAAATGACAAACAAAAATAATAATTAATAATGTTGAAGCAATCTTCTGCGACCATTTGAAAGCATTTGATTGTGTCTCACTTAATCTCCTAATGTACAAATTACAGCAATATGGACTACAGCAGGAAGCTTTAAAATTATTAACAAGTTACCTATCGTACAGGTTTCATAAAACAGCATGTGAAGGAGAACTTTCAGAGCAAAACCTTATTATGTATGGAGTACCTCAAAGTTCTATTTTGGGTCCGCTGTTATTTTTGATCTACATTAATGATATAAATACAGATAGTACTTCAAGAAATTGTAATAAAATAATTTTGTATGCGGACGATGCCACAAAGGCAAGCAAAAATTAAAAAAAAAATTTCTGACTAAATGGTTTGCAGGCAATCAATTATTTTAAATGAAATTAAAACGCAACTATGATTTTCTCATTAAGGGAATATAGTCACTGTACAGGCGCAGATACCGTTAGTTTCTTGAGGATAACTTTGGATCGCACTTTGAAATTTGACTTACATATAGAAGAAATGAGTCGCAAAATAAGCCGGAATATTTTTGTGCTGGGGAATCTAGTGAATCGTGTCGTTTCTTGAGCAGGACCGGTCTAGGGGGATATTTTTAGCGAGTATAGCAACCACGGTAAATCTCAGATTCTCCCTAAAATAGGTATTAAAAAGGAAAAGTTTAAATCGTGGTATCAATATTGTGAGAGATCTCTTTTTTTATAATTTAGACCATTTAAAGAGAAAACCTTTTTGGGTCAGCATCCTTTTGAGTCCGTGTCTTTTTTTGGAGTCCGGTTTTTTGGATCTGCGTCCTAACGCTCGCGTCCATTTGTTCTAGACCTTCAACTTTCATTTGCAACATAATCTAATTACCTTTTGGAAATATTTCGAGTCAACAAGACCTTTAGAACCTGGGGTTCTAAAAGGTAGTTGGGTTTGTTACAAATAAAAGTTCCCAATCTTGGCGCTGTTCGCAGAAATTCAAACTTAGCCAAGATAAGCTGACTTGCGCCGTTAGCCAAAATCGTACTGCGCAAACTTGCAAAATGGAACTGACAAAACGTTTCCTCTAGCAGAAGAAATGTTCCAAAATTTTGAAAAATATGGGCTAGCACTAAATTTTGTTTCGTGATTTATCAGTTTATCTATATTTAGATTTATCAGTGATCAGTTTTAGATTTTAGAGTGATCAGTAAAACACTCGAAACAAATTGAAAACAACATAATACAATCAATTTTTTTTTATTTAAAAAAAGGGGGGCTAACTTCAAGGACATATTATTCTCCAAGCCGTTGATTAGAAAAATTATGATGCGCTTCTAGGTCAATAACGAAGTTCACTAATTTTGTTAAAAGGTCTACGGGGTCTATAAGCATAGCAATGGAAAACTGAACAAAACCAGAACAAGGAAATAATGTGAAAATAGAATAGAGAGAATTTGAATAGAAAAATAAAGTGTTGATTTTATCTCCTTTATAGCTCTCTACAGATTTTGTTTTATAGAGAATATATAATTAAAATCTTTATTTTAAGAAACTACGACACTTAAGCATATTGGCAATATTTGAAAATTTTCTACCTCTAATTGCATTTTACCTAGGTATATTTATTAAAATAATGCTTTATTGCAACTATGTACCTATTGATTATGTTGTATGTATGTACACCAGGGTCTCGTTTTGCGTCGCATCGATTTGCGTCGATTCGATTTGCTTAATAACACGAATATAGGACCGAAAATCTTATATGCGTCACATAATTCAATTTGCGTCTTTTAAAATAATACAAATTCAATTTTTTGCTTCATGCGTAAAATTCTAACGACTGTAATTTAATAGTTTTTATCTGCAAGTAGAATTAATATCTGCATGAATCGCGCCGCCATGCCACTTGCAAAGTTTGTAAGTCTTGTAATGTATACATACTACTACATAATATTATGAATAATTGTGTACGATGCGTTTTCTACATGCAATTACATTTTTCATTATTTAGTTTAAAGCAACCGTCAGAGAAGCTTTAAAATTAGCAGTATTCTTCTGTAATAAATAATTTTTTTTTATCTTTTTATTTGTTTTTACCGATATTTTACTAAAAATAAATTTTGTTAGCATAATATGTGATTTTATTACCATTGTGAAAAAGTTTTTGATGATTGTAGAACGCATCTCGTGAATTACTATGGAATCTTATGGAAAAAAGTGATTCGATTTGAGTCGATTCGAATTGCGTAGCACTTTTACAGAACGTATCCCCGACGCAAATCGAGACCCTGGTGTATATTCAATAGTAGTAAATATTTTAATAGCCTATTAATAGAACAATTGCAATATTTTATAAATATTTAACATTAAATTACGTGAATGTTATAAATTTTCTAAATAATTGGATTTAAATAACACAACGATACGAAGCATATTTACATGGTTAAAAGTCACCATTAACGTTAAGTTCGTGTTGTGGTTGAGAAGCATGGAAAACTTTTATTTCAGAAAGATTGGTTTAATCGCTCCTGTATATTACCTATCGATAGTGTTTGCCGTTTCTCTGCCTATTAATTCTTCAATTCCAAAGTTATTTCGTTTGTATGCTTCGACGCTTATAACGGTTTTTATACTTAACATATTTGGTATAGAATTATGGCGTATATTGAATGGTTATTATGATATGTATTTTACTCGATCGATTGCCGTCTTTTTTACTTGAACATCGCCGTCTGGAACCTTCTAAACATTACTGCAATTTTGATGCCTTGTTTTCTATATCCGAGAAATTATTTAGAACTTTTAAATTTATTTTCCGAAATTGATACTTGTTTGCAAAGTAAAGCCACACGTACAGACAAGGTTCATGTAACGCAATACGTAAAATTTATTGTGATATATGGCATATTCTGGCTGAGCGTTCTATACGATTTATCCTATGGCCTTAGCGCTTTCTTAGAAGCTATTTTAGTACACTTCAACATTCATCAGTTCCTCATCGAAATATTTGTAATAGATAATTTATTGGTTTCCATACAACTTCGATACATCAAACTGAATCGAATCTTGAACGAGGTACTATGTAATAATCGTTTAGGAAGAAATGAGGAAACTATATCCAAATACTTGAAAACGAGTAAAATATTGAAAGCTTACGAACTTTTAGTAAACCTAGTTGATTACTTCAACGATATTTTTGGTTGGCAAATATTATTACTTAATTTTCTAAACATTGGAAGTATACTACTGGCTCTAGGTGTCAAAGTAAAATATGATGCACACGAAACTGGTTATGAAATGGACGGTTTCACTATTGCATATTTTACAATTAACTCGCTTTTCATTCTTGTAAATATTTTCCGATACTAAAAAAACCGACGTAATCTTAAAATTATTTTCAGGTATTTCTGGTAAGGATAACTGCAAATTGCGACGCCATATGCAAAGAAGCAAACATTATTTTGCAAGAGTGTCACGCATATTTGGTCACCCTGCCGCCGATAGTAGAGGATGATGAAATGCAAATAAAAGAGAATGTTGAGTTGTTGGCAAGCTTCGTAAACCACGTTCCTCCCAAATTTAGTGCTGGTGGTTGTTTTGATATTAGTTTGGGTTCCTTAATCACCATGTCTGGAGTTATCACCTCTTTCATTATCTTTATGCTTCAGTTTTGATTTGTGAGAATGATTCACTTCAAAACTATTTTATGTAAATACCTTATGATATTACTTTAAAAAAGTATTTACTGATGTGCATTCAAATAAAGGTTTATAGCATTTTAAACAGTTTAATGGTATTTTAAAGTAAAATATTATATGCCGAAAATGAATCTCTTTCCTGAAAGATAAACCCGTTGGGAATGACGCAAAAGATATTATCGCATTGTTGGCATGTCATTGCAGCTTGCTGCCAGCAAACTATTTTTGATGCAATTATATAGCTAATTTGCAACTATTTTGCTGGCTGGCAAAATAGCCTTTTAATTTCTTGCTGCCAGCAAGCAAAAAACAGCTATTTAAATTTGCAGCTGATTTTTAGCTAGAAATGCTACTTGGGTAAAGGCTGTTTTCTCACGAGATTACTGAGTTCAATTCAACTTCCTACCATCTTCGAGATAATCAGTTGTTCGTTAATAGCTTAAATTTAGAAAAGCTATGTTGTAAAATACCAGCTCCTGCATTTGCTGAGAAAAGTTTTAAGGTAATCTTAATGCTGGCATTCCCCTACATCTGAAGTAGTTTCTATACTTGCTCTAACCCGTGGGGGGGATAGCTTCATGGCTTAAGATATCCTTACTGCTAACAGAACTGCAGCTCGCCACCCCGCCAACGCACATTCTGATAAGCATGCCTATGAATTATGCTAATTACTTAGATGATTCATAATTAAATTTAATTAAAATATTTTGACGAACTACAATTTCAATTTAATTTCAATATTAATGTCAAAATTAAAAGGAATACATCAAATTTGAACTAAACCGAACCAGCTCCGGCTTACCCCCACTACTCCAAAATTAAAATAAAGTCAAACTTAATATTGCACAAAACACACATATATTTAAAATAATATCAAATCAACCCGCTCGCGATATCAAAGGTATAATTTCACATATTCGACAATTTTAACGTTAATAGAGTCGATTTCAGGAAAATAAAATGCGGGCAAAATTATTTCTGTGACAAAATCGATAAAATTCTGTTATAAATTATTAAAATGCACAAATTTCCTTATTTATGTTTTGCTATAAAAAAAGACATGAGGTCAATGAACCCTTCACCGAAGATTTAAGTATAACAATATTATTTATAAACTTTGAAAATAAATTTATTTATTATTTAAGATTAACGAAAGGTGTAACGAAAAGCATTGCAACAAAGTAACTCTCCATCAGATCTTCACTGGATCTTTTATCAGATCATACATCTATTTTTTGACTCTCTCAACACAAATCAAACTCAAAAGTAAACCACCAGTACTACCTAACAAAAGCACCAACTGGATTCCATCAAAAATGAGGAAGGTTTTAATCGAGCAGTCGATTAGTATACAAGAGTTATTTAGGAAGATCTTAGTAAAGACACTCCAACCCATATTTGGTAAAAACAAAACTTTTCCAAATCGCCAGTTTTATTTTCGACGAGGTCATTCAACCATCAAACAGGTCCAAGGAAATGCGACCAAAATACGATCTCACCTGGAATCAAATAGACAATGCCCGTTAGTTTTTTTGGAATTTTGAGTATTGTAATCTTTCTTCAACTATACGTAGTTATCTATCAGTTAAAATACATTAAAGTTAAATTGACGAAATAACCAATCAGGTGTTTGACTTGTTTTTGTTTTGTTGTGTGTTTGGTTAATTTTTTGTGATCTGATTGTATGAGTTTGAATAAGGTGCATGTCCTCAGTCCGCTTCCATTGCGAATTTTTAATTTAAAAAAGTCTAAATCTATTGTCCTTTCTTTATTCTCGGTAGAACCTTTTTGTTTTTAAATTATTTAGAAAATTAGTTGGGGGGGGGCTGAAAACCTGCTAGCTCCCCCTCCCAATTTAAAAAATTTTCTACTAAATTTACAAATCTTTAATATGTTTGTCTGCATTGTAGTATTTGGGTACTGAAGGGTGTTTGACACCCCCCCGACCCTCCGGATCAAATTTGTTTTTTCTTAGAAAATGTTGCAGAGGCACTGGAGGGTGTTCCACACCCCCTGGATTAAGTAGTTTATTATTATATCAGTAGTAAACTGAAGATCTCCCGTTGCAGAGGCACTGGAAGGCGTTCCATACTCCCCAGACCCCCGGATTGAATAGTTAATTTTTTATCAGAATTAAACTGACGAAGGCACTGGAGGGTGTTCCACACCCCCCAGACCCCCCGGTTTAAATAATTTATTTATATTAAAAGTGAATTAAATATTTAAGCATATCTCAAGTTTATTAAAATTAGCTATGGCCAAGTAAATGTGTTTAATTCGTAATCTGACAATTATTAATTATAAACTGCGTAATTATAAATTCCGTACCCCCTGGGAGGTAGATCTCTGCATCGGGAGATCTTCAGTTTACTTATGATAAAAAATAAACTATTCAGTCCGGGGGGTCTGGGGGGTGTGGAACACCCTCCAGTGCACAAATTTTAAAATAAAGAACATTGCAGAACATGCAGACCCCCCCCTACAGACTCCCGGATCGAAGAGTTTATTTTTTATCAAAATTAAACTGAAGATCTCCCGTTTCAGAAGCACTGGAGAGTGTTCCGTCCTCCACCAGATTGAGCATTTTATTTTTTATCAGAAGTAAACTAAAGATCCCCATTCCCAAAAGGGACTGGAGAATGTTCCACACCCCAGACCCCCGGTTTAACTAATTTACTTTTTATTAAAAGTGAATTAAATACTTAACCATATCCCAAGATTTTTAAAATTAGCTATAGCCAAGTTAATGTGTTTAATTCATAATCTGACAATTAATCATAAACTGCATAATTATAAATTCCGTATCCATTGGGGCGTAGATTTCTGCAACGGGAGATCTTCAGTTTAGTTATGATAAAAAATAAACTATTCAGTCCGGGGGGTCTGGGGGGTGTGGAACACCCTCCAGTGCACAAATTTTAGAATCTCGGTAAGTCTCTGAAATACCGATGAAGTACTCGAAATACAATGAAGTACTGATGAAATAGGTAAAGTACAGTGAATTATTATTGATGAAGTGCGGTGAATTACTGGTAAAGTCCGGTGAATTACTACTGAATTATATAAAGTACAAAGAAGTATGGAGAATTATGATGAAGTACGTGAAGTGTGAAATTAATTGTACACGATTTCCTCTAGCGGTTGACCCCTCGGAAATACCTAATCAAAAACTTTTTAAGAATGATAATTGTCAACGCATACAAACGAAATCATTTTGGAATTAAAAAATTAGGAACAGCAGAAACGGCTGATATAATGGATAAATAATGTACTAATCATGAGAAAATCAATGGCATTATTATGGTTGACATGTTTGAATACATAATATCTATTAAATCCTGCAGTTAAATATTATAATATTGATCCGACTAATAAAATATTTAATATTTATTACACATTCGTAATGTCAATATTGTCATAGTGCATTACATAGTTGCAATGAACTACTTTTTCTACAATCAACATGGAAAGTAAAAATTTAATATTTGTTTAAAATTTGTTTACGTATAAATGTAAAAATTAATATGAAATAAAAATATTTGGAGTAGAACTATTACAATAATATTACTATCGTATAAAAATACTCGTTTCCCTTAATTATTAATTTTTTTTCGAAAGCAAATACGATATCAAATCTATTGGAAATATTTGAATAATGTTCAATTTACCTACTAGGTGTTTTAAAATAGTGGTTTATTGCTACTATGTAATTGCTCAAGTTGTGTATTCAATAGTAGAAAAACAAGAGCGTCAGGCATACTTAGTCAAACTGCCACCGTTAGTAAAGGATAATGAAGAAATGCAAATAAAAGAGCATGTTGAGTTGTTGGCAAGCTTTGTAAACCACGTTCCACCCAAATTTACCCAAGTTTTAATTCAAAATACAATTTTTCCAGTAACGCATTAGTGTATTTGATTAAATGATTTTTATTTTTTAATTTATTCCAAAATTCAAATCCAGACAAATTGAAAACACTACTAGCAAAATTTTTTTAAATCTTCCTACATATAAATTTTGTTTCCAGGGTAATTATCAAGTTTCAAAGTATTTTCATTTAATTAATTTTTACAATTCATAAAAAATTTGTATTTATTTTGGTGTTACAATAAATCCTCCGAGGGGTTAACCGGGGTTAACGATATCTCATGTGAAGTACATGAAGTACTTGTGAAGTACGTGTAAAGTAGGTAAAATACGTGTTAAGTATATTGAATTACAAGAGAAGTATCACAAAGTTAGTAAATTTTTGGTGAATTACATGAAGTTGAACCTAGCTTATGCGCATGCGCTACGGTTAACGTGTATCATAGATAAGACACGTGTAATCAATAATAATTATTTGATAGCAAATTACCTTACATCAGTAGATTTTCTTAACATTATTTAATCTTAAACGTTGAATAGACCTTTGGCGGTTATTATTTTACTAATTAAAAGTTTTGGTAGTTGCTAGTTTAATAGTAATCAATTAATTAAATTAAACTTAGATATCTTTAGTTAATTTTGTAATTTTTTTTAGCTCATTTGTTTAAATATCATGGAGGTTTGGTAACTCAATAAAAAGCTTTGGTAATTCATTATTTCGTCGTGATTAATTAATTACATTGAAGAGAAAATAACGCGCTTGTCCCGGTTTTACAGAGACGGCTCCAGAATGTAATAATACAATTTAAACTATCTTCTTATGCCTGATTTCTTCAACTATAGTTATCTATCGGTTAAAATACATTAAAGTTAAATTGACGAAATTACCAATGTGGTTGTGGTATGATTGGATGAGATTGGATAAGGAGCATATCATCAGCCCCTTTCCATTGCGAATTTTTAATTCAAAAAAGTCTATTGTGCATTCTTTATTTTCGGTTGGACTTTTTTTGTTTTTAAATTATATAGAAAATTAGTTGGGGAGAGGGGCTGGAAACCTGCTAGCTCCACCCTCCCGATTTTGAAAATAATCTTAATAATCGTTTGTGCATGTTTTCACATAATTTATTTTCGCTTTACTCTTTTTTGTTGCCCCCCCCCAAGAATATGTCATAATTTTTGACAACAGTAGCGGAGAGGCACTGGAGGGTGTTCCACACCCCCCGGTTTAAATAATTTATTTTTATTAAAAGTGAATTAAATCTTTAAGCATATCCCAAGTTTTTTAAAATTAGCTATGGCAAACTAAATGTGTTTAATTCATAATCTGACAATTAATTATAAACTGCATAATTATAAATTCCGTGCTCCCTGGGAGGTAGATATCTGCAACGGGAGATCATTAGTTTACTTCTGATAAAAATTAACTACTCGATCCGGGAGATGTGGAACATCCTCCAGTGCACAAATTTTGGAATGAAGAACATTGCAGAATCCCCACACCTCCCGGATTGAGTAGTTTATTTTTATTAGAAGTAAACTAAAGATCTCCTACCAGAAGCACACCTACGTTTCACACCACGGGACACAATCCGGGGGTCTGGGGGTGTGGAACACCTTCCAGTGCACAATTTTGGAATCTCGGTAAGTCCCTGAAATACCGATGAAGTACGTCAAATACAATTAAGTATCGATGAATTAGGTGAAGTACCGTGAATTATTGATGAAGTACGGTGAATTATAGGTGAAGTACGTGAAGTCTCGTAAATTACTGCTGAATTATATAAAGTACGAAGAAGTATGGAGAATTATAATGAAGTACGTTTAGTGTGAAGTTAATTGTACACGATTTCCTCTAGCGGTTGACCCCTCGGAATCCTCGTAATGTTTTTTAACATGTGTAACGTCAACGGCACGCACGCAGCTAACATTACATGAATAGTTTTGTATCAAAACGCAAAAGAACAACGTTACAAATAATTTATAGCAACAGAAAATTTTGACAAAGTATAATAATCAATTTAGTTTGATACTAGAAATTTAGAAAAATTTTTCAAAAATACAAACTGTAGGAATGCAATTCCAAGTTCAGGCTTACCCGTACTCCCTTGACTTGGACGGTTGATGGCTCCTGATGCCTATCGAACAGCGGGCCCAGATCTCCTAAAGATCATCAGAAATCCAATATCACAGTGAGGTTGTTATGGGTTAAACCTGGGGACGGGTAATAAAACCGAACTCCGATTTTGACCATTTTTGAAGTGGATTATGAAAGATGATGGTCTAATTAGGGCATAAAAAAAATAAAATTTGCGGATTATTCACACAATTTTGAAAAAAACGGCTTTAAAAATTTATTAACAATGCAATTTACTCATTGGCTCTATTGAACTGTAACCCCGCCCACCAAAATTAAAATGGGCTGTGGCAACATTTAAAATACCAGAATCTCGTTTTTTACAACTAATTATGAATGATAATGGTGTAATTAACTAATAAAAAGAATTAAATTTGTGATCGGACAACAAATTTTCGAAAAAAAATCACTTTTTGTGTGAATTTGTTTCGGAGGTGGTTGCACTGTCAAAACCTATTCTCCGCACACGCCCGTCCCGGGCGCTGGCGGCGATTCGAGCGGTTTTGACACGTGCTAAACTCATTAAAACATCCTTAAGCGGCTCCAACTCGAAAAGTTTGAAAGTTGACGCGGCAATCAATCAATCAATCAGATCTCTGGGAGCGACTGGTATCTCCCCACCACTAGTCACTGTCGACCCAGGCACAGCACACGTACCGCCAACAGAATGAACGCCATATTGGAATTTTACTACACAATACACTAACATGTATTTCTTATGAGAAAATTGCAATTTTAAAATTAAATTGTGGCCTTATTACAAGTCCGACAACAATGATCTTCACCTTAAAGAGCTTGTATTTTTATGCTCTTTCGTTTGGTATACCCATTTTATAGGAAAAGTTTTTTTCATTTTCATTTTTTTGAGTTCAGGTTTATTACCTCGACACTAAACCTGTATGGTACAATTCCTTTTCATGGTACATAGAATTTAGAAATAAAATTCATTTTCGGCTGGCAACAAATATTCCATTTTCTCATTTTGAAAACAAAAGTATGTCAACTATATCAATTTAATTAAAAGCAATACTAATCAAAATCACAATAATTATATTATATTGTCATGTTGGCAACTTAAAACTAAGATAAATAACCTTAATAAAGTAAATTGCATCTTCCGGTTAAAACCCGCAGCTTCGATAGATAAAGTGTAACCTCGGATGGAACTTTTGTTGAACGGGTTGGTAATATTTGGCATGTAGCATTTATAGAAGGTTCATGGCATACCATTAGAGCCATTTTAATTACAAAATTTCATTTCATAAGCTGGCCAGAGCAGTTAGCATTCTAAAAATTAAATTTTATCCTACGGGTATCACAGATCAAAGTTGGAATTGTTTTGCATATCCAATAGCAGCGTCCGCATTTCTTGGCACTATTGTAAGTGAATCCAAAATCCAAAAGATTCAAATAAAGGCTAAAATGAGCAAAGAAAATTTCATCCTTCGGAAAATCTAAAAGAGAGATTTAGATAACATAAAAATTGTAATTGATCATAAGGCATACCAAAAGTTGAGGATTAATTTGTAGAACGATTTGCTATCCAAGTGAGGATGGTAGATGCAAAATTGAATCTTCTACATTGAAAATGTAAATTGTAACCTGCAAATATGTCAGATTTTTAGTTTTAGTAATAGATTTGTTAATAGGATAAGGATTTAAGTGAGATTAGTATTGAGGGATGAGGAATTAAAAACTAAGTGTTACGCAAGTGGTTAGGATAAACAAAGTGTGTGAAAATTAACATAAAGTGTAAAGAAAGAATTCGTACTTTGACGGACGATTATAGGACGACCGGTGTAATTAGAATTTTTCTAACAATTTTGTGCGGGACGGCTTTGAAGACTTTAATTTTTGTGAAAGTTTCAAGAAGATCCGTTAGATAAGTTTACCCAGCCAATAGGAGTCGTCCATTTTGGAAAAACCCACAATAAAAAGTTGGAATTCCCAATTTTATGAGCTTCGCGATGCGAAAAATACGTTCAGTCGACCCTTTTCACTTGTAGAGTGAACATGTGAAAATTTCGTTCCTGAAAAATTTATAAAATGAACGATAACCTATAAAATAATTTTGTCGACATGCAATTTACAACTATTAGTGACGTCATAGATATTTAATGTAACAAAAAGTGATTTTCAAGAAAATACAACGAAGAAAAAGTTAATAAATAAAAATTTCGTATTTACCTGTGAAAATGTTGATGACGATTGACAACAAGCCTACATTTTTGGAACCACTGTATGCGAAGAGGAATCAATGACCTGGTTTAACAGCTGGTAGCATCGGTTAGTGTCCTTTGATTTAAACTCGTAACATGAACGATTTTGCAACATTTAAGTTTAAGTAGTTTTAAGTAATTTTAATTTTAAATGACCACTTGTTTTCTTAGTATAATCTCAAACACATACACACCACAACACTTTAGGTTAAGAAAGAAAGAAGCTATTTTGGTGACATCTTTAGTCATTTGTAAAAATTTTATTCAATACAATACAAAGTTTAATACCAAAGGTAAAGATTGTGGCGGTTTATTTAAAGATTTCAAAACAATTTATTCACTTTAACAGGAGCAAAATTTTATTTCAAGATTACAGCTAGAGCAGAAAAAGTAAGTACATCCCAGGTAACATTTTATCTATCATTAGCAAGTTCATATGCAATTACAGGTAAATTTATCGTACAATTATTTGCAAATAATTAATTATTATTTACGTCGAGGCATTTCATTACAAATTTGGCGCCCAACTTAAGGCTCGATCTTGCCAAGTAAATACTGGCAAATCAATCGAGAACTCACGGAGATAGAAATTTAGAAAATTAAAGTAAACTTGTCAGGTAATTTAGGAAAATTTTTCAAAATGAACACAAAGAGTAAAGAGAACGTTGAGATAGGGTTTGAGAACATGATAAAAAAGCTCATGAACTTTATGGAAGAAAGGTTGGATAAATTAGAAAATAATATGGGAGATAGATTAGGAAAACAAAGTGATAAAATAGATAATATGATAAAACAAAGAGATGAATTTATATCGGATTTAAGAGAACGAAATGATAAAATAGATAGAATAAGTTCAAATATAGGAAGTAAAATAGATGATGTCGGAAAAGATTTAAGGGGGCAAATAGAAAATCTAAATACAAATGTTAAAAGTACGAACAGTAAAATGGGTGAATTAGTTAAATCGTTTGACAAAGTTGAGGAAGGTCAGGATAGTAATGGTAAATTAGGGGTAACGAGATGATTCAGGTAGAATGGAAAGAAGTAAGAGGAGTTTGCATTATACTAGATAGGAAAGTAGTTGGAGTAGAAAAAGTGTTCAATTGGGTTAACGGAAGAAAAATAAATGTACAAATAAGGCAACGAGAGGGGTATGAAATAAAAATAATGAATCGGAATGTAAAATTTGAGTTAGTTGAGGAAGTAGAGAAGCCGTTAAAGGTAATCGAACTAGGTTACGAGAACGAGGGAAGAAATAATGTAGGCAGTAAAGGGTTATTATAACAAAAATTTTAAGAAAATTGCTAGAGCAAAAAGAAACGGTGGAGGAAAATTTAAAGGAAGTAAAGGGGTATAAAGATTACGATGATTATAGACACGTTGCTTGGTATGAAAAATTAGTTAAATTTTGTACAGGGGTAGGAAAAGCATACCGACAAAGTAACTCGAGTAAGAGGAAGAAACGAGAAGAATTTAAATGGAGTCAATACGGAAAACAATTAAATGTTAGCAATCGGAAGTAAGAAAGTATAAGTAGCAGTAATTAGTAGAAATAAGTTAGGTTAATTTAGTTTAGATTTAGTAGAATAGGATGATGATAAGAGGATTGAGTCGATTAAAATTAAATGGGGAATTATTGATGATTATTGAAGAATGTTGGAGGCCAAAGGAGCCGATATGAAAGTAGTATTGAAGTAAATTGGAGGGGCCCAAAAGAGCCGAGAAGAAAGTATTATTGAAGTATATTAGAGGGCCAAAGGAGCCGATGTGAAGAAGTTTAGGTAGGAGACGGGAGGTCAAAGTAGGACCGTAAATAAGTATTGGGGGGTATTGAATATTAGAATCGACAAGAGATCGGATAGATTGTTAGAGAAGAGGGAAAAGGTTAATTGAGGTAATTAGGATAGTTTAGATTTAAAGGTAGGATAAATGTAAATTTGATGAAACTGGATAAAAATAGATGGGAGAGTACTTAGACAGTAGATCCAGTAAAGAACTTAGAAAGAGTTGGAAGGAATTTGTAAACGAAGGTTTAAAAATTTCATGGAACGAGTAGAAGGTTTGATGTTGGAAAGAGTTGGGAAGCGAAAGGTTGTGAGAGATGATTAAATAATAGTAGTCCGGAGTAAGAAAAACTTATAGATTTGAAGGGAAAATATTAAAGTAGAATAATTTAGTAAATTTCGTTATGCATGGGGAAAGGTAGTCGAAGTTAGGAAAGATTAGTAACTGTCGAAGGAGTGATGGAAATTATGATTAGAAGTTGTACTGAGTTAAGAGAACGGAAGTAAGATGAAGTTGTAATAAGGGGCTAAACGAGCCGGAGGAAAAGGAAGTTTGTAGTAAGGGCAAAAGTGCCGAAGTAATAGAATAAAGGGCTAAGTGAGAGCCGAAGTGAAGAAAGAATAGTATAAGGGATAAACGAGCGGAAGTAAGATGAAGTTGTAGTAAGGGCCAAGTGAGCCGGAAGTAAGATGAAGTTGTTATTATGTAGAAGTAGAAGTAGGAAAGGCAATAGGCCAGAATTTAGTAGATGTAAAGGAAGTTGAAGTAACGAGGTGGTTTGAAACTCAGGATAGCATTATTTGAATAAATAAAGAACTTACGAGACAGTGAAGCAACTAGGATTTAAAGTTAGGTGACCATGTAATAATATGATTAGTGTAGAAACGGGATGGGGTCATTTAGAAATTCAAGGGGGAAATTCAGGGGAACGAATGAGATATACGTCAAAATTTATGAAATAAAGAAAAAGGAAAAAGAACTCGTGAATGTTTATAAGTACAAAGAAGGAGGTTAGGTAGGAAGTTTAAGAGGAGATGGAGATGTGAAATAGTGGATTAAATGATGAACAAATATAAGGAGCAGCAATAAAGAGTATACGAAGTTAGTTGAGAGAATTATGATGATGAAGTATTAAAAGGGGGTAAATAGAAGAAGAAGATGATGAATATGATGATGAATTAGGGGAATATAGAAGTAGGACAAAAGGTCCAAAGGAGTATTAAAGTCAGAAGGAAAATGCCTGATGAATTAGGAAAGGGGGGTAAATAGAAGAAGAAGATGATGATGTTGATTAAAATGAGTATACGAAGTATTGAGGTGAAAGATATGAATTTAAAGTGAATAAAGCTATAGGAAAAGAGGTGGAGGTAAACATGATGAGTTTCATATGGAAAATAAACATACACGAGGACTTGATGTAGAGTAAATAATGGTTCGACATAAGGCAGGAATAACGAAATGAAAGGTGTAAATAAAAAGGGCGAAAGGGAGAAGGAGTAATATTAATAAAAAGAGGTAAATGATTAAGTAGAGAAGGTAGTTAGAAGTAAACAATGATGTAGGAGGTAACGGGAGAAATTTAGTTTGAGTAAAGGAGGAAGAATTAGGATGATAAAAAGGAGAAGAATTATGTGAGTAAAAGGAAGATGGTATTATAAATGATTAAGACGTAAAGGTAGTTTTGAAGTAGACGATAATGTGAAAGATAGATAGGGGGAATCATATTAAAGAAGAAAGAATTGTGATGATGGAAAAGGAAGGATTATGATGATAAAAGGGAATTAAGATGAAGACGATGAAGTAAAGAAGGGAGGTAAATAAGTTACGGAAATAGGTTTAGAATAGTTTTAAAATAGAATAGATTAGAATAAATTAATGTTAGTATTTTGGGCATCGTAATGCGAGGAGATGAGTGAGTTTTAGTTAATTAAAGATTAGGTTAGAAGTAGTTAAAGTTTATTTGAATAGTAGGTTAGGAGTGTTAATACAAAAGTCATTGAACTATTTGTAAACAAAAATTTTGAAATTCCATGTAAGACAAGTGTTACCGAAATTTAAAAATTTTTATTTAGGGGTAATTATGTCATGTTATCAACTTAAAAACTAAGATAAATAACCTTAATAAAGTAAATTGCATCTTCCGGATAAAACCGCAGCTTCGATAGATAAAGTTGTAACCTCGGATGGAATTTTTGTGTAACGGGTTGGTAATATTTGGCATGTAGCATTTATAGAAGGTTCATGGCATACCATTAGAGCCATTTTAATTACAAAATTTCATTTCATAAGCTGGCGAGAACAGTTAGCATTCTAAAAATAAAATTTCATCCTACGGGTATCACAGATCAAAGTTGGAATTGTTTTGCATATCCAATAGCAGCGTCCGCATTTCTTGCCACTATTGTAAGTGAATCCAAAATCCAAAAGATTCAAATAAGGCTAAAATGAGCAAAAGAAAATTTCATCCTTCGGAAAATCTAAAAAAGAGAGATTTAGATAACATAAAAAATTGTAATTAGATCATAAGGCATACCAAAAGATGAGTATTAATTTGTAGAACGATTTGCTATCCAAGTGAGGATGGTAGATGCAAAATTGAATCTTCTACATTGAAAAATGTGAAATTGTAACCTGCAAATATGTCAGATTTTTAGTTTTAGTTATAAAATTGTTAATAGGATAAGGATTTAAGTGAGATTAGTATTGGGGGATGAGGAATTAAAACTAAGTGTTACGCAAGTGGTTAGGATAAACAAAGTGGTGAAAATTAACATAAAGTGTAAAGAAGAATTCGTACTTTGACGGACGATTATAGGACGACCGGTGTAATTAGAATTTTTCTAACAATTTTGTGCGGGACGGCTTTGAAGACTTTAATTTTTGTGAAAGTTTCACGGACTTCCGTTAGATAAGTTTACCCAGCCAATAGGAGTCGTCCATTTTTGGAAAAACCCACAATAAAAAGTTGGAATTCCCAATTTTATATGCTTCGCGATGCGAAAAATACGTTCAGTCGACCCATTTCACTTGTAGAGTGAACATGTGAAAATTTCGTTCCTGAAAAATTAAAAAAATGAACGATAACCTATAAAATAATTTTGTCGACATGCAACATGCAACTATTAGTGACGCTTTGGATATTTTATGTAACAAAAAGTGATTTCAAGAAAGTACAACGAAGAAAAAGTTAATAAATAAAAATTTCGTATTTACCTGTGAAAATGTTGATGACGATTGACAACAAGCCTACATTTTGGCGCCACTGGATATCGAAGAGGATTGATGACCTACTTTAACAGCTGTTTGTGAAATACGGGTTAGTTCTTTATTTTAAAACTCGTATCATAAACGATTTTTGCACCACTTTTAGTTTAATTTAGCTTTAAGTAATTTTAATTTTAAATGACCACTTGTTTTCTTAGTTTAATCAAACACGTACACACCTCAACACATTAGGTTAATAAAGAAAGAAGCTATGTTGGTGACACCTATAGTCATTTGTAAAAATTTAATACAAGGTTTAATACAAAATGTCAAGATTAGCGGCAGTTTATTTAAAGATTACAAAACAATTTATTCACATTAACAGGAGCAAAGTTTTATTTCAAGATTGCATCGAGAGCAGTACAAGTAAGTACATCACAGGTAACATTTTATCTACCATTTAGCAATTTTACATGCAATTACAGGTTTATTTATCTTACAAATATTTTCAAATTATTAACTATTATTTACGTCGAGGCATATCATTACAATATATATAATTATTATATATATAAAGCTACTGTCATCACTCACTCATCATCGAAATTACAGCCCAAACTGCCGGAGCTAGAAAGCTGGAGTTTTGGGTGCACCTAGAACGACCGCCAACGAGTCGGGGAAAATTCCAAAAACTTAAAAAAGGGCCCCTCACGAGGGGTTCCTATTTTTAACTTCTTTATTTACCGGTCGATTTTCGATTTTTTGGTTTCGTTTTGTTCTCTTAATCTTTTATTTGCATTTCTCAAAAAGAAAACAGGATCGTCGTTAACTTTTAAGGGATTTTATCGGTTTTAAAGTACGGATTATATTTAGCAACGTGTAGGCAAAACGGCGCGCGATAGAAAGTCGAAATTTTGCAAGAATGTGAGCAAGATAGGTCTAACGACGATAAAATTTTAAAAACTTGAAAAAAGGGTACCCCGCCATTTCGATGGGGTTCTAAACGATTACTTATTTTTGCTCCTAATTCCGTTATCCTAGCTCGAAATTTTAATTTCTTTTTTCTACTTGGTCCTTACGAAGAATCTGATAAGTACCTGAAAAAATAAGTACCTTCTCGCTTTAATTTTCCTGTTACAAGCTCCCGAAGGTTCAATTCTGTTTCGAAATGATTGATTTTGCCAACGCTCTGCGCGCCGTAATTTTGCACCAAATTTTAATTTCAATAAATTTTCGCGAGACAAAATTAAACCTACAAAAATGGTATCTTGACATTTTTTCTAAAGGTACCCTTATTGCGTAATCGCAATATACAAATTTTAGAATTTGATCAATTTCGAGAAGGCATGCGGAACATGTAATTATGACGTCGTAGATTCGCGCGGCCCTGCAAATTTATGTAAAACGCAAAACTATTAATTTTAAATTACGTTAGCTTGCTAATAAACTCAAATTTAATTGAAAATCTCAAGTAAAACAATTTACGACAATTTTATACATTAAAAGTTACATCAAGAAAAGAAATTGCGAAAAACAAAAAACGTTTAATTATCAAAATTTGGAAAAAATATTTTACTGAACCTAGCCGCAACGAATCAAACCTTACTTGGAAACAGTGCAATAAGTTTCTAAAAGTGATTTTCTGTTTTGGTAAGACATCATAAATTTTTAATTTTTCTTCTTTTTTTCGTCGACAGAATCAGAGAGAAACATTATTTTGTTGGTATTTTAAAATTTAACACAGTCGGCCAACATTGTGGACGAACCAAAAGAAATTTATAAAAATTTTATTGTAAAATGTTCAATATTTGCAGGAAATAAATAATTCCGCTTGATTCAAAATTAAATAAATTTTATTTTTCACGAGAAAATCGTAAGGGTGTGTGAAAACTTTATTTCACACCTTTAACGGTGGATTTACGAAAAAACCTATTATATATAAAAATCCTATTCAGTTAGAGGCATATGCAGCCGTTTTCAAATTAAATAATGGTCGGTTAGTAAGGAGAAAAATATTTTAATTCCTAAAGTTTTACCAAACGGCTTTTTCTTTTCATTGGCATTTATGAAAATTTTGTAGAAAATTAAGGAAATAAAAATTGCCAATTAGTTGACTGAATTTTACGAGATGTCAGTACGTTGCCGAGAAAATTTGTTTGGTGTTTGAGAGATTAAAAATATATTGCATTATTCAAAAGTTAATCACACGTCACATGAATGTCGTAAAAGTGTTTTCCAATACTACATTACGTTCTGTTATTATGAAGAAATTCTTTAAAGTGAAACCACCAAATACAAACCAAAAATACAGTGTTGAAAAAGTAATACGTCAAGAAAACCGCGCGGCCGAGGCCACCACCGACAGTCGGGATAAACGACTATAATGAACAAAACATGTGTAAAAAAAAATATTTTAAATTAAATTTTATTTATTTTTATACTTCCATGTTAAAGAACACTTACAAAAAAATTGGCTCCGTCGCGATTTGTTTTCCTAATTTTCTTTGATAGTTTACTCATTGACCTCTGACTGCCTTTGTATTTATGGTTTTCAGCTCCTTTTCTATTTATAGAATTAAGGAATCAACATTTTTAGCTCTGTATCCGTTTTCGTAAACTTTTCTTTTCAGATTAGCCCAAAAAGTTTCAATAGATCGCAATTGTGGAACATTTGGGAGGTTCATTTTCTTTGGCTCAAGTTCTATTTTTTTATTCTTCAAGTTCTCTATTGTGGATTTCGCGTTATGTGAGGACGCCAAATCGGTCAAAAATTATTTTTCTTTTGATAATATTTTCGATAAAATTGCTAAGTGCTGGAACACATTTTTCGTTGTAAACTTGGGCATTCATAGCTACACCACCTTTAAAAACTGCTTCGCTGACACCACGTTCGCTTATGGCTAACCACAACAAAACTTTTCCTGGAAACTTTGTCTTACAAATAAATTTAGCTTTTTTGGTTTCTTTGTGACTGGAAGACTCAAAATAATGTTTTGGCTGCCATTCATTTCCTTCCACGGTAAAATATGAGTCGTCATCCTTCACGCATTTGTACTCTGATGAGCAAGAAAAGTAATTTCTGGACAGCTCGCGTAACCTGCATTTATACCCTTCTGTTGTGTTTCAGCAGTAAATGGTGCTATTTTTTCTTCTTTTCTGGACTCCATCGATTCTAAATATTTCTTAATTGTGTTTTGTCAAAATTATATTTCTTACCCAATTGGCGATAAAATTTACACTGCAACCTGCTGTTTCACTCTTTAGTTTTAACCGAACTTTGAGTCTTGCAAACTACATTTCCAACCTAATCCACATTTTCTTTCAATTGATTTATTATTCTTAAATAAGTTTATTGTCGTGTAGATAAATTTTTTTTTGAAACCCATGTCCTTAAAATGCCTAAAAATTTCTTTTTTAATTTTGTTTGAATTTTCTTCACAAAATTTACAAATTAATTTGTGGCGGTTTAGCACGTTTAGTGTCATTTTCATAACTAATTTTTAACTGACCAGAGCAATCTTAGTTTTGTTTTTATAAATAGACAGTACAGTTAACTTTGCCGTGTTTTTGTTTTTGTAAGAGTATTGTGTCGTTTTTTAATAACAGTGTTGTACGCGTTCGTATTTCATTCACCATACGTTATAAGCAGATATTTTAATATCGATCTGGAATTCTTCAGTCATGTTTCTTTTATTTCTTCTTTCTCGGCGACATAATAAAAATATTAAAATCTGAATAGCTTCAAATTGAAAAATTTTAAAAAATGTAAGAATTTTTAAGATAAGAAAAAAATTGTTGCACGTGAACTTAAATTTTGAAAAGATCAAGAACATGTAAGTTCAAAATTGAGCCCGATTGAAATGTGTTGAAAATGCATAATAAAAAGTTGACAAATTGAGGTTTGCTGACAACTATTTTCACTTCAAAATTAAATTTTAAAATTTTAATCAAACTAAATTGCGTTTATGAATAAAGCAAACAGAGTTAATTGATATTTAAAGAATAAATTTTGAGAAGGGTAATTTATTTAAAATTTGAACAAATTTATAAAAATTCATTTGGAAAGAACTGTTTATATCCAATATTCAACTCGAGGTCGTTGCCTTTTATTATTTGAAACTACAATTTTGTAATGATTACTTACCTGAAAATCGAAATCAAATGGTTAAATTTGCATGTCGTTAATTGATAAAATAATTCATTTTATAAGTTTTTCATATAAATTTTATAATTTTGATTGTAATTAGAAGTAAAATGATAAATGTCACTAAAAGTATTAAATAGGTCAAAATTGGATTTAATTTTATATTGGAAATTAGGAACAAAAGGCGATATTGTTTAAAGCCAAAATTAATTGATAAGAATTTGTTGATATTAAATGTAAACTTTAAAAATTTAAAAAGTGAATTAAAATGAGTGCTATATAAAATTTAAGTGAATTTAAACAAATGTAGCGATGAAATTGGAAAAATTTCAAGACAAAATTGGCGCGGATTATACCCAATCGCGAACATGAAAAATTTAACAAGAGGAGAGAAGGATAATGTTAGTGATTTTAACGTCTTTCCCAAAAAATAGTTTCTTTGAAATGACAACGGGAAGCACAATTATTAAAAAAATTAATCTTTGTACTGATTTATTCAATTAAAATTTCATTTAAAATTAAAAAACCACGAATAAAATAAATTCAACAAAATACAAAATTTTTAATCAATCAAATTTGGGGTTAGAAAAACTTTTCTTGATAGTGTCTCAGCTCCGCCCTCATTTAGCTACTGATTAATATAAAGGAGGAAATGGTCGTCAATAGGTGGCGCGACAATTATTGAAAAACAACAAAACGTAGATAAACAACTTACTTTCGCGGATGATTCAGAAGTCAAAATATACTCTAATTAATTTATAAGAAAATTATTTTATGATGGAAATTTTTCGAAAAATTATCCTCTAATTTTTTGGCGAATTATAATTATGAATTATTTAATTACAAAATGGGTTTGTAATAAAAAAAAGTGAGTGTATTCTTCTTTTTCTAACCAATTAGATGTGCGTTATATTTTCTAGATCTACACATTTTCCACCAGTAATTCTGAAATCATCAAATGTAATTCCAATTTGTGAACTGTTATTCAGTAGTCGCCAATTGTAATTCTGATTTGTTAACCGATATTTCGAAATTGTTAATTGTAATTTGGATTTGTCAATTCATATTAAAAAATCGTTAAATGAAATTCAGAAGGAGCCAAATAAAAATCTGAAAGCGCGATCGTCAGCAAGCAGATCAATAGGAGATTTGCTACGCTTCGGATTTTGTCTACCCGCTCTGTGCCCTTCTCTCAGACACTCCATATAGTAGGGCTCCAACGGGCGGTTTTGGGCCTTGTGCCCCACTATGCGGCAGTTCCAACTTCTGCTGGCTTTGTCTTCTCGTTTGCAGGTTGGAAACTCGTGATCATTCCTCCAACACCTGTAGCATCTCTTGTGACTCTAACAAGTCACAAGAGTTGCTCGCCAGGACTCTCTTGGCATCTACCTGGTCTAATTGAAAATGACCAACTGCGTCCCACGCCGGGCCTGTACTATATCAGCCGTGTGCGATGGGGCTCCATCTTGCTGGAAGCGATAATAATCATCACCGTACATTTCCTGCACTGTTAGTAATAACTTTTTGTGATACGTTTTCTCGATATTATTTTGCAGTCACTTTAACACCTTTTCGATGAATACCAGTGGTAAAGTTCCTCTTTGCATATGGCGCATATAATGGCTCAAACCATTATCGATGATGCATTTTGAAAATGTGGAATGTGTTTTTGTTGTTGGGAAAATCATTCAACGAGACACTCCAGATCCTATCGTTCTGTGAATTGTAGGTCGCATGCAAAACGAATAATTTCTCGTCTGAGAAAATTATTTTGTCACCATCGTGCCATAATAATATTAACTTCTTTTCAAACCTCTTCGCTGTAGTAGCATTTGTGAGTACATGAATTTTTTCTTCTTGTAGGCCGTTAATCTAAGGTCGTCATAGAGCTCGTCTTGATTGAAATGAATGTTAAAATCACCATTAATAGTAGAATATTTGTTTATTGATGCCAAAGCATCAAGTAATTTGCTAAAACATTCAAGGAATAGATTAAAATCCCGTGACGGTGGTCTGTATATGGTTACCACAATCATTGTTATGTCAACTATTTCACAGGCAGCTATTTCACAATGCATTTCATGTAAGAGTGTGGTTATGTTTTTAAGTTCCTTGTGTATAATATTATTTTTGCATAAAATTATAGCTCCTTTACGTTTTATCGTTTTCATAAAAACGGAAAGCAACTTGAAATTTTCGATTTTTAACAACGGTACCTCTTTTTCAACCAAAAAATGTTCACTAAAACATAGAATATTGTATTTTGGAGTATTTTCACATTTGAGGAGAACTTCAATTTTATCCACTTTGTTTTCAATTGAGCATATATTTTGGTGTAATATGCTCCATTCCATTAGTTTGTAACTTTGGTTTAAACTTTCTTTATTGCGATCCGAGAACAATATTCGACCTTCGGGAGAGGGTTTTCTATAAAAATTTGCGATCTTGAAAACAAAAACTTGTTGAACGCCACTCCGGATGGCCAAAATTTACATCATATACCAAGTCTTTCTTCTCAAAGTCTATTCCAACTCTAAAGCATTTCTCACTACGGGCATACCTTAAGTGCAGTTATTTGACTATGTTCGCAGTCTTCAATTTTTTCTTTAATGTAACTCTTAATGCTGTCTTCTGTTGTTTTATTACTAGCTTTAGAGATAAATAAGCATGCTATTTTCTTGCTTGCTTCAGCACCTTGAAAACTATCGTTTTTGTTACTTGAGTTTGTTCCAATCGATAAATTCTTTTTATTTTATTTTTAGTATGAAACTTGATGAAAACCTTCACTGTCCACATTGCCTTGATTTACATTTTTTACTATTTCTTCTGTTAAATATTTCTTAATCTCGGGTTGATTTAAACCGTTTGCTAGAGTTGTTTCGTAATGTAATTTTTACTTTTACTATTGTTTGACATTTTAATTGACAGACCGACTGATTTGACAGCTTTGCTGGTCGCGTTCGTTAGATTGGTTTTGAGTGTGATCATTGGTTTTGTTTTTGTGGTTTATTTAGCACTATTTCCTCTTTTGCCTTATTTTGGATGGATTGATTTTTAATTGTCCTTGAAGTAGTTGGATTATCTGTTTCTTATTATTTAACGTTTCTGTTACTAGATTTGTTTGATGCCGTAAACTAGTAATCAATTCGTTTTTCGCACTTGTTTTACCGTATTCGGTTTCCGTTACCGGCGTCTCTTCATTATCACAATTTTCGATTTTCCCTATATCATCCGTTTCGCATTTGACGGAAAATGTATTTTGATTGATATAATTACAGATTTCTTTAATTTCATTTTATTAATTTCTCAAATGTGGCACACCAATACAAATTATGAATTTGTATTGGATCAACGGATCAAGAGATCGACGGATCAAGAGATCAACGGATCAAGAGATCGACGGATCGAGAGATCGACGGATCAACAGTTATATAGGTCGCCGCGATATGTTGATAAGTGAGCCACTTGGATTTCTCAAGTGTTTATATATACTTTATATATTTCTTAAGTTTGACCTATTTGCTAAAATGGAAAAACTTTGTCCAGATTTACTCCTTAAGAGCTACGACGACTATATCCTCAGTCTAGATGTTTCGGAAGAAATTAATCAGAAGGACGACGAGGATATTTTGCGTCTAGATTTTTCGGGAGAAATTCAGGAGACGGACGACGAAAACATATTTCGTCTAGATTTTTCGGAAGAAATTGCTAAGGATGACGACCAAGAAGTAAGAATCAACGTCATTTCCGATGCATTACCACTTCCAACTATTGTCACGCCATCTACTAAGCGTACGGTAGATATTCCAAAAGAAAGTAGGAAATGCAGCGAATCTGATGAAGTTTGTAAAAATTTGTCAGACAATCGCCCTACACGTATAGTACACGTCAAGTGTGCAAGTTTTCTTACAGGGTCGTTGTCATTTTGGCAGTCGGTGTTTTAACACATCCGGGATCGCAGGATAGAAGAACTTATCGTCGCTGCAATTACAATCGACCATTGAACGGGAACAGCTTTAATAGCAATCGGCAATTTCGTCACTATTCCCAGAATAGTGATGAAAATAGGACCACGGGACGAAAGCGGAAGCGCAGCACATCTCCGCCAAGGGCACTAGATCGCAACAGATCTCCGCCAAAGCCACGAGATCGCAACAGATCTCAGCCAAAGCCACGAGATCGCAGCAGATCTCCTCCGAGATCACGGAATCGCAGCACATTTCCGCCGAGGCCACGAGATCGCAGCAGATCTCCGCCTAGGTCACGGAAATACAGCAGATTTCCGCCGAGGCCACGAGATCGCAGCAGATCTCCGCCAAGTTCTCACAACTATATGAATAAGCGCAGAAAGGTTTACTAATAACTTTCCGCGTTTTCGTTACTCTAAAATCTGTGGATTAGGCCTCTTGGGGATACCACAATAAAAAAAACGCGCCATGTACTTTACCTCAATGGTGGTGTGGAAATGAGTACTAACCTTAATTCTAATAAATACTACTATTCTATATAAGGAAATAAACTATTTTTTAATTTGAGATAACGATTGGTCGAATTTTTTTATGGGCTAAACCAGTCCACAGAAATCTTTTAGCTTGGTTTTCCAAGAGCTTCTGTTTCAGAAAACCTTTCAGAAAATCTATCTATAAGATAACTTAACAAAGTACCCTATCATATTTCTGATTGTTTTTTGCTGCTGTCTGATTGGTTATTTCGATAATTTATCTAATAGATAGATTATTGTCCCCTCCATCTGATTTACTTGATTGTCGCCATGTCCACGTTGTATTGGTGCAATTCATTTGCAACATCTTCCATTTTACCCGGTTTGAGCAGTGTTCTGACATTCTATGTGGCTATCTTAATCGTCCTGGTCGTTGGTTTTATGTTGTTGTTCTCTTTTCTCCACCTGTACTGCTGGAGCATCCGAATGGGGAGGTCCAGACTCTCCGTCCTTTATCTTGTCTAGTTTTTTGGAGGTTGGACTGGTTCTTCTTTCAGTATGCCAATCTTTCCATCCTACGTATGTATATATCTTATCTCGTTCCAACATCTTTTGATATCCGACTCTGAATTTTTCTCCGTCTCTCATTTCGTTTTTGGCGATAGTCCATAACTTATTTTGTATGTCTTTCTTCTGGTCTGTTCGATCACTTTCAATAAACGTCTTGGTGCCTTTCAGCTTCATTTATGCACAATGATTATCTCTTTCTTTCGGGTGTTTATCTTCGGTTTTTCTGATCTCTATTTAAAAATTCCTCCACCTTCTCCTGTGTTACTCTTCCCATTATTGGCATGCTTTATATTGTTTGACACCTTTTTCTCTTTTTCATATTTTTCCAATTGTTTTTCCATAAGAGCTACCTTCTCCTCCTGCTTATCCGCCATATTTTGCACCTCTCCGGTCTAGGACAATTAGGCGCAACCGAATTGGCGCAGGACATATAGGCGCGGAGCCGTTTAGGTGTGGGACATATAGGCGCAGAGCCATTTAGGCGCGACCCATTTAGGCGCCGAAACATATAGGCGCCAAGACATATAGGCGCCAAGACATATAGGCGCCAAGACATATAGGCGCGATCCGTTTAGGCGCAAAGTCATTTAGGCGCAATAAAAATATTATAAATAAAAAAAATACCTTTTCTGTGAATTCGTTTCTGAGGTGGTTGCGCTGTCAAAACCTACTCTCCGCACCCCTGTGCGACCCTCCGGGTCGCTCCGAGCGGTTTTGACACGCGCTTTACTTACTAAAAACATCCCTGAAGTAGCCCCAACTCGAAAAGTTTAGAAGTTGATGCAACGGTTCTCAGAGAGCGACTGGTATCTCCCCACCACTAGTCACTGTCAACCCAGGCACAGCACAAGTACCGTCTACAGAATATTTTCCATATTTGGCATTTTATTACACAATAAATAAAAAAAATACTATAAAGCTTTGCGACTAAACGGATCGCGCCTATATGTCTCGGCGCCTAAATGGGCCGCGCCTATATGGGTTGCGCCTAAATGGCATCGCGCCTAAACGGCTCTGCGCCTATATGTCCCGCGCCTAAACGGTTTTGCGCCTATATGTCCCGCGCCTAAATGGCTCTGCGCCAATATGTCCTGCGCCTATTCGGCCGCGCCTATTCGGCCGCGCCTATTCGGCTGCGCCTAATTGTCCGGGTACGGTCTGATCCTGCTATAATCATTTCGGCTAAAGATCAAAAATAACAACTAATGATGAGATGAGAATTGTATCCTGACCATCTTCCGCGCCAACCTCTCAGGAGAACCAAACCAATCCTTTAGAGAGGTAAAGAGCTAACTTACAAGCTTAAATTAATTTGAAAATGACAAACAAAAATAATAATTAATGATGTAATTGTGCAATTAATTAAATACATTTTGTTATCACCTACTGCGATTTTTGCATTTGTTTTATTCAAAACTTTCAAAAATAATATAAACACTAAGTACCTAGTATATCGCGGGGTTGACTACCTAATACATTTGGTGTACATAATTTTGTAAGTGATTCGCAATTGTTTGCAAATTTCTGCAATTGTTTGCAAATGTTTGTAAATTTTTGCTAACGCCTGCAAATCTTGCAGATGACCGTAAATTTTGCAATTGTTTGCAAATTTTTTAAATTATTTGCAAATGTAAATTTAGTGTACACATTTTTGGTCAGCGGTCAACCTCCCGATCTATATTAAATTTGAATATAATCTTACAAAAATTCTGGTACAAGCAAGCATTTTTTCAAAATTTCTGAAAAAAAATTAATTCATTTTAAGCCGTTCGAGCTTGAAAACTAATGAGTCTATAATAACACATTTAAGACAAAAGTTACATTAAAATTTCTTCACATAAAATTGATAATAGGTATTTCGATCATGGAACGAACAATAAGAATTCTTACCCGGTGTGCGTTCTCATATGACCTTTCAAATAAGATTTGATTGCACATTTATAACCACAAATACTGCAAGCATACGGTTTTTCACCGGTGTGAGTTCTGATATGGTCTTGCAATCGACGTTTCATCGAACATTTATAATCACATAATTCGCAAGCGAAGGGTTTTTCACCAGTGTGCGTTCGCATGTGAAACATTAAACTCCGTTTAATCGAAGTTTTATATTCACATATTTCACATGCAAAGGGTTTTTTCGTCTGTATGAATTCTCATAACATGTTGTTTCAAATCGTATTTGATGGAGGATTTATAGTCACACATATCACATGTAAACGGTTTATCTCCCGTGTGAATTCCCATGTGTTGCCGCAAAACTTGTCTAATAGCACACCTATAGTCACAAATTTCACAAACAAATGGTTTATATCCGGTGTGAATTTTCATATGTCCTCTCAAGTAACGTTTGATCGAACACTTATAATCGCAAAGTTCACACCCAAACAGCTTCTCCGAGGTGTGAGTTCTCATATGCTGTTTCAGGTAATACTTCATCGAACATTTATAATCACAAATTTCACAAGCGAACGGCTTCGCATCGGTATGAGTTGTCATGTGCCTCTTCAATTGGCGTTTTACCGAACATTTATAATTACAAACATCACATGAGAATGGTTTTTCACCAGTATGTGAGCGCATATGTATCACAAAAGTTTGTCTAGCCGAACTTTTATACTCGCAGAGGTCACACCCATACGGCTTTTCACCAGTATGAGTTCTCATATGCCGTTTTAAACTATCTTTGATTCCACATTTATAATTGCAAAATTCACAAGCAAACAGTTTTTCGTTGGTGTGAGTTTTCATATGCCGTTGAAAGTAACGTTTGATCGAACATTTATAATCACAAATTTTGCACGCAAATTTTAGTTCGCCGTTATGAATTAGCATATGCGAAACGTAATTTAATTTGGCTGACGGTTTATTGTCCGAAACTTGACACGAAAACGGTTTTTTGATGGAATGCGTTTCTAAATGTACCATCAATTGTGATTGATTACGAAAGTTTGTTTTACAAATATGACACTTAAATTCAAGAAAACGATTCTCTTCTTTGATTTCAATTGCGTGATGCAAAACTTCCAAGTTGAATTCTGTTGTATCTTCCGGTTCTTTTTAATTTCACTACCGATGATTGGATTACATGGAGTTTGCAAAACATCAGTACTTATTTCTAATTTTTGGTAGTCTTCTAAAAGTACTTTATGATCCATAATGATAAAATCAAATGATTTAAAAATTCCAGCCAAGTTTTTTCGTTTTTTGAGGTTAGGTATCAAATGTGACTGGAAGAAAAAATCATTTTGTAATGAATAATAAAGATTATAACTGATTGAATGTTACCTTGAAAGATTTGTTGCTAATTCTACAAAAGAATTACCATGATGAATTAAATTATGTTCCAATGTTAAGTAGAAATTTATTTATGGATGTCAAATTGCATAATTTCCTATGGTCGTGGTCAGTAGACGCAACGTAGAGTTTAACTGTAAATATAGGTGTGTTCGTTTGATTACACTTTCGAACGTTCGAAAACGTCCCATAGAAGATTTGACACAGTGGTACAACTTGCTGATATTGGCAATTGGTTTTTAATTTACTTCAATGAACATAGAAGGTAGTTCATAAGAACTTTTTGACAAAATCTCAGTTTAACCGTTCAGTTGTCAAAAGAAATGAAATAGAATTGTAGATATTTAAACAGGATACTACACATCTGGAGGATGTTGATTATGATAAGTGTTTTTTTCGAGTGAAAACGGAGTTTTTCCGATTAAAACTATCCTAAGTACCATTCCATAGCTGAAACAAAAAAAATTTACGGAAAAAAATAAAATCTATATAAATAAAAATCAAATGCTGTCAATTGGTATCAACGTATAACTTGAGAACGGCTATACCGTTTTCTCTCATTTTTTTTTAAATATGCGTAATAATCCGAGAAAGATTTGTACGTAATGAAAAATTGAAAAAGTTGCACGGAAAGTTAGAGAATTTGGGAAAAACTGAAACTGCTTTTTTGTATGAACACTGTGTATGTTATTATCATTATTATCACGAACGCCCTGTATGTTAAATCGAAGAAAAGGTATACGGTCTAATCACAGGTAGAATATGAACACCATCTACATCTGGAAATGTAAACAATCGTATAGTAGACAACCCTGCAAACGAACCAAATTTTACCAAACTTAAAATAATCGAACCTCTTATATAAACAGAATTAGAAATTCGGTGAGTTTTTGAAATGTCAATTTTTCATCATCTTTGTCAACATAGACTTTAAATTTCAATTTTGTTGGGATATGTGTGGGTTTGGTGCGCTTGGTTGAGAGGAAAAATTAAAATTTGAGAATTTTGCTGTTGTAAATAATTAGAAAAAATTAGGGGATAAATGAAACTCGGCGTAGATGTAATCCAGGATTACCACTCGGCTGGAATACCTAGAACAATCTGGGAATTTAGAATTTTACAAATTGGGTTATCGAAAATTAGGAAAATTTTATGTGAGAGACAGGGAAATTT
This sequence comes from Lycocerus yunnanus, assembly GCA_036346125.1. NCBI lineage: Eukaryota > Metazoa > Arthropoda > Insecta > Coleoptera > Cantharidae > Lycocerus > Lycocerus yunnanus. The sequence continues at coordinate 129,388 of JARFIX010000126.1, forward strand.
AAATTTGCAGCTAGAGACAGTTTTCAAACTGAAGAATCCCTTAGATTAAAAAAAAATTTAATTACAAAATTAGTTTTAATTTATTCAAATTCAACTGTTTTATCTTGAAATGCAACTATTTAGTAATTTAATTACTTTTTTCTTTAATAACTTTATTGTTTTTGGTTTAATAATTTGATAGTTTTTGGTTCAAAAATTCTTTTTCTTCAATAATTCAATTGTTTTATACCAATGAGCTACTACTTAGTCCAAAAACGCAACTGTTCACTATTTTTTTCACTAACTCATCAACTTTGTTCAATAATTCAATTTTTTTTGGGTGTAATAATTCAATTATTTTCGATTCTACAATTCAATTGTTATGTTTAATAACTCAACAATTTTTGCTAAATACTTCAAACGATTTCTTCAATAATTCAGTTATTTTGTTGAATAATTGTTTTTGTTAAATAAATTCGGCTGTATTGTCCAACTTGATTATTTAAGAATTCAATTGTTTCCATTTAATTGTTTTTGTGGCAACAATTCAATCAATTCAACTATTTTATGCAATGAAGCTTCTCATTCAGCTGTTTTATTCAATAATTCATCTTATTTGTTCAACAATTCAACTGTTTTTGATTTACTTATTCAATTGTTGTTGTTTCAAGAATTTAATTATAATATTTAACAATTCATGTGTTTCTACAACAATTTAACTTTTTTTTTAAATACGACTGTTTTATCAAATAATTGAACTGCTTTTTTTTTATTATTTTGCTTTATTTAGTAAAATATTCTCGAGTTTTGTTCAATAATTCAACTAATTTAACAATAATATTTCAATTATTTTTGATTTAGCAATTCAACTGTTTTTGTACAATGTGATGGTTTTATTCAATAAATCTGCTGTTTTGTTGAATAATTTAATTGCTCTTTTAAATTAATTTAGCCATTTTGTTCAATAAACTTCAGCTGTTTAATTTAACAATTTCAGCTGTTTTGTTCAATAATTCAATTGTTTCTTATTTAGCAGTTCAATTGTTTTTCATTCAACAATTCAATTGTTACGTTTAACAATTCAACTGTTTTGTTAAATAATTCAACTGTTTTGTTAAATAATTCAACTGTTTTTTTCAATAATTTCTGCCGTCAACTTATTTATTCAACAATAGTTCAATTATTTTTGGTTTAGCAGTTCAATTGTTTTTCATTTAACTATTCAAATATTATATTTAGAATTCAACTGTTCTTTTTAATAATTTCAGCTGTTTTGTTCAATAATTCAGCTAATTTATTCAATAATAATTCAATTATTTTTGGTTCAACAATTCAATTGTTATATTTAATAATTCACCTGTTTTTTAAATAATTTTAGCTGTTTTGTCCAATAGTTCAACTAATTTATTCAACAATAATTAAATTATTTTTGATTTAGCAGTTCAATGGTTTTTAATTTAAATATTCGATTGTTATATTTAACAATTGAACTGTTCTTTTCAATAATTTCTGCTGTTTTGTTCAGTAATTCTGCTGTTTTGTTGAATAATTTGGTTGTTTTGTTTAATAAATTCAACTGTTTTGTTCAATAAACCCAGCTGTTTTATTTAATAAATTCAGCTGTTTTGTCCAATAATTCAACTAATTTATTCAACAATATTTAAATTATTTTTGATTTAGCAGTTCAATTGTTTTTCATTTAACTATTCAATTGTTATATTTAATAATTCAACTGCTTTGTTACATAATTCAACTGTTTTGTTCAATAATTCAACTAATTTATTCAACAATTATTCAATTATTTTTGATTTAGCAATTCAATTATTTTTGGTTCAACAATTCAATTGTTATATTTAATAATTCAACTGTTTTTGTTTACAATATGACTGTTTTGCTCAATAATTCTGCTATTTTGTTGAATAATTTGGCTGTTTTGTTTAATAAATTCAGCTGTTTTGTTCAATAATTTTAGGTTTTGATAAATAATTCAACCGTTTTCTTCAATAAATTTAGCTGTTTTGTTGAATAATTCAACTGTTTTTAAAAATAAATTTAGCCATTTTAGGCTTCTATACATAGTATAGAAAGAAGCCTTATGATCTGGCTTCGTGTTCGTCCGTCTGTCCGTCCATCCGTCCCCATAATTCAAAGTCACTAAATTAGTGACAAAAAACCATTGTCACTAAATTTTACTTTTTAACTTTTATGAGTTTGGCGTCCCACAAAGTGGGACCACATTATTTAATTAATGAGGGTGGATGGACAAACGCGTGAATGGATTAACAAGATTCAAAATAATTAATTGAGATCATATTACGAAAATCTGACGCTTTCGACAAATTTCCACGCTTCCTAAACTTAAAATTATTAAAAATAATTTTACATTCAATAATTATTTTAAAATTATTGAGTTTTAAAGTGAATATTTAGGAATTATCAGTTAAACCTTGAGGAATTTTTGATATCCCTATCAGGTGTAGCGGCGTTAGAACCCCGAGCGCAGGCGTAGTAGAGATTAAGTCGGTGAAATGGACTAGTCCGGAAGTCTAGCTTGAGCTCTAAAAGAGTGCGGACGTATTTGAAGAATTGCGAGTGCAATTTTTATCAGTCGCTAGATAGTAGTTAGTGTCACAACCTACGGTAGTGGGTAAATAATCGTTGGACGCATTTTTGGTTTCCGATCGCGTGGGCGGATCATTTCTATTGGAAAGTGGAAACAAATTCGATGGTGGAAAAATTTGATTTGGTTAAACGCGCCATATTGACAGCTGATTTTTCGTCGTGCGCAAATCGCTGCGAAACTTTATCGTGTTTGCGCAGCTCAGGTTATCAAGCTACGTCACAGTAATTATTTTACACCAAGCGCCTGTTACGATTCGTGGTGGTATTGTTTGTTTTGGATTTTGCCACGATAACTTTTGATGGGTGTTTACCATTGTTACACTCGATCTTTATTGTTTCACCGAGGTTCCAAGGAGGAACATTTAAGTGCACCTTCGTTTGGAGGAGATCTTCAAGCAGCTGACATCACCCGGTTGGAAGTGTTCTTCAGGTGTCGTGCTAGTGCGTACGTGGGTTTTGCGGTAATCATATCTGTAAAGATAATCGAGCAGTTTCTAAAGGTCCAAATTGTCGACTTCACATCCTGTAAACTTACGTTTGTACAAACGGGTAAGTCATTTTATTTTACCTTTATTAACTGCATTGTATCCGCTTCAGTTATTTTTGAGGATCCGAAGATTCGGATTGATAATTGTTTTGAGTACGTACTGCGTGATACTGTCACTTTTCAATCCTGCCAATTGCCAAGGGTTGGTTATGTAATTTTTTTTGATCTCAGCGATCAGTTGTTGATTTTCAATATATTTTCATTCAAACTGTTCGACTGTGTTTTTTTGGAGAGTCCCCAGTAACCGAATCTGCGACTCTAGCATCCGCTGGAAAAAAGCTAGTTTTTAACATCGAGGCTATCACAAAAATAAATTTTGTGAGAAAAGGTTCTTGGCCCTTCTGGCAATTAATCTTTTCTTCAATCAAACACACGGAGTTGTGAACGCTTTTTCAATTGTTTATGTGATTATTTTATTCATCTTACACTTTTTTTGGGTTGGTAATAAATGAACTAACCAATTAAAGGTGCGAAAAAGTGAAAGTAAAAATTACGTAAAACGTAAAAATAACACTTACAAAATGCAAATCAATTTCTTATATAGAAAATTTTGTTACTAACTAAACAAATTAAAATAATCTGATGATCGTGCAGGTAAAGAAAAAATTATAAATTTAAATTATAAATAATTACAAAATATTATATAATTGTAAACCAAAAAGGTAGCTGTATAGAAGCCTAAGAACTACGGTCATCCGAGTTCCACCTTGTTTAGTAGTGTATTATCTTGATACCCACATGTAATTGAAAATAATTCTCAATTTAAATTAACTTGACATTAAAAGCTTAATTATTTACATTGCCTCCAAGGTTACAATAATTTCGGAAAATATGCGAACTAATGTGATAAAATTTGAATTAACCAATGAAAGTACAGTTACGTAAAGTTGAACCAATGAACATTATAATTCTACTAGCGTCAAACACGCCCACTCAAAATTATTGTGACGTTGGTTGAGCTGTATAAATATTTTCTTTCAAATTAAAACAGAACACTCGCTTCTTAGTATTAACGTACACTAACTTTGGTAAACTTTGTCCTTTAAGCACCAGCTCTGTAGATATCCTAGACCTTGATAATAAGAGTAAGATAGTACTACCAACGCTCACATGTTAAATATTTTATATAAGTAAACTTCCCAGCTGCTTTAAATGTTACAAAAAAATTTAAACAGTTTTGAAATGGAAAATATGGATTTCAGACGGGATTGATAAACGGTTGAACTACTACAAGAATAATGGGTGGACAACCACATCTGAGTTTGTGGATAACAATTCAACGCCTCCTCAATCTTATTGTGAAAAATTATAGGAAAATTTGTGCAACAGCTGAAGCTTGATCATGAAGAAGGTTGAAATATTTGACATAGTGTTTTGTCTGTAAACTAAAAATTATTTTTAGAGAAACAAATTTCAAAAACATATCGATCGATATTAAAATGGAAGAAGAAATTAAGAAGCAGATAATCTAAAATATGAAAATTTAATTAACAAAAGTTAGTAGCACACCGTGGCAAAGCAGGAGGTGTTGCAGTTATAAAGTCCTGCGAGATCTTAAATATTTAAGGATGGTGAATCCCTTTGTGCATGGCATTAGGTATACATTCTGCCGGAAGTACCTAGATTATTAGCCGTTACACACACTGATTTTCAAAAACCCATGAATTCAAAATAAGGAATTGTAAATTTTTTTTGTTAATAGAAAATTCGTATAAAGGAAACTATGATTTCGAAGATGAGGAATAAAATTTTATGGCATGTCAAGATGATAAAAAAAGTTTCCTGAATTGAATATAAAAACAGAAAGTCTGAAACTCCCGAATTGAGGGTGAAATTGTAAATCCACATTAATCTGACAGAATACCAGAGTGACCCTAACCACCCGAGTAACCCGTTTGTTGAAAAGGCATTGTTCATGAATGTAATAACGGAAACGACGATGTCGAAGATGAGAAATAGAATTTTATGGCATGTCGATAATAAAAATAAAAATGATAAAAAAAGTATTCCTGAGTTGAAGAATAAAATAAAAAGTGTGAAATCATAAAATCGGAAAAAAAATTAAATTCTGGAAACTTCACACTACTTACGAAATTGTAAGTAAATTGTCATAAATTTGACAGAAATAAACAAACAAGAATGACCCTGACCAAAGAGTAAAGTTGAAGTTAAACCTATTTTGTTTAAGGTTTACACGTAAAACGAATAATAAAACCAAAGGAATGGATTAGTGGCACATCTATGTTTATGTTCAAATTGTGGTGCAATTTTACCACTGTTGAAGCAGCACGGAGACGTACCATGCTATCAGTGTAGTTCGCGCTATAAACCATCAGTATATGGAAATGTAAAAGTCAAGTACACAATAAACTTCAAATCTATTTCTGCATTTGCTAAAAATATAAGCGAAGATAATAGAAAGAACAATGCAAACCAACCAGAAGGACCTGTAGTTGAAAGAAAATGTCCACAATGCGGAAATGATGAGATGTCGTATGCAGCCTTGCAGCTTAGATCAGCAGACGAAGGACAAACTGTTTTTTATACTTGCACAAAATGTAACTTTAAAGAAAACGAAACTCTATTTCTGTATTTGATGATAAATTCAATTGGAATGGTAAACTACCACCCTTCCGTGGCATAGAGAAGATATTTGGTGAAGAAAATAAATTTGATATAGATGATGATGAAAATGTACTTACCAATGGATATTAAATCGTATAAGTGCTTATAATTAATTCATCTGGTGATTCAGATTTACATGATAATTTACCGAAAGGTGAGCCATTCAAAGTTTCAATTTGTAACGCAATAAGTTACGGTAAATAGTCAATTGAAGAGAAAATATATGAAACAGGACCCAACTGAAGTCCCGATGAAAGAATAAAGGTACAAGAACATGTTAAAAGATTAGGGCGAGAAAATTCCGGTGAAAGTTAAAGGTTCGAAAACGGCAAAAGTAATCCAAAGTGGGCGGATGGAGAAATCTTTAAGAATTAAGAATCTTTAAGTTTAAGAAGAAATAAACAAACAAGAATGACCCTGACCAAAGAGTAAGGTTGAAGTTAAACCTATTTTGTTTACACGTAAAAGGAATAATAAAACCAAGGAAATGGATTAGTGGCACATCTATGTTTTTGTTCAAATTTTCGTGCAATTTTACCACTGTTGAAGCAGCACGGAGACGTACCATGCTATCAGTGTAGTTCGCGGTATAAACCATCAGTATATGGAAATGTAAAAGTCAAATACACAATAAACTTCAAATTTATTTCTGCATTTGCTAAAAATATAAGCGAAGATAATAGAAAGAACAATGCAAACCAACCAGAAGGACCTGTAGTTGAAAGAAAATGTCCACAATGTGGAAATGATGAGATGATAATATGCAGCCTTGCAGCTTAGATAACAGACGAAAGACAAACTGTTTTTATACTTGCACAAAATGTAACTTTAAAGAAAACGAAACTCTATTTCTGTATTTGATGATAAATTCAATTGGAATGGTAAACTACCACCCTTCCGTGGCATAGAGATATATTTGGTGAAGAAAATAAATTTGATATAGATGATGATGAAAATTGTACTACCAATGGATAGTAAATCGTATATGTGCTTATAATTAATTCATCTGGTGATTCAGATTTATATGATAATTTACCGAGTGGTAAGCCATCCAAAGTTTCAATCTGTACCGCAGTAAGTGACGACGAACAACCAATTGAAGAGAAATGATAAAACGGAGCCAAATTGAAGCCCTCTAGGAGAAAATAGAGGTACAAAAAATGTTAAAAATTTGCAGGCGTAAGAAACAGATCAAGTAAAAATTACGACGAAAATAAAAGTGTTAGGTTTGAAGACGGCAAAATATTCCAAACTCGAAGGATAGAAAAGTTTTAAGAAACAACATTACTTTGTTGGAGGGTTTGCTAGAGAAAATATTGTTCATCAACATAATGTTATTTTATATAATATTAGGTAGGTACGTTATAGTGCAAAATAATTTTTGAAGATCGCCCTTCCTAGGCATTAAAGAAATATTTGGTGAGGAAGACATTGAAGAAAATAAATTTGATATAGATGATGATGAAAATTGTACTAGCCAATGGATATTAAATCGTATAAGTGCTTATAATTAATTCATCTGGTGATTCAGATTTAGATGATAATTTACCGACTGGTAAGCCATCCAAAGTTTCAATTTGTAACCCCAATAAGTGACGACGAACAACCAATTAAAGAGAAAATATATGAAACAGGACCCAACTGAAGTCCCGATGAAAGAATAAAGGTACAAGAACATGTTAAAAGATTAGGGCGAGAAAATTCCGGTGAAAGTTAAAGGTTCGAAAACGGCAAAAGTAATCCAAAGTGGGCGGATGGAGAAATCTTTAAGAATTAAGAATCTTTAAGTTTAAGAAGAAATAAACAAACAAGAATGACCCTGACCAAAGAGTAAGGTTGAAGTTAAACCTATTTTGTTTACACGTAAAAATGAATAATAAAAACCAAGGGAATGGATTAGGGCACATTTATGTTTTTTTTTCAAATTGTCGAGCAATTTTACCACTGTTGAAGCAGCACGGAGATGTACCATGCTATCAGTGTAGTTCGCGCTATAAACCATCAGTATATGGAAATGTAAAAGTCAAATACACAATAAACTTCAAATTTATTTCTGCATTTGCTAAAAATATAAGCGAAGATAACAGAAAGAACGATGCAAACCAACCAGAAGGACCTGTAGTTGAAAGAAAATGTCCACAATGTGGGAAAAGATGAGATGTCATATGCAGCCTTGCAGCTTAGATCAGCAGACGAAGGACAAACTGTTTTTTATACTTGCACAAAATGTGACTTTAAAGAAAACGAAACTCTATTTCTGTATTTGATGATAAATTCAATTGGAATGGTAAACTACCACCCTTCCGTGGCATAGAGAATATATTTGGTGAAGAAAATAAATTTGATATAGAAGATGATGAAAATTGTACCAGCCAATGGATAGTAAATCGTATAAGTGCTTATAATTAAGTCATCTGGTGATTCAGATTTACATGATAATTTACCGAAAGGTGAGCCATTCAAAGTTTCAATTTGTAACGCAATAAGTGACGGCGAATAGTCAATTGAAGAGAAAATTTATGAAACAGTGCCCAACTGAAGTCCCGAGGAAAAAATAGATGCACAAGAAAATGTTAAAAGTTTGCAGAGACGTAAGATATCAAGTAAAAAATTACGATTATAATAAGTGTTAGGTAACTGGAAAGATAGAAATAATTTAAAGAAACGCAAAATTACTTTGTCCGAACGTTTGCTTTAAGTTATCTTAAGTATAATCTTTAAATTAATAGACTATAGAACTTGAAAATAAATAATGAATATATTTCGAAATTTCAGAATAAAGCTTTGATAGCAAATTGTTTTGTGACTGGAAAATGGAAAAACTCCGAAGATGCGTCGGAACTTTTAAAATTAGACGACGCAGAAATCAGTGATGATTCTGAAGTTTATGGCGATTTTGAAGATTTAGAAACAAGTGAAAAGCACACAGCATATGACAAAGAAGCTGATGATAAAAAAGGCGATTCTAAAAAACGTAAAAGAAACGAAGACCCGGAAGATGAAGAATCGGCAAAGAAGAAATTAGTTGAGAAAAAACTTAAACTTAGAGAAAAATTCGATAAAGAATATGACAATACAGGCAATGATTATTATGATGGCCTCAAAAGTGCTGTGGAAAAACAGTCGCAACTGAACAAAACTGCTTTTGAAAATATGGAAGATGATATTCGAGTTCAACTTGAGGGTTACAGACCGGGAATGTACTGCAGGTTGGAATTTAAAGATATTCCATGCGAATTTGTACATAACTTTGATCCAACTTATCCGCTCCTAGTGGGTGCTTTAAATAGGGGCGAAAAAAATATTGGATATGTCACAGGTCAAATTAAGAAGCATCGTTGGTTCAACAGAACTTTGGAAACAAAGGATCCTTTGATTCTTTCATTAGGATGGCGTCGTTTCCAAACCGTTCCCATTTATTCCAAATTAGAGGACGACTTAAAATACAGATATCTGAAGTACACACTGGCTTTGTAGCTCTACAAAGTTGTGATGAAAATTCTGAGTGAGCAAAGGCAGGTTTTCAATTGTTGCTACTGGCGCTGTCCAAGACTTGGATAAAACAACGCAAATTATGAAAAAAATTTAAAGATCCTCTTAAAATATACGATAAAACTGCTTTCATAAAGGATATGTCTTTCTATACCTGAAAATAGTGATAGTACGGTCAGCAATAATGATAATAATACTTGTCATTCACCAAACAGAAAAAACAGAATCTTCTAAATGGGAATTTAACAATGAGTGAAGATAATATTTCACTTGGATCGCAAATGCAAACAAAGACCCAAAAAGTTGACGAAATCAATATTACTGATCCAGAACAAGGGGCTAATGAACATATTATACAACAAGACCAAAACCTGTCAAGCAAAAGATGGTCAAGATTAACTAGAAAGGAGAGAACATTGAATCGTCAGTCTGGAAAAAGTTATGTGAGTGCAACAGGAAACATTGTGGCTGGCAGAGAAATGAAACCGCTAAAGCAGTGCAGAAAAAAGTGTGATTCATGGTTGGATGAAACTATTAGAAAGAAATTGTTTGACGAATATTAGTCTTTGGGTTCTCACGATAAAAGGGTGACTTTTGTAGCTAACCTTATAAGCATCAAAGATACAGAAGTAAACCGCAAAAGAAAAGCCGATAGCAAAAAAGTAAGAGAAGTCACATATGAATACTTTTTCGAGGTAAACGGAATAGGAACCTCAGTCTGTAAAGATTGCTTTTGTAAAACCCTAGATGAAACTTCTAAGTTTACAAGCTACGCTGTGAAAAATAAATCTCTAACTATGTCTGAAAAAACTGTGGGTGATCAACGTGGTAAGATAAGTACTGCGAATAGAAACTGGAAGCAGTACGAGCACACCTTAAATCCTTCCCTGCCTATGCGAGCCATTATACAAGAAGAAGTAATGATAAGAAATACTTGCCATCTCACTTAAACTTACGAATTATGTACGATTTATACAAGGTGGAAAATATCACACCCGTTGGTAGGTCCATTTATGAGAGAGAATTCCATCTTCTGAAATTTTGTTTTAAGAAACCAAATGTTAATACTTGCAATAAATGCGACGTTTTAAATATGTAAGTAAAGATTGGAAAGGAAACTGGGAAAGGAGAGAGGGTTAATAATTAAGGAATAAAAACAAAATTGAACCTTAACATTGTCCTATAGTACTGACCCAATAAATGTTTTAATATCATGAAAAGTTTCTCTCCAATTTTTGATGCAATTTTGTTTATTTTTGCTGTCAACCGCCTAGCATTACAACTAAATTGCGAGGTTGTGCGACCTAAGTGCCGCACTTAAAGACTTTTAAATTATATCTGATTTACGCTTACACATAGGGTGGAAGAACTATGATTGATATTTTTCGCTACACATACCACCATGGCGGTGGCGAAGGCGAGCAGAAGCTGCACGGCATTAATTTGACTCAACCATGGAAGTCCGAAAAGCTGCAAACGAAGAATCCTCGCAGCAGTAGCTTACTCCATTTTACTGTACGGTACTCCAGGCGTTTGGAAGAAAGCCATCCAAAAAATAGACACAAACAGAAAATGCACACCGTTCATCACAAAGCTAGTCTTCTGTGTATACATGGCCTATCGTACGGCCTCTGGAAATGCTATTATGGCGCTGGTGGGTCTTTTCCCAGTAGAACTTCTGGCCATGGACAGGTCCATAAACCATGAAAAACTTAGAAACAGACAAGAACACCATCGCATATTGATGGAAAACTGGCAGACACTTCTGCCAAAGTCAAAGACAGATGCATGGACGACACGACTCATCCCCTACATAATACCTTTGTTGGAGAGAAAAACCCGGGAACTTTCACTGATTTAGGTCATCACGGGCTATATATGGTTCCAAGCCTACCTACATAAAATAGGGAAAAGCGTGACCAATCAGTGCAGCTATTTTTATATCTGGGAGGCTTCTGCGACGTGCGGTGCACTGGAAATAAAAAAAAGCTTCTTTCAGGGTAAGTGCCACTCTCTTTTCTTGTGTAGAGATATATTCTCTAAATAATGTAATATACAATCTTTAAGATACAGTCAGGATTGGACTAGGTACCCTCAAGTCATCATAAAACGACAAGGAACCAAACAGCGAACGTATACACACCGAAAAATACAAAATAAATGGAATCCCATGGCCCATGACCATAAACAAATATTTATACAGCACACTATTTATCGACATTTTGCATTCAGTATTACTTGCTAGCATCCAACATATGTGTCCAACTTGTCACATACCAAGATTAGTAATGTTACCTTTAATATATTTTTTTTCTATATAAATAAAAAAAACTTGAAATGCTTCTCGGTCGCGAAATTATGATTATCTATTCTGGTCTTGCTACTGTGCCAAGGTGTGCCGTTGCTTCACCCTACTGTATTCCTCAAGACACCCAAACTGTTTGGAGTGCTTGTCTATGGGATGCAGGTGGCTTCCCCCGTTCCTTTCGTGTTCAGCTATTTAGAATTTGGCACAAGGCTTTCTTCGTGCACGTCACTATGCGGTGGCCCCCCTTTCCACAGCTTGGGCACTGGTCGCTCCTGTTGGGGCCTTTGCAGTGCGCGCCTATGTGTTCTACTCCTCAAAACCTGTAGCAGGTAGGCGGGGTGTCCATTTTCACCACCAGATCGTCAGGGTGCTTGCGGTGAGGCACATTCTGGCTTTTGATGGTGTCAGGGTGACCACTACTTTCTTCTTTAGTGTAAGAGTCCTTATTTTCAAGTCGCCTGCCACCTCTGCTATTCTTCGTCTTAGCAGATCTGCCTTTCCGTTCTCTTGAGCCATGTTGATAATCACGTTCTGAGCTTTTCTGTTTAATTAAATTGTTAAATCAAAAATAATTGAGTTTCTGGGCTAAGCAGTTGAATTATATTACACAAAACAATTAAATTTATTAAACAAAACAGCAGAATTACTATGGAATAAAACAGTTGAGCTGTTGCAGAAATCAGTTAAATTGTTGAACAATTGCATTCTTTGGAAAAAGCAATTCAATTGCAATTATTTTTGATTTAATAATTGCAATTGAATTGCATGAGATACCGTATTTGAATAATTCAAGAAAACAGCTGAATTTATTGAAGAAAACAGTTAAATTATTGAAGAAAACAGTTAAATTATTAAAGAAAACAGTTGAATTATTGAAGAAATTAGCATAATTAACAAAGAGTTGCATTTTCGGGGACGGGTTAAGAATCCCGAATCGGATTTTACCATTTTGAAGTGGATTATGAAAGATGAGGGTCTAATTAGCGTATAAAAAAATAAAATTTGCGGAATATTCACACAATTTTGAAAAACGGCTTTAAAGTTAATTTGGAATGCAATTTTATCATTGGCTCTTTTCAACTATAACCCCGCCCCAAAATTGAAAGAGGCTGTGGCGACAGTAAATATACCAGAATCTCGGTTTTCACGACGAATTATGATAGATAATGGTGTAATTAGCTAATAAAAATTAAAGTTGTGATCGGACAACAAATTTTCGAAAAAATCACTTTTGTGTGAATTCGTTTCGGAGGTGGTTGCACTGTCAAAACCTATTCTCCGCACCCTACGCGACCCTCCGGGTCGCTCCGAAACTCGAACGGTTTTGACACGTGATAAACTCATTAAAAACATCCTTAAGCGGCTCCAACTCGAAAATTTTGAAAGTTGACGCGACGGATCTCTGAGAGCGACTGGTATCACCCACCACTAGTCACTGTCGACCCAGGCACAGCACACGTACCGCCAACAGAATAAATGATACCTTTTCATTTTAATACACTTACATGTATTTCTTATGGGAAATTTGCAATTTTCAAAATTAAATTGTGGCCTTATTACAACTCCGACAAGATTGATCCTCACCTTAAAGAGCTTGTATTTTGTGTTCTTTCGTTTGGTATAGCCATTTCTATAGGGGAAAAATGTAGTTTCGAGTTCGGGATTCTTAACTCTAGCCCATTTTCGGACAAAATAGTAGCTCTTTTGCATAAAACAATTGAATTGATGAAGAAAATAACTGAATTGTTGCGCACAAAATTAAATTGTTGAACAAACGTTAATTGAATTTTTGGACCAAAACAATTTAATTATTTAACTAACAATTGGATTACTAAACCAAAAACAGTTAAATTATTAAACTAAAAGTATTTGAATTATTGTGCAAAACAGTTGCATTTCTGGGTAAAACACTTTCATTGTTGCAAAAAACTGTTGCATTGTTGAGCCAGAGGTTATTGAATTATTACACCAAGATCAATTTAATTATTAAACCAAATAGTTATTAAATCAGTAAATAGTTGCAAGTTTTGCATAAAACATTTGCATTTTGAGATAATTCAGTTGCATTCATCAGTATCTTTGATCAGTAAATCCAACAATTACTAAAAGTCCACATCCTTTTCTACCTTTTTTGGCAATTTTGATAGCCAGTTTATCATCTATTTGGCTTTTCATGTTCTTGGCAAGCTTCCAGTACCACTCTTCTAGCTGGGAGAAGGGGATGTTAGTGCTATTAACACTCAACCATGTCTACTAAAGATTCCATTGGGTATTGCGAGAAGAAAATAATCAGAAGTTGAAAAGAATTTACAATAATACATAAGTAAGTGATTTAAAAATTCCAGCCAAGGTTTTCGTTTTTGAGGTTAGGTATCAAATGTGACTGGAAGAAAAATTATTTTGTAATGTATAATAAAGATTATGATTGATTGAATGTTACCTTGAAAGATTTGTTGCTGATTCTACAAAAATTACCATGATGAATTAAATTATGTTCCAATGTTAAGTAGAAATTTATTTATGTATGTCAAATTGCATAATTTCCTACCTGCGTGAAAACAGCAACCAAAATCAGCGACAAATTTTTCCGATTATGCCCGAAGTTAGTACCATACGCGCATGCGCTCTAGTTCAGTACAACGATTTTTCATGACCTAATTATTATTAAATGTTGTTTTTTAATGCATTTAAAGTATAAATAGAGTTAATTAAAATTTATACAAATGTTTCAATAATTTTAACTACATAATTGATATTAACAGCAACTTTAAGGCCGCCTGAACCCGGTGGTAGAGACTAAACACTACTTTACGACTTTAAAAATTAAATATTTATTTTGCGGAAACGGTACATACCTTCACATTTAAACTTTTACCAGAGATACTAGTGTTCATTAGCAACAATTTGGTACCAATATGAAAGATTTGCAAAGGGGCCTTGGAGGCAGCAACTGCTCTTCAATGGATGCACCCGTTGGTTGGAGATGAAAAATTTATTTCTCAAAAACGGTACATACCTTCACATTTAAACTTTTACCAGAGATACTAGTGTTTATTAGCAACAATTTGGTATTAATATGATGGATTTGCAAAGGGCTTGGAGGCAGCAACTGCTCTCCAATGCATGCACCCGTTTCATTGGACGGAAATGAAACTTTTATTTCTCGAAAACGGTACATACCTTCACATTTAAACTTTTACCAGAGATACTAGTGTTTATTAGCAACAATTTGGTATCAATTTGAAGGATTTGCAAAGGGCTTTGGAGGCAGCAACTGCTCTCCAATGCATGCACCCGTTTCATTGGACGGAAATAAACTTTATTTCTCAAAACGGTACATACCTTCACATTTAAACTTTACCAGAGATACTAGTGTTTATTAGCAACAATTTGGTATAATATGAAGGATTTGCAAAGGGGCCTTGAGGCAGCAACTGCTCTTCAATGCATGCACCGTTGGTTGGAGATGAAAATTTATTTCTCAAAACGGTACATACCTTCACATTTAAACTTTTACTACCATACTAGTAATTATTACGAACAATTTGGTACCAATATGAAGGATTTGCAAAGGGGCCTTGAGGCAGCAACTGCTCTTCAATGCACGCGCGTCGGTTGGAGATGAAAATTTATTTCTCAAAACGGTACATACCTTCACATTTAAACTTTACTACCGATACTAGTAATTATTACGAACAATTTGGTACCAATATGAAGGATTTGCAAAGGGGCTTTGAGGCAGCAACTGCTCTCAATGCATGCCCGTTTCATTGGACGGAAATGAAACTTTATTTCTCAAAACGGTACATACCTTCACATTTAAACTTTTACCAGAGATACTAGTGTTATTACAACAATTTGGTACAATATGAAGGATTTGCAAAGGGGCCTTGAGGCAGCAACTGCTCTTCAATGCACGCGCCCGTCGGTTGGAGATGAAAAATTTATTTCTCAAAACGGTACATACCTTCACATTTAAACTTTTACTACGATACTAGTAATTATTACGAACAATTTGGTACCAATATGAAGGATTTGCAAAGGGGCCTTGGAGGCAGCAACTGCTCTTCAATGCACGCGCGCGTCGGTTGGAGATGAAAATTTATTTCTCAAAACGGTACATACCTTCACATTTAAACTTTTACTACCGATACTACTAATTATTACCAACAATTTGGTACCGATATGAAGGAGTTGCAAAGGGGCCTTGGAGGCAGCAACTGCTCTTCAATGCACGCGCGCGTCGGTTGGAGATGAAAAATTTATTTCTCAAAAACGGTACATACCTTCACATTTAAACTTTTACCAGAGATACTAGTGTTTATTAGCAACAATTTGGTATTAATATGAAGGATTTGCAAAGGGGCCTTGGAGGCAGCAACTGCTCTTCAATGGATGCACCCGTTGGTTGGAGATGAAAATTTATTTCTCAAAAACGGTACATACCTTCACATTTAAACTTTTACTACCGATACTAGTAATTATTACAAACAATTTGGTACCAATATGAAGGATTTGCAAAGAGGCCTTGGAGGCAGCAACTGCTCTTCAATGCAGCGCGCGTCGGTTGGAGATGAAAATTTATTTCTCAAAACGGTACATACCTTCACATTTAAACTTTTACCAGAGATACTAGTATTATTAGCAACAATTTGGTACCAATATGAAGGATTTGCAAAGGGGCCTTGGAGGCAGCAACTGCTCTTCAATGCATGCACGCGTCGGTTGGAGATGAAATTTATTTCTCAAAACGGTACATACCTTCACATTTAAACTTTTACCAGAGATACTAGTGTTTATTAGCAACAATTTGGTACCAATATGAAGGATTTGCAAAGGGGCCTTGAGGCAGCAACTGCTCTTCAATGCACGCGCGTCGGTTGGAGATGAAAATTTATTTCTCAAAAACGGTACATACCTTCACATTTAAACTTTTACTACCGATACTAGTAATTATTACGAACAATTTGGTACCAATATGAAGGATTTGCAAAGGGCCCTTTTGGGGGCAGCAACTGCTCTTCAATGCACGCGCGCGTCGGTTAGAGATGAAAATTTATTTCTCAAAAACGGTACATACCTTCACATTTAAACTTTTACTACCGATACTAGTAATTATTACGAACAATTTGGTACCAATATGAAGGATTTGCAAAGGGCCTTGAGGCAGCAACTGCTCTTCAATGCACGCGAGCGTCGGTTACAGATGAAAATTTATTTCTCAAAAACGGTACATACCTTCACATTTAAACTTTTACTACCGATACTAGTAATTATTACGAACAATTTGGTACCAATTTGAAGGATTTGCAAAGGGGCCTTGGAGGCAGCAACTGCTCTTCAATGCACGCGCGTCGGTTGGAGATGAAAATTTATTTCTCAAAACGGTACATACCTTCACATTTAAACTTTTACCAAGATACTAGTGTTATTACGAACAATTTGGTACCAATATGAAGGATTTGCAAAGGGGCCTTGAGGCAGCAACTGCTCTTCAATGCACCCCGCGTCGGTTGGAGATGAAAATTTATTTCTCAAAACGGTACATACCTTCACATTTAAACTTTTACCGATACTAGTGTTATTAGAACAATTTGGTACCAATATGAAGGATTTGCAAAGGGGCCTTGGAGGCAGCAACTGCTCTTCAATGCATGCGCGCGTTGGTTGGAGATGAAAATTTATTTCTCAAAACGGTACATACCTTCACATTTAAACTTTTACTACCGATACTAGTAATTATTACAAACAATTTGGTACCAATATGAAGGATTTGCAAAGGGGCCTTGAGGCAGCAACTGCTCTTCAATGCAGCCGCGTCATTGGAGATGAAAATTTATTTCTCAAAACGGTACATACCTTCACATTTAAACTTTTACTACCGATACTAGTAATTATTTTGAACAATTTGGTACCAATATGAAGGATTTGCAAAGGGCCTTGAGGCAGCAACTGCTCTTCAATGCACGCGCGCGTCGGTTGGAGATGAAAATTTATTTCTCAAAACGGTACATACCTTCACATTTAAACTTTTACTACCGATACTAGCAATTATTACAAACAATTTGGTACCAATATGAAGGATTTGCAAAGGGGCCTTGGGGGCAGCAACTGCTCTTCAATGCATGCACGCGTCGGTTGGAGATGAAATTTATTTCTCAAAACGGTACATACCTTCACATTTAAACTTTTACCAGATACTAGTGTTTATTACAACAATTTGGTACCAATATGAAGGATTTGCAAAGGGCCTTTGAGGCAGCAACTGCTCTTCAATGCAGCGCGCGTCATTGGAGAAATGAAATTTATTTCTCAAAACGGTACATACCTTCACATTTAAACTTTTACCAAGATACTAGTGTTTATTAGAACAATTTGGTACCAATATGAAGGATTTGCAAAGGGGCCTTGGAGGCAGCAACTGCTCTTCAATGCACCGCGCGTCGGTTGGAGATGAAAATTTATTTCTCAAAAAAGGTACATACCTTCACATTTAAACTTTTACTACCGATACTAGTAATTATTACGAACAATTTGGTACCAATATGAAGGATTTGCAAAGGCCTTTTGGGGGCAGCAACTGCTCTTCAATGCATGCGCGCGTCGGTTGGAGATGAAAAAATTTTTTTCTCAAAACGGTACATACCTTCACATTTAAATTTTTACTACCGATACTAGTAATTATTACAAACAATTTGGTACCAATATGAAGGATTTGCAAAGGGGCTTTGGAGGCAGCAACTGCTCTCCAATGCATGCCGCGTCATTGGACGGGAATGAAATTTATTTCTCAAAATGGTACATACCTTCACATTTAAACTTTTACCAGGATACTAGTGTTATTACAACAATTTGGTACCAATATGAAGGATTTGCAAAGGGGCTTTTAGGCAGCAACTGCTCTTCAATGCACCGCGCGTCGGTTGGAGATGAAAATTTATTTCTCAAAAACGGTACATACCTTCACATTTAAACTTTTACTACCGATACTAGTAATTATTACGAACAATTTGGTACCAATATGAAGGATTTGCAAAGGGGCCTTGGAGGCAGCAACTGCTCTTCAATGCACGCGCGCGTCGGTTAGAGATGAAAATTTATTTATCAAAACGGTACATACCTTCACATTTAAACTTTTACTACCGATACTAGAATTATTACGAACAATTTGGTACCAATATGAAGGATTTGCAAAGGGGCCTTGGAGGCAGCAACTGCTCTTCAATGCACGCGCGCGTCGGTTGGAGATGAAAAATTTATTTCTCAAAACGGTACATACCTTCACATTTAAACTTTTACTACCGATACTAGCAATTATTACGAACAATTTGGTACCAATATGAAGGATTTGCAAAGGGGCCTTGAGGCAGCAACTGCTCTTCAATGCACGCGCGCGTCGGTTGGAGATGAAAATTTATTTCTCAAAACGGTACATACCTTCACATTTAAACTTTTACTACCGATACTAGTAATTATTACGAACAATTTGGTACCAATATGAAGGATTTGCAAAGGGGCCTTGGGGGCAGCAACTGCTCTTCAATGCACGCGCGTCGGTTGGAGATGAAAATTTATTTCTCAAAACGGTACATACCTTCACATTTAAACTTTTACCAGAATACTAGTGTTTATTAGAACAATTTGGTACAATATGAAGGATTTGCAAAGGGCTTGAGGCAGCAACTGCTCTTCAATGCACGCCGCGTCATTGGAGAAATGAAACTTTATTTCTCAAAACGGTACATACCTTCACATTTAAACTTTTACTCGATACTAGTAATTATTACGAACAATTTGGTACCAATATGAAGGATTTGCAAAGGGGCCTTGGAGGCAGCAACTGCTCTTCAATGCACCGCGCGTCGGTTGGAGATGAAAATTTATTTCTCAAAACGGTACATACCTTCACATTTAAACTTTTACTACCGATACTAGTAATTATTACGAACAATTTGGTACCAATATGAAGGATTTGCAAAGGGCCTTGAGGCAGCAACTGCTCTTCAATGCACGCGCGCGTCGGTTGGAGATGAAAATTTATTTCTCAAAACGGTACATACCTTCACATTTAAACTTTACTAGAGAAAATTTCACTGACAAAATCGGAAAATTTTACAGACCTCTGTTTTTACTACTTATTTTAAAAGTAGTCAAATGTACTTTTGTCAGGAGATGTCGCTCAAAATAAAATAATTTATTCACAAAATGAGAAGTTTACTACCTTTATTATGATATGATTTACGACCATAGCGTCAACTAAAAAAACGAAAATCGAGAAAGGTTTATAAGCAATTAAGCATACTAGTAGCATATAGGCGCCAACAGGACAGTGTGCTATAATACAAAACTTGGTCTAACGAAGAATTTATGTAAAACATGTTATGTAAAAGTTGCAAGACGAATTTTTAATCAATTTTAATGACAAAAGTTCAAAAAAATTTAGTTGATCGTTCAATTCCTTAAGAATTCTAATTAAAGAAATAATAAGGTAATAAAATTTTTTCACTGAAGTGATTGTAGATTGCCTTTAAATTTGAAAGAATTTTTATTTAAATGAATGGTAGTACTTGTACACGCATTTACCAGTTGTAAAAGTCATAAATCACTGTCGGTGCACAGATGCACTTCAAACCTTTTGGTAAACAAAATGATGAATAAAAATGATAAAATTTAATATTTTATTAAGTTCTTTATTAGCTATTAGTACAAAAATTTTAATTAATACAAAAATCTTGTTAGCTGTAATAACTATTAGTAATTACATTTCAGAGTTGCACGGGAGGCCAAGAGTAAATATTTAATTGAACTCACCAAAGTGACATTAAAAATGTCAAACAATTTATTAATAAATAAAAATATATCAAACCAAAATCTAAAAATAAAATGTAAATTTAATGTAATACACAAATAGACCTGTCTTCATCCAATTCATTCATTTATTGCAATATGAATAATTGTACTTTCAAACTTTCTGGGTAATTTTTTTGATATTATGGATTTACCTATTCTGAAGTAAGCATTTATAAAAGTTCTGTTAATTGAGTTTCACTTACTCGTTAAAATTTTTGTTCTTTATAATTTTTCCATTTTAAACTCAATTGGTACCAAACTACAAAAACCTAAATTTCGTGTTGGTAATGAAGTTGATTTAAATTTGAAAATGATAATTATCCGTTCCTTTAATTTAATTTCGCTTTCATAAATTTTTAGTGGTTTAATTGAAGGGTTTTTAATAAACTCGTTTTTACCTTTTCTTCATTTACTAATTGAATTCATTTTTGTTGTTTTTAGCTATGTTTTCTTTTATAACGTTCAAAATATACGGAAGATCTGACACTTTACTTTTCAATATTGTTTCTGACAATTTCTGGAGCAACACATTCTTGATAAAACACGATAAAACTGTATTATTTTCAACATTTTTTCTTCCCAAAATTTACTATCTATTTGCCAGAAAACAATTGTTCAACTTCAAAATTATAAACTATAATTGATAATGAGCATATTTTTGAAACGATTTAGAAACTTGTTTAGGCACAATAAAGCAAATTGCTTCATGAAATAGTGGACTATGAAGACTGCACCGATGGTCAGAAATAAATTTTTTTTTGTAAAGGTTGGTAAATCAATTCTTTTCCTAACATCATATAGAATCAGTTAGCATAGATAATTTATAAAACTTTTCTTACATACAGTAAGGATATCAAATTTTTGAAGGATATTCAATTGCTTTACGTTTTGCTTCACATAACAATTTGGTTATTTTGTACCAATGTGGTTATGCAATTTTCTTTTATAAGTATGTCACCTTCTACGGTATACATATTTGAAACATTTATTGCAACATGATTTAATTTCTCGTTCTTTAAATATTTTTGTAAAATTTAAAGACACCAACAATACATTTGCGTTCGCTTAACATTTCTTCAATAATTGCAGCCATGTAACAATAATTTGTTTGACAATAAATAATACTATTTTCAGCTATTAATATTTCTTCATTTAATTTTTAACAGTTTTACTGAATTTATTAGTTTGATTGATTTTAATATATGAAGATAACATAATTATATATTAATACTTTATGTTGGTATTTGGATTTACAATTACGCCGCCAAATTAATAAAATTAAACATAATTAAAAATTTAAACATTCAAAAGTTTCCCAAATTTAAAATTCAAACTAATAAAATAATTATTTAAAATTTGACCAATAGAATGTGTTATGCAGACTGGGCACTAAATATGTCTTAGTAGATCTTATTTTACCAGCACTTTCTTTCAAATGGTAAATTTAAAATTTCAAATTGTAAATTTTAATAATGTATTTAATAATCAAGCGAAAAAAGAAAATGTACAATAAAAAATTATTTTTCAAATTAATAACAGTAACCTAATTAAAATCATATGGTACAAATTAATAAATTGTAATTTCTTAATGACTTCAAAATTATGGGTAACAATTAAAAATTATTTTTCATAAAATGCAATTACATTTAACTGTCAACATTGCAGTCTACAAAATTTATACGACATAGGTATAATAATTGTAAAGAATAACAATTTAAAATGTTTGTTTGAATGAAATAAAAATAATAATACCAAAATTTTTATTATAGTAATTTTATTTAATTTTTGATTTTTACTATTAAAAATTTTAATCGAATTTTAAATTTTCATTTGAAATATGTTTAAGACATAATAATTGTTGGATATGAATAGTAAATAAAATTAAATGAAAAAAACTCTAATAATTTCTTTTTGTTTAATAAATTTTTAACATTTCTTTAATTTATTTACATTTCATGGACCATTAAGAAATGATTAATATACTTAGGGTCTATATTTTTAGTTTTGGACCATAAATATAAGTATTTATGATTCAAAATCTATTTCAGTAGCGGTCATAAATGGTTGCACGTTTTTTGATAACTTTTTAAATTTCAAAGAAATTTTTAAATTTTAAAATTTATTCTTTAAATACCTTGGAATTATAACACATAATTAAATTATTTGGAAATTTTATAAACGAAAATTTGAAAATCACAAAATAGGAAATATTTAACTATAATAGTATTATTAAAAGCACTTAAAACAAAATTTAAAGTACTTTATTGAAAATATAAGATTAAAAACAATCAATATTTGTTGCATAATTTTGCGCATAATGTTTGCATCAGAAGTATAAGTCAAAATTTCTAAACGTCAATGGAATCTTTGCCATTTTTTAAATTATAACTGATTATTTTGGTATGTATTCTAATTTGTTTTCGTGGTCGGGTTCTTGGTCGATTGGCACTGATCCATATTGGTTTATTTTACTTATCCAACGTCTATAGTTTGATTTGGTATACCAAATTTGCGTTCTGCTGTTTAAAGTTATTTTCAATGATTTAAAATCATTTTCAGATCTTTGAATATTCTTTCGTCTTTACCATGATTCTTACTGTTAAGCTACTACTCTAACAATTTATTTGAAAAAATTAATTTTATTTACAGTTTTGACGTTTTAAGAATATGCCATTTACTTTTGGAACTGAATAAGAAATAATTATATTTTTATACTGTTCACGTTATTACCAAATTAAATTTTACATGTCAAAATCTATATTAGCCTACTTACTTTTAGGAATGATACAACAATTTGCAAAATAAGTTTTGCTTTGATTAATTTTTGCAAAAATGATGCAAATATTTAAACGTATTATCACAAATTAAAAATAGAAATCGCATGATAAATCATGTCATCTTACTATTTAAACTATTGAAAAAAATTAAATTTTGAAATCCATGAAGGAAGTTAAATTAAAACGAAGATAATTACTTTTTAAATTGAATAAAAATTACCAACAGAAAATATTGTTTTTGTAGTTTACATCTGAGTTAAAAGTTGAAAAAATTATAAGAGATGATAATTTTCAAAAAACAAAAATAACAATTTTTATAAATTATTCAATTAGTAAATAAGTATAAAAAATTAATAAAGTTGAAAATAAATTACTATGTATTAAAGATTAAAGAACTGGTACATTTACTTGATATTAGTATAGTTTTAGTTTTCTTTTCGTATAATATTATGTTTTATTTTGTTAAATATATTATGAATTACTAATAATTATTACAGCTAACAAGAGATCTTTTTGTAAATTAAAATTTTTACTAATGCTAATAAATAACATAATAAAATATTACATTTTATTACTTTTACTCATTATTCAGTTTATTCAAGCAAAAGTACCAAATTTTATTCTTCAAGTGTTATAACTTAACAAGTAAATAATAAAACATAAAATTTAAGCAAAAGGTATAATGGTCATTTCTACCAAAAAGCTGCGATTTCAGTGTAATTTTTCAGTTATTATGATTTTTAGTTTATAAATTTAAGTTTACATGTGAAATATTGTAAGTAATAAATTTAATTTGTTTTTAAAATTTGACAATTCGTATGCAATGTATTGAAATACTGAATTTTGACTTTATATTTGCAGTTTTCAAAAAATTTTGATTACAAAATTTTAAGACATTACGGAAAGTTAAATAAATTTAGTACCAGTTTTTCAGTTTTTGATATCTTTAATATTAACGAGAATAAAACGAAATTAGTATAGTTTAACCCATATTTGAGTAAATATTTTATTTTATTTTATAAAATGCATGGTACTTGCAATGATCTTTCCTAGTTACTATGTTTTAAATAACTAATTATTTCATTAATAATCGAGTAATATCGATATTTTAACAGTATTAGATATTGCGGAAAAGGCACATCACATATACTTGCAATTTAAAAATTTGTACTAGACTACGAAGTGTTCAAGTCAGAGAAATTGTTCAGCGTAAAAATTGACGGTAAACCAGAGCTCGTAAATTATACTAAAGATTTTTGTTCAAATGTTCATGTGTGGTACTAGACGATAGAACGTACTGCTAAGTTTATTTAAACATATTAGTACTAGAATATTATCTTTCAAAACGTCGACGACAAGTTGACGAAAAATTTAAAACAACTAAAATGTGAAAATTACCGATAAAATACCATCTGTTCATTGGTCATAAACCGATTTTACAATGGGCAATATAAATACCGAAATATATTTAAAAAGCCTCTTTGCATCTCATGACACTCCACCATTGCTTTGGTCCGACATAGTAGCTATGCACTACAGGAATAAAGTATTGAATTTAACAATGACCATATAATAAAATTTGTACCTAAGAATGCAAATCCTCCATATTGCCAGGAACTTCGTCCAATTTGCGACAAATTAAAATATATTAAAGAAAATAAAAGCAATGCAGGAAATCTTAAAATATTTAAAATAAATATTGAAAAATGATTCCATAAGCGTTACTGATGTAAAAACGTTTATGAGTGGAATAAGTTATAAGAATAATTTTATTGCCGTTCGTAAAAAATTAAGTTTTTATAATTTACCCATAAAATAATATTATACATTGTCAATAAAAATATTAAGTAATGAAAACTCAATTCGTTTAATTTATTTTTTCGAAAATCGTCAAAATCGATACTTCTTGCTTATGTACTACACGCAGGAAATTGAACATTACTGACTAGTCCGGTAATAATTAGTAATTGTAACAAAATGCATTTTGTTTGTTTGTAACTATAACCAACAAATTGAAACTTGATCTTTGCTCATTTTGAAAATGTCGTTCAATTTAGTGTTTAAAATTTCGATTTTTACGATTTTCGGAAAATTTAATACAAGACACGTCATACATCATTTTCCTGACTTTCATGTAAATAACTAATAAAATATAAAATGACCTTAATTTTGAGGTTTCAACTAGTTTGTAGTTAAAATGCTAAAAATTTTTACTGTGGATACAAAATAGGTTATTAAAGGTATACTTAACATAAATTGACTGCGTCATAGTATAAAATGGAATGAATTAGATCAGAATCTCAATCAAATGAGTGCATTTTAAAATGACCATTTTTTATTTTGATGTAACTCTCTCTTTACTAAAATTTGAACTAATGTACAAATATTACAATCACTACGTAACTCAAATCTTTTGTAAGTCTATAATGCAGTACAAGTAACGACATACTTATTTTTAAAGTTTTGATTTACTAGTGTACAATATTAGTAACGTACGATTTTATTAAACTTTTACCGTAAAACATGCTAATATGTTTATACTCTTTTAAACAAAGCTAAACGATGGCTTAAATTATATTCAGGATGTCGTTTCTTAATCAGATATTTATGAACATCAATTTATTTCAGAAAATATATTACTTTAGATACATTTTAGAGGTGACGGTAAATCTCATAACAGGTAGATTTTGCGGTTGTGCTAATGTAAAGACCATCTCATTTTCGTTTTAAATTTTAATAACGTCAGTTGAGTTTCTTTGCTCCACTTTTAGGTGATTAAAATTTCTTTAAAATTTAATATGTAATAATTTGATCAGGATCTTATTGGAAACAATTAATAAGTTTTCTACATCGTTTTATTTTCATAATTTATTTAAATACATTTATAAATAAATTTGGTTTTCTTCTGAAATTCATTGAATGTTAGAAAATATTTTAATTTTAATTTTAAATAAGTGGCTTCATAAATATTGTTAGTACATTTGTAGTCATATTGTACCAAATTGTTGCTAATAACATTAGTATCTCTGGTAAAAGTTTAAATGTGAAGGTATGTACCGTTTTCGAGAAATAAATTTCATTTCATCCAATGAAAGCGTGCATGCATTGAAGAGCAGTTGCTGCCTCAAGGCCCTTTGCAAATCCTTCATATTGGTACCAAATTGTTCGTAATAATTACTAGTATCGGTATAAAGTTTAAATGTGAAGGTATGTACCGTTTTGAGAAATAAATTTTCATCTCCAACCGACGCGCGCGTGCATTGAAGAGCAGTTGCTGCCTCAAGGCCCCTTTGCAAATCCTTCATATTGGTACCAAATTGTTCGTAATAATTACTAGTATCGGTAGTAAAAGTTTAAATGTGAAGGTATGTACCGTTTTGAGAAATAAATTTTCATCTCAACCGACGCGGCGTGCATTGAAGAGCAGTTGCTGCCTCAAGGCCCCTTTGCAAATCCTTCATATTGGTACCAAATTGTTTGTAATAATTACTAGTATCGGTAGTAAAAGTTTAAATGTGAAGGTATGTACCGTTTTGAGAAATAAATTTTCATCTCAACCGACGCGCGCGTGCATTGAAGAGCAGTTGCTGCCTCAAGGCCCCTTTGCAAATCCTTCATATTGGTACCAAATTGTTCGTAATAATTACTAGTATCGGTAGTAAAAGTTTAAATGTGAAGGTATGTACCGTTTTTTAGAAATAAATTTTCATTTTTCCAACCGACGGGCGCGTGCATTGAAGAGCAGTTGCTGCCTCAAGGCCCCTTTGCAAATCCTTCATATTGGTACCAAATTGTTCGTAATAATTACTAGTATCGGTAGTAAAAGTTTAAATGTGAAGGTATGTACCGTTTTGAGAAATAAATTTTCATCTCCAACCGACGCGCGTGCATTGAAGAGCAGTTGCTGCCTCAAGGCCCTTTGCAAATCCTTCATATTGGTACCAAATTGTTGTAATAAACACTAGTATCTCTGGTAAAAGTTTAAATGTGAAGGTATGTACCGTTTTGAGAAATAAATTTTTCATCTCCAACCGACGCGCGTGCATTGAAGAGCAGTTGCTGCCTCAAGGCCCCTTTGCAAATCCTTCATATTGGTACCAAATTGTTCGTAATAATTACTAGTATCGGTATAAAAGTTTAAATGTGAAGGTATGTACCGTTTTGAGAAATAAATTTTTAGCTCCAACCAACGGCGCGTGCATTGAAGAGCAGTTGCTGCCTCAAGGCCCCTTTGCAAATCCTTCATATTGGTACCAAATTGTTGGTAATAATTACTAGTATCGGTAGTAAAAGTTTAAATGTGAAGGTATGTACCGTTTTTGAGAAATAAATTTTTCATCTCCAACCGACGCGCGTGCATTGAAGAGCAGTTGCTGCCTCAAGGCCCTTTGCAAATCCTTCATATTGGTACCAAATTGTTCGAATAAACACTAGTATCTCTGGTAAAAGTTTAAATGTGAAGGTATGTACCGTTTTTGAGAAATAAATTTTTTATCTCCAACCGACGCGCGCATGCCCTTGAAGAGCAGTTGCTACCTCAAGGCCCCTTTGCAAATCCTTCATATTGGTACCAAATTGTTCGTAATAATTACTAGTATCGGTAGTAAAAGTTTAAATGTGAAGGTATGTACCGTTTTGAGAAATAAATTTTCATCTCCAACCGACGCGCGCTGCATTGAAGAGCAGTTGCTGCCTCAAGGCCCCTTTGCAAATCCTTCATATTAATACCAAATTGTTGCTAATAAACACTAGTATCTCTGGTAAAAGTTTAAATGTGAAGGTATGTACCGTTTTGAGAAATAAATTTTCATCTCCAACCGACGCGCGTGCATTGAAGAGCAGTTGCTGCCTCAAGGCCCCTTTGCAAATCCTTCATATTGGTACCAAATTGTTCGTAATAATTACTAGTATCGGTAGTAAAAGTTTAAATGTGAAGGTATGTACCGTTTTGAGAAATAAATTTTTATCTCCAACCGACGCGCGCATGCATTGAAGAGCAGTTGCTGCCTCAAGGCCCCTTTGCAAATCCTTCATATTGGTACCAAATTGTTCTAATAATTACTAGTATCGGTAGTAAAAGTTTAAATGTGAAGGTATGTACCGTTTTGAGAAATAAATTTTCATCTCCAACCGACGCGCGTGCATTGAAGAGCAGTTGCTGCCTCAAGGCCCCTTTGCAAATCCTTCATATTAATACCAAATTGTTCGTAATAAACACTAGTATCTCTGGTAAAAGTTTAAATGTGAAGGTATGTACCGTTTTGAGAAATAAATTTTCATCTCCAACCGACGCGTGCATCCATTGAAGAGCAGTTGCTGCCTCAAGGCCCCTTTGCAAATCCTTCATATTGGTACCAAATTGTTCGTAATAATTACTAGTATCGGTAGTAAAAGTTTAAATGTGAAGGTATGTACCGTTTTTGAGAAATAAATTTTCATCTCCAACCGACGCGCGTGCATTGAAGAGCAGTTGCTGCCTCAAGGCCCCTTTGCAAATCCTTCATATTGGTACCAAATTGTTTGTAATAATTACTAGTATCGGTAGTAAAAATTTAAATGTGAAGGTATGTACCGTTTTGAGAAATAAATTTTCATCTCCAACCGACGCGCGCGTGCATTGAAGAGCAGTTGCTGCCTCAAGGCCCCTTTGCAAATCCTTCATATTGGTACCAAATTGTTGCTAATAAACACTAGTATCTCTGGTAAAAGTTTAAATGTGAAGGTATGTACCGTTTTGAGAAATAAATTTCATTTCTCCAATGACGCGCGGCATGCATTGAAGAGCAGTTGCTGCCTCAAAGCCCTTTGCAAATCCTTCATATTGATACCAAATTGTTGCTAATAAACACTAGTATCTCTGGTAAAAGTTTAAATGTGAAGGTATGTACCGTTTTGAGAAATAAATTTTCATCTCCAACCGACGCGCGCATGCATTGAAGAGCAGTTGCTGCCTCAAAGCCCTTTGCAAATCCTTCATATTGGATACCAAATTGTTGCTAATAAACACTAGTATCGTGGTAAAAGTTTAAATGTGAAGGTATGTACCGTTTTGAGAAATAAATTTTCATCTCCAACCGACGCGCGTGCATTGAAGAGCAGTTGCTGCCTCAAGGCCCCTTTGCAAATCCTTCATATTGGTACCAAATTGTTGTAATAATTACTAGTATCGGTAGTAAAAGTTTAAATGTGAAGGTATGTACCGTTTTTGAGAAATAAATTTTTCATCTCCAACCAACGGGTGCATCCATTGAAGAGCAGTTGCTGCCTCCAAGGCCCCTTTGCAAATCCTTCATATTGGTACCAAATTGTTCTAATAATTACTAGTATCGGTAGTAAAGTTTAAATGTGAAGGTATGTACCGTTTTGAGAAATAAATTTTCATCTCCAACCGAACGCGCGTGCATTGAAGAGCAGTTGCTGCCTCAAGGCCCCTTTGCAAATCCTTCATATTAATACCAAATTGTTGCTAATAAACATTAGTATCTCTGGTAAAAGTTTAAATGTGAAGGTATGTACCGTTTTGAGAAATAAATTTTTTCTCCAATGACGCGCGCTGCATTGAAGAGCAGTTGCTGCCTCCCAAAACCCTTTGCAAATCCTTCATATTGGTACCAAATTGTTGCTAATAAACACTAGTATCTCTGGTAAAAGTTTAAATGTGAAGGTATGTACCGTTTTGAGAAATAAATTTTCATTCGTCCAATGAACGCGTGCATGCATTGAAGAGCAGTTGCTGCCTCAAAGCCCTTTGCAAATCCTTCATATTGATACCAAATTGTTGCTAATAAACACTAGTATCTCTGGTAAAAGTTTAAATGTGAAGGTATGTACCGTTTTGAGAAATAAATTTTCATCTCCAACCAACGGGTGCATGCATTGAAGAGCAGTTGCTGCCTCAAGGCCCTTTGCAAATCCTTCATATTGGTACCAAATTGTTGCTAATAAACACTAGTATCTCTGGTAAAAGTTTAAATGTGAAGGTATGTACCGTTTTGAGAAATAAAGTTTCATTTCCGTCCAATGAAACGGGTGCATGCATTGGAGAGCAGTTGCTGCCTCCAAAGCCCCTTTGCAAATCCTTCATATTAATACCAAATTGTTGCTAATAAACACTAGTATCTCTGGTAAAAGTTTAAATGTGAAGGTATGTACCGTTTCGAGAAATAAATATTTCATCTCCATCCGACGCGCGCGTGCATTTAAGAGCAGTTGCTGCCTCAAGGCCCCTTTGCAAATCCTTCATATTGGTACCAAATTGTTGTAATAATTACTAGTATCGGTAGTAAAGTTTAAATGTGAAGGTATGTACCGTTTTGAGAAATAAATTTTCATCTCCAACCAACGGGTGCATCCATTGAAGAGCAGTTGCTGCCTCAAGGCCCTTTGCAAATCCTTCATATTGGTACCAAATTGTTGCTAATAAACACTAGTATCTCTGGTAAAAGTTTAAATGTGAAGGTATGTACCGTTTCGCAAAATAAATATTTAATTTTAAAGTCGTAAAGTAGTGTTTAGTCTCTACCACCGGGTTCAGGCGGCCTTAAAGTTGCTGTTAATATCAATTATGTAGTTAAAATTATTGAAACATTTGTATAAATTTTAATTAACTCTATTTATACTCTAAATGCATTAAAAACAATATTTAATAATAATTAGGTCATGAAATATCGTTGTACTGAACTAGAGCGCATGCGCGTATGGTACTAACTTCGGGCATAATCGGAAAAATTTGTCGCTGATTTTGGTTGCTGTTTTCACGCAGGTTAATTTCCTATGGTCGTGTTCAGTAGACGCAACGTAGAGTTTAACTGTAAATATAGGTGTGTTCGTTTGATTACACTTTCGAACGTTCGAAAGCGTGCCATAGAAGATTTGACACAGAGGTACAACTTGCTGATATTGGCAATTGGTTTTAATTTGCTTCAATGAACATAGAAGGTAGTTCATAAGAACTTTTGACAAAATCTCAGTTTAACCGTTCAGTCGTCAAAAGAAATGAAATAGAATTGCAGATATTTAAACAGGATACTATACATCTGGAGGATGTTGACTATGATAAGTTTTTTTCGATTGAAAACGGAGTTTTTCCGATTAAAACTATCCTAAGTACCATTCCATAGCTGAAACAAAAAAAAATTTACGGAAAAAAATAAAATCTATATAAATAAAAATCAAATGCTGTCAATTGGTATCAACGTATAACTTGAGAACGGCTATACCGTTTTCTCTCATTTTTTTTTAAATATGCGTAATAATCCGAGAAAGATTTGTACGTAATGAAAAATTGAAAAAGTTGCACGGAAAGTTAGAGAATTTGGGAAAAACTGAAACTGCTTTTTTGTATGAACACTGTGTATGTTATTATCATTATTATCACGAACGCCCTGTATGTTAAACCAAAGAAAAGGCATACAGTCTAATCACAAGTAGAATATGAACACCATCTACATCTGGAAATGTAAACAACCGTATAGTAGACAACCCTGCAAACGAACCAAATTTTACCAAACTTAAAATAATCGAATCTCCTATATAAACAGAATTAGAAATACGGTGAGTTTTTTAAATGTCCATTTTTTCCATCATCTTTGTCAACATAGACTTCAAATTTCAGTTTTGTTGGGATATGTGTGGGTTTGGTGCGCTTGGTTGGGAGGGGAAAATTAAAATTTGAGAATTTTGCTGTTGTAAATAATCAGAAGGTATACTCTCTTCAATAAAGCAACAATCATTGAAAAATATTGAACGGCTTAAAATATTGAATAATTATTATTTAAACTAATAATTTCGTTTATTTTGTTTAAAATAAGGAAGCGAAAAAATTTACTAATTTAAAATACAATAAAAATATATATAATCCATTAGAAAAAATTAGGCGATAAATGAAACTCGGCGTAGATGTAATCCAGGATTACCACTCGGCTGGAATACCTAGAACAATCTGGGAATTTAGAATTTTACAAATTGGGTTATCGAAAATTAGGAAAATTTTATGTGAGACAGGAAATTTAAATTTGCAGCTAGAGACAGTTTTCAAACTGAAGAATCCCTTAGATTAAAAAAAAATTTAATTACAAAATTAGTTTTAATTTATTCAAATTCAACTGTTTTATCTTGAAATGCAACTATTTAGTAATTTAATTACTTTTTTCTTTAATAACTTTATTGTTTTTGGTTTAATAATTTGATAGTTTTTGGTTCAAAAATTCTTTTTCTTCAATAATTCAACTGTTTTATCCCAATGAGCTACTACTTGGTCCAAAAACGCAACTGCTCACTATTTTTTTCACTAACTCATCAACTTTGTTCAATAATTCAATTTTTGGAGTTTACCTTAAGAATCGATTTTCATATATAAGCGCTCGGTATGAGAAAATATGAGAGGTAAAATCTACTGATGAATGACCTCGTTACTTTTGATGAATGACCTCGTTACTTTTTGGTGCACCTATGTGTGCAAGATAATATTGCCGGAACATCTAACAACCACGTGGGTAATTTTAGTTATTAAGAAACACTTTATTTATTTTCGTAAACTAAATGAATGCTTAATAATTTAACATTTAAATGAAAATTTTGCACATTCTGAATTTCAGAAAACCAAATTTATTTATAAATGTACCTAAATAAAATATGAAAATAAAACGATGTTTGAATTATTAATGTTTCAAATAATATCCTGATAAATTATACAATTAAATTTTAAAAATTTTAATTACCTAATGCCTTTTAAAATGCGAAAACTCAACTGACGTTTTAAAATTTTAAAACAAAATGAGACTATCTTTAATTACGCAACGCACCAAATGTGACAATTATCTTTTATAACCATTTGTTAGTTATTAAGATAATATTATATTTTAAATAAAAATTTTATAATAGTTTTAAAAATTTTTATAAAAAAAATTTTTTTTTTCTTAAAGTTGGTTAAAATTTTTTTAAATAAAAATTAATAAATGTTTAATAATTTTTATAAAAACTTTTTTTCAATTTTCTTAAGTTGGTTAAAATTTTTTTAATAATTCAATTATTTTCGATTCTACAATTCAATTGTTGTTTAAAACTCAACAATTTGCTAAACAACATTTCTTCAATAATTCAGTTATTATGTTACAATTATTTTGGTTAAAAAAAAATTTTGCTAAAATTCAGACGATTTCTTCAATAATTCAGTTATTATGTTGAATAATTGTTTTGGTAAATAAATTCGGCTGTATTGTCCAACTTGATTATTTAAGAATTCAATTGTTTCCATTTAATTGTTTTTGTGGCAACAATTCAATCAATTCAACTATTTTATGCAATGAAGCTTCTCATTCAGCTGGTTTATTCAATAATTCATCTTATTTGTTCAACAATTCAACTGTTTTTGATTTACTTATTCAATTGTTGTTGTTTCAAGAATTTAATTATAATATTTAACAATTCATGTGTTTCTACAACAATTTAACTTTTTTTTTAAACACGACTGTTTTATCAAATAATTGAACTGCTTTTTTTTATTTTGCTTTATTTAGTAAAATATTCTCGAGTTTTGTTCAATAATTCAACTAATTTAACAATAATAATTCAATTATTTTTGATTTAGCAATTCAACTGTTTTTGTACAATGTGATGGTTTTATTCAATAAATCTGCTGTTTGTTGAATAAATTAATTGCTCTTTTAAATTAATTTAGCCATTTTGTTCAATAAACTTCAGCTGTTTAATTTAACAATTTCAGCTGTTTTGTTCAATAATTCAATTGTTTTTTATTTAGCAGTTCAATTGTTTTTCATTCAACAATTCAATTGTTACGTTTAACAATTCAACTGTTTTGTTAAATAATTCAACTGTTTTTTTCAATAATTTCTGCCGTCAACTTATTTATTCAACAATAGTTCAATTATTTTTGGTTTAGCAGTTCAATTGTTTTTCATTTAACTATTCAAATATTATATTTAGAATTCAACTGTTCTTTTTAATAATTTCAGCTGTTTTGTTCAATAATTCAGCTAATTTATTCAATAATAATTCAATTATTTTTGGTTCAACAATTCAATTGTTGTATTTAATAATTCAACAGTTTTTGTTTACAATATGACTGTTTTGTTCAATAATTCTGCTATTTTGTTGAATAATTTCACTGTTTTGTTTAATAAATTCAGCTGTTTTGTTTTATAATTCTACGTTTTGATAAATAATTCAACTGTTTCCTTCAATAAAATCAGCTGTTTTGTTCAGTAATTCGACTATTTTTAAAAATAAATTTAGCCATTTTAGGCTTCTATACGGACGTATGTAGATTCCCGAAATTAATATTTTATTGAACACTATAAGTAGTAAAAAAATAACTTCGCAAACATGTAACCTAAAAATTGATTTAACTAAATCAAAACCAGCGTTAATCATTAATGTGGCAATAATGATTGCAAATACTTTGTATAAATAAAATTCTCGAAATGGATTTGTTGGAATACAAGTCGATGAAATGTTGCAATTTGGCTTGTTTCTTAACTGTATCGCTAAGATGGAAGGAAGCCTTATGATCTGGCTTCGTGTCCGTCCGTCCGTCTGTCCGTCCATCCGTCCGCATAATTCAAAGTCACTAAATTAGTGACAAAAAACCTTTGTCACTAAATTTTACTTTAACTTTTATGAGTTTGGCGTCCCACAAAGTGGGACATTATTAATTAATGAAGGTGGATGGACAAACGCGTGAATGGATTAACAAGATTCAAAATAATTAATTGAGATCAAACACACAGAGTTGTGGACGCTTTTTCAATTGTTTATGTGATTATTTTATTCATCTTACACTTTTTTGGGTTGGTAATAAATGAACTAACCAATTAAAGGTGCGAAAAAGTGAAAGTAAAAATTACGTAAAACGTAAATTTCTTATATAGAAAATTTTTGTTACCAACTAAAAAAATTAAAAATAATCTGATGATCGTGCAGGTAAAGAAAAAATTATAAATTTAAATTATAAATAATTACAAAATATTATATAATTGTAAACCAAAAAGGTAGCTGTATAGAAGCCTAAGAACTACGGTCATCCGAGTTCCACCTTGTTTAGTAGTGTATTATCTTGATACCCACATGTAATTGAAAATAATTCTCAATTTAAATTAACTTGACATTAAAAGCTTAATTATTTACATTGCCTCCAAGGTTACAATAATTTCGGAAAATATGCGAACTAATGTGATAAAATTTGAATTAACCAATGAAAGTACAGTTACGTAAAGTTGAACCAATGAACATTATAATTCTACTAGCGTCAAACACGCCCACTCAAAATTATTGTGCGGTTGGTTCAGCTGTATAAATATTTTCTTTCAAATTAAAACAGAACACTCGCTTCTTAGTATTAACGTACACTAACTTTGGTAAACTTTGTCCTTTAAGCACCAGCTCTGTAGATATCCTAGACCTTGATAATAAGAGTAAGATAGTACTACCAACGCTCACATGTTAAATATTTTTATATAAGTAAACTTCCCAGCTGCTTTAAATGTTACAAAAAAATTTAAACAGTTTTGAAATGGAAAATATGGATTTCATTCGGGATTGATAAACGGTTGAACTACTACAAGAATAATGAGTGGACACCACATCTGAGTTTGTGGATAACAATTCAACGCCTCCTCAATCTTTTTGTGAAAAATTACGGGAAAATTTGTGCAACAGCTGAAGCTTGATCATGAAGAAGGTTGAAATATTTGACATAGTGTTTTTGTCTGTAAACTAAAAAATTTATTTTTAGAGAAAACAAATTTTAAAGACATATCGATCGATATTAAAATGGAAGAAGAAATTAAGAAGCAGATAATCTAAAATATGAAAATTTAATTAACAAAAGTTAGTAGCACACCGTGGCAAAGCAGGAGGTGTTGCAGTTATAAAGTCCTGCGAGATCTTAAATATTTAAGGATGGTGAATCCCTTTGTGCATGGCATTAGGTATACATTCTGCAGGAAGTACCTAGATTATTAGCCGTTACACAACTGATTTTCAAAACCCATGAATTCAAAATAAGGAATTGTAAATTTTTTTGTTATTAGAAAATTCGTATAACGGAAACTATGAGAAAAGAGTAAGGTTGAAGTTAAACCTATTTTCTTTACCCGTAAAATGAATAATAAAAACCAAGGAAATGGATTAGGACACATCCATGTTTTTGTTCAAATTGTGGTGCAATTTTACCACTGTTGAAGCAGCCCGGAGACGTACCATGCTATCAGTGTAGTTCGCGCTATAAACCATCAGTATATGGAAATGTAAAAGTCAAGTACACAATAAACTTCAATTCTATTTCTGCATTTGCTAAAAATATAAGCGAAGATAACAGAAAGAACAATGCAAACCAACCAGAAGAACCTGTAGTTGAAAGAAAATGTCCACAATGTGGAAATGATGAGATGTCATGTGCAGCCTTACAGCTTAGATCAGCAGACGAAGGACAAACTGTTTTTTATACTTGCACAAAATGTAACTTTAAAGAAAACGAAACTCTATTTCTGTATTTGATGATAAATTCAATTGGAATGGTAAACTACCACCCTTCCGTGGCATAGAGAAGATATTTGGTGAAGAAAATAAATTTGATATAGATGATGATGAAAATTGTACTGGCCAATGGATATTAAATCGTATAAGTGCTTATAATTAATTCATCTGGTGATTCAGATTTACATGATAATTTACCGAAAGGTGAGCCATTCAAAGTTTCAATTTGTAACGCAATAAGTTACGGTAAATAGTCAATTGAAGAGAAAATATATGAAACAGGACCCAACTGAAGTCCCGATGAAAGAATAAAGGTACAAGAACATGTTAAAAGATTAGGGCGAGAAAATTCCGGTGAAAGTTAAAGGTTCGAAAACGGCAAAAGTAATCCAAAGTGGGCGGATGGAGAAATCTTTAAGAATTAAGAATCTTTAAGTTTAAGAAGAAATAAACAAACAAGAATGACCCTGACCAAAGAGTAAGGTTGAAGTTAAACCTATTTTGTTTACACGTAAAAATGAATAATAAAAACCAAGGGAATGGATTAGGGCACATTTATGTTTTTTTTCAAATTGTCGAGCAATTTTACCACCGTTGAAGCAGCACGGAGACGTACCATGCTATCAGTGTAGTTCGCGCTATAAACCATCAGTATATGGAAATGTAAAAGTCAAGTATACAATAAACTTCAAATCTATTTCTGCATTTGCTAAAATATAAGCGAAGATAATAGAAAGAACAATGCAAACCAACCAGAAGGACCTGTAGTTGAAAGAAAATGTCCACAATGCGGAAATGATGAGATGTCGTATGCAGCCTTGCAGCTTAGATCAGCAGACGAAGGACAAACTGTTTTTTATACTTGCACAAAATGTAACTTTAAAGAAAACGAAACTCTATTTCTGTATTTCATGATAAATTCAATTGAATGGTAAACTACCACCCTTCCGTGGCATAGAGAATATATTTGGTGAAGAAAATAAATTTGATATAGATGATGATGAAAATTATACTTACCAATGGATAGTAAATCGTATATGAGCTTATAATTAATTCATCTGGTGATTCAGATTTAGATTATAATTTACCGAGTGGTAAGCCATCCAAAGTTTTAATCTGTACCGCAGTAAGTGACGACGAACAACCAATTGAAGAGAAAATGATAAAACGAAGCCAAATTGAAGCCCTCTAGGAGAAAATAGAGGTACAAAAAAATGTTAAAAATTTGCAGGCGTAAGAAACAGATCAAGTAAAAAATTACGACGAAAATAAAAGTGTTAGGTTTGAAGACGGCAAAAATATTCCAAACTCGAAGGATAGAAAAAGTTTTAAGAAACAACATTACTTTGTTGGAGGGTTTGCTAGAGAAAATATTGTTCATCAACGTAATGTTATTTTACAATATATTAGGTACGTTATAGTGCAAAATAATTTTTTGAAGATCGCCCTTCCTAGGCATTAAAGAAATATTTGGTGAGGAAGACATTGAAGAAAATAAATTTGATATAGATAATGATGACTTAGATGATATTTTACCGAGATCTGAGCCACCTAAGCTTTTAATTCGAAACGTGACAATGTGTAAGTAACCATGAACAACCAATTGAAGAGAAAATTGTGAAACGGTTCCCGAAAAAAAAGTAGAGATACAAGAAAATGTTAAAATCTTGCAAAGACATAAGAGATCAAGAACAAATTGTGATAAAAATAAAAGGGTTAGGTTTGAAAACATAAAAATATAAATGGGAGGATAAAAAAATCTTGAAGAAATGCAAAATTACTTTCTTGGAACGTTTGCTAAAGAAGGATATTGTCCATGAACGTAATATTACCTTGCATTTTATCAGCTACATTTTCCTTTTGTATTTCGGACTTCCTTTTGCAAGGACACAACTTACGTCGATTAACCGTTCCCCCCAGAGGACATTCCAGCATTTAATACCTCAAAGACGTTGTTAGCACCTTATGAGAGGACCACAGATTTTACGTGCCTTCCAAAGTACGGCGGAGACAGTCATACAACGTAAGTCTCTACCCGGATATGAACCGGGGCGCCTCACGTAACAGTTAATTGCCAAGCAGGCCAATGATCGTCTCAGGTATATAATGTAAAATAAATTTTTTGAAGATCTTCTGGCAAGACGCTCTAGGTTTTCTAATTTGTATAAATCGCCACTATGATAAAGCAGTCGATTATAACCGCATATTCGTGAAAATGAACCCATAAGACTCATGTCTATTGAATTGGTTAATTGCTACGTTGGTAATAAACTATAAATCCAAAGAAGCAATTGCCACTATCCATAATGCGTAAAACATTTTTTAATGACTTTAAATTAGCAAATAAATGTACAAAGCGTCGCCATTTCTAATAGCTGTACAGCGGATATCTTATGGTACTTGATTCTGTTGTGCATAGATTGTAACAGTTTAATTGCAGACGACAGGAATTTAAATAAGTTAAATAAAATATTTGGAAAGGCCGACGCTTAATTTAATAAATATTTTGAGACAAGAGAAATTTATAGTGTAAAACATAATACAGTAGAACCTCGCGTTACGTACTTAGCCTGTTATGTGATTACGTTCGCAACTCGAATTTTTCATTGAAATTATTGTAAATAATTAATCCGTTCGCACGCGGCAGAAACATACTATGTTTGGTGACTTTTTTATTTATTTATTTATGTGTGGCAAAAATATAAAACATACATTTTTAGGTTACGAACTTAATTCGGCTTTTTTACACCACTGTCATTTTCTTTCCTTTCCTTTCGTTTTCTTGGGAGCCATAATGAGGGTTAATTTAATACAAAAACTATTTTATATTTCCTACTATATATTATATACAATACGTTTTATGTATAAAAAACCTGAGTTCTATTTTTTTTCTTTTCTAATCTTTCTTACCTGTCAGTTATGCAACTAATGCAGCAATGCTGTAACATTGCGGCGCATGGTCATGTATGCGCGTATGTATCCACAAAAATTGTACACAGATCGAGTAAAACTTAGGTTATGAAATTATACTCGTAATCCGATTTTTCATAACTAAAGGGGTTCGTAACACGAGGTACCACTGCATTTTGTTATTTTTGAATAAATTATTGAAATAAAGAATACTCGGTGTAATATTCTGAAGATATGTGAGAAACTCATTTTAACCGTAAAATACTTTATCGCATAACTCGACTGTCTTTTATTGATTCTCACAGATTTTTATAAACTTTTGAAAAAAAAGCATTTATTTCTTAACAAAGTAATGCTATTTCAGGTGGTTTATCGGCTACCTTGGCCCATTAATAGGCGGCTGATACAGCTTTAAGGAGCTCACTCCGTATATCCATCATCCCCTATTTGCGTATCCTTAAGTTAGAGTATAACAGGAAATTGTGACCTTAACAATTCCTGTTAAGACAGGTCAGCACCTTTCGTTTGGTCCCCTTGAGTTTTATTAAGCCACGTGTAAGATAAAGGGAAAGGGAAACAAGCGCGCGAATGAAGGCGGGGAGTGGTGATCTGACCGTGAAAGAGCAAAGACGTCAGTTCGAGCTATTTTTGCGAATTTGAACTGTTCATCAAAAATTGGTGAAATTATTGAATAATTTGGGTCGATTAACATCAGCGGTCACCAGTAAAAGCGCTTTTATGCGGATCTTATTGTGTAACAAATACGGGAGTTTCGAAGTTAGCAATTCGTCAAAATTTTTAACATCTGCCGTGTACCACATTTCCTTCGAGCAGTGCGACGATCACGTGAGAGTGATAACATTTGAAGGTCAACGTTTGCGCTGTGTGCGGCTAATTATTCTTTTAGAAGAATTATCACATTTATTTACACCGATTTACATACTAGGCCAGTCAGTAAAGAAATTGTATGTTGCAAAAGGTGGTGTAGAAGCTTTTATTTTTTTTAACTTGTATAAATAAGTACAAGCATGTGAAAAACAAAAATGCTAACACGGGCGACCTTGGGAAAACTTTTGGCAGCCAAAGAACTTTAACATTTTAGGACTTTTTTTAGTTTTTTGCATATAACTCCTAAACAATGGATCCTAACAAAAAATTTGTAGTTTAACAAATTAAAGAGCATTAAATTCTGCGTCGAATGAGTACCATAACTTAATAATTTTGTTAAGTGGTATGGTCTAAAACTATGGTCAAAAATCGCCAATTTTTTCTAATTTTGTCAAAAACTGAGATAAAATGATAAAATTGATGATTAAACTTATGTGAATTTAAAATTACTGTAAGTACAATTTTATGTAATCTTAACAAAAGATTAATAATTTCGATTATCCGTTTTCATTCCTTTGTTTGTTTTATGTTTAATATGGCGTAGTGTTTCTTGATTTGTCTAAATTGTGATTTATTTATAATTTTGGGGTTGGTTATGCATTTAATTATGATTAGTTAAATGGGGTTGAGTTACAAGTATATCTAGGTCAGGGGCGTATTAAGGAATTTTGCACAACATGGCCGAGGTTACCAGGGGTCACCATCTAATTAATTTAGTTATCCAAATGAATGTTCCAAATCAAAATTTACAATGACGGATTGAATAATTTGGTTAGTTATAATAGTTTTATTGTTTTTAAGTACTATTTTAAATATTGCTCGAAGGTGAAGAAAAATATGTTTTGATAATATTGATTATACATTTTTGGTTTTATATTTTACATAATTATATAAACTGTTAAATGCCATTTTCGAACCTAGTAGCTTAATGGAGCTCAAATGAAGCTCTTTCGATTGACACGATTGTTTAAGAAGTGAATAATAAAAAATTGTGTAGAAATTTAAAATAAAATATTTATATAAGTATTATTGTTTAAATATAGTATCTACATTTCTATTCTATTCTATTTAAAAAAAACGACTTTGTATTATAACTCGAAAACCAACGCAGTTATTAAAAATCTTATCAAGAAGTTGAAAAATTAAACTTTTGCCTATAGCTCGAAAATAGAAGAAGTAGCGAATTCCCATTTTCTCCATTAAGTTTTTATGAAAAAAAATCGAAGATGTGCCAGTCGTTTTCCCATGCCTCTTTTAATAATTATTATCGAGTTCCTGATAAATCATCAGGAATTTGCATTTGGATCACCCTGTAGGTATGTCGATTAAAATTTTAATAAGCGGAATACCATTTCAATTTAATCTGTTATTTAATTATTTCAATATTCGAAGTTTCAATGTATATTTTCATATTAAAGATTAGTTAGTTATGATTTATAAATTAAAATGTTCCGTTGTGAAGGTTTCTGTCATTCAAACACTTTAGTTAGGGAAACCAATCATAGATGGCAATAAACAAAGACTACGCGTAGACGAGCTACACCATGACAGGTTTTGTAGCAGAATATTTCATAGTTGCAAAGAAACCAGATATAATTTATTAATTATTTTAAAATTATAATATTATTTATTATTTAAATAAAGTTGTTGTGCCGCTAGCTCTGATAAATTACATTA
The DNA here is from genome assembly GCA_036346125.1 of Lycocerus yunnanus. Lineage (NCBI taxonomy): Eukaryota > Metazoa > Arthropoda > Insecta > Coleoptera > Cantharidae > Lycocerus > Lycocerus yunnanus. The sequence goes on from JARFIX010000126.1 coordinate 171,557, forward strand.
ATGAAATTGTGAAAGTGAGTGTTGAAATTTAAATTTTTTAGAACATTTTGTGAATTGAGGTTAGGCCATTTATTAAAAATGCAACTCATATTCTACTGACAGAAGTTATTTGATTCGGAAAGTAATGGGTTCTTTTTGGTTATCTATTAGAAATTGACGCAGAAAATGGTAAGATTTACGTACAATAATTATTATTTAATATAGTATGCAAACGTTAATTATCCTCGGAGAGTAACAAAGTTACTCGGGTAGTCAAGATTAGTAATAATCTTATATATTTTATAATTATAATTTTATTTATTATTTAAATAAAGTTGTTGTGCCGCTAGCTGTGATAAATTACATTAATGAAATTGTGAAAGTGAGTGTAGAAATCTAAATGTCTTTTAGAACATTTTGTGATTTGAGGTTAGGCCATTTATATAATTATGCAACTCATTTTCTACCGACTGGAAGTTATTTGATTTGGAAAGTAATGGATTCTTTTTGGTTACCTATTAGGAATTGACGCAGAAAATGGTAAGATTTAAGTACAATAATTATTATTTAATATAGTATGCAAATGTTAACTATCCTCGGAGAGTAACAAAGTTACTCGGGTAGTAAAGATTAGTAATAATTTTAAATATTTTATAATTATAATTTTATTTATTATTTAAATAAAGTTGTTGTGCCGCTAGCTGTGATAAATTACATTAATGAAATTGTGAAAGTGAGTGTAGAAATCTAAATTCTTTTTAGAACATTTTGTGATTTGAGGTTAGGTCATTTATTAAAAAGTGCAACTCATTTTCTACCGACTGGAAGTTATTTGATTCGGAAAGTAATGGGTTCTTTTTGGTTACTTATTAGGAATTGACGTAGAAAATGGTAAGATTTAAGTACAATAATTATTATTTAATTTAGTATGCAAACGTTAACTATCCTCGGACAGTAACAAAGTTACTCGGGTTGGAAAGATTAGTAATACCTGTTTGTGAAATGATGACAAACCGTAGATGATTGTCAATATTGATACGATGCCAAGATTTTTGAGAATTTTAATTTCTATAACATTTAAATTGATAATAAGTTAACGAAACCAATGATTTCAAAAAAACAGTGGCACCCGAACATAAGAAAATAATATGGTGAATCAGTGTTTAAGATTCCTACTTTCAATTGATAAAAATGAGAATGATATCAATCGTAGATTTTGTTTCTGTGTCTAAAGATATCCGTATGTGAGTATAATTTTTATAATTGTTTTGTTTATATTATTATTAACGTTAATATGAACGACCAATATGAAATTTCACAGACCAAATTGAAATCGTAAAGTTGTAAAGTATTGTACTTGTGCTCGAAACAATTTATTAAAGGTCAATAATATCATATTGTATTGTAGGTATCTCCAAAAACAAAAAAGGTTGAAGGTTTTATCAAGACAATCTGCAGGAGAGTTGACTTCATAAAATAGTTCATTAATATATACGTGATAACTAGTTACTTTGTTCAAGTCACCACATACAATTAAAAACGGTTGAACACAATAATTATGTTTAAGAGTACTGTTTCTTCTTTTGTTAACTTTATTGCACAATTTCCCCTGGATTCTGAAATGAAATTAGAATCAAAATATATATTAGTAAGTTTGAAATAGAATAGAACTCACATTAATGTGCAAAACAAAACTTTCTTGTACTTCAAAACGAGATCTTCTTATATTTTTTTTTTGAACCTTCGACCTGATTGTAGTTGGTGGAAATAACAATGGCAAGGTCAATAGCGCCAAAATATCTAAAATAAAAATTACACATTCATATTTATGTATAAAATTTATCCTAATACTGTGAACATACCATTATTGGTTATGTGCAAATATGGTTTAAACTCTTTCAATTGCTGTATTTCAGCTTCAGCAGTATTGCAATGTCACGATTGCATAACTTCCAAATTGGTCACTTCATGACAAAGTTGTACACCAAAAAAGCCTAAAAAAATAGTAAAGTCAAAATTTTGCAGTCAAATAAAAACAGAACTTACCAGGGATTCCTGTAAACATCATTTAGTGAAAACAATTTTATAAAAAATCATAGGACAACCAATATTGCAGTTTGGTTTGTTTCCGAAGAGAAATCGATGAACCGTCACATGTTCTTTCATTGTTTGGAAGAATAAAAAAAATAAAATTCAAGTGTTTTAGCTTTAAGAATTTGTAATAGTTCATTACAATTTTTTGGCGCCCAACGTGGGGTTCTCAACAGCTGACGTAGTTTATTTTATAATTAGTGATAAACAGGTGTGGCTGAGATTGCGAAACTTGGTTCGCACACCCACGACGAGAAATTTTAGTTAGTATTTGTCAAGTTAGAAAAATTTTAATATGGAGACGAAAGGTAAAACAATATTGAAAGAAGAGGAGCAGGTATACTTGAAAAAAATGTTTCAATTACTAATGGAAATGAATGAGAGGCAACAAAGTTTAAAGGAAAGTTTAAATGAAAAAATTGATAAGGGACAACAGGAAGTAAAAAGTATGAAAGAAAGTATTTATTGTAAATTTGATCAACAACTACAAAGTATGAATGAGAGTCAACAAAGTTTAAAGGAAAGTTTAGTAAAAAGTATGAAAGAAAGCATGGAGCAAAAATTAGATGAGGTTAATGAGGATATAAGAAAGGATAGCGTAAGAACGGAACAAGCAATTGATAAAATATTTGGAGTAAATCGGGAGCTAACGAGACAGAAATGGAAAGAATTAGGAATTCAAGTTAGGGACGTAAAGGCAGAAATTCAAGTTGAAGAAGTTCAAGAAAAAGATGTAAAATTAGAAATTCAAGTTGAGGAAGGTCAGGGAGAAAAGTTGAGTTAAATATTAAAGTCGAAGAAGTTGAGATTAAAAAGGCAAAGATAGCAATTCAAGTTGAGGAAGGTCAGGTAGAAAAGGTTGAGTTAAATATTAAAGTTGAAGAAGTTGAGATTAAAAAGGCAAAGATGGTAGTTCAAATTGAGGAAGGTCATGATAGTAACAATAGATTAGGGGGTAACGAGATGATTCAGGTAGAATCGAAAGAACAAAAGGAGTTTGCATTAAATTAGATAGGAAAGTCGTTGGAATAGAAAATGTGTTCAATTTTGTTAACGGAAGAAAATTAAATATACACAAAAGGCAACAAGAGGGGTACGAAATAAAAATAATGAATCAGAATTTGAAATTTGAGTTAGTTGAGAAAATAGAAGTCGATGAAGGTAATTGAACGAGGTTACGAGAACGAGGGAAGAATTAATGTAGGTAGTAAGGGGGTTAAAATAACTAAAATTTTGAAAAAATTGCTGGAGCAAAAAGAAACGGTAGAAGAAAATTTAAAGGAAGCAAGGGGGTATAAAGATTACGATGATCATAGAAACATTGTTTGGTATGAGCAATTAGTTAATATTTGTAAAGGGGTAGGAAAAGCGTACCGACAATGTAGTACGAGTAAGAGGAAGAAACGAGAAGAACTTAAATGGAGTCAATACGGAGAGCAATTAAACATTAGTAATCGGAAGTAAGAATTTGATAATTAGAAATAAGTTGATAATTTAGTTAGATATTTAAAATAGGATAAGTGTAAATTTGATAAAACTGGATAAAAGTATAAAAATGGGAGAGTACTTTGAAAGTAGATCCAGTTAATAACTTAGAAAGATTTGGAAGGAATTTGTAAACGAAGGTTTAAAATTTCATGGAACGAGTAAAGGTTTTGATGTTTGAAAGAGTTGTGAATCGAAAGATTGAGAGAGATGGTTAAACATTAGTAATCGGAAGTAAGAAAAATTTGTAGAATTGAAAGAAAAATTAAAGCGGAAATAATTTTAGCAAATTGAGTTATGCATTGGGGGAGGTAATCAAAGTTAGGAAAGATCAGTAACTGTAGAATGAGTGATTGAAATTATGATTAGAAGTTGTACTGGGTTAAGAGAACGAAATAGGAGGAAGTAGTAAGGGCAAGTAAGTGCCGAAGTAATAGAATATAGGGCTAAGCGAGAGCCGAAGTTCAGAAAGAATAGTATAAGGGCTAAGTGAGCCGGAAGTAAGATGAAGTTGTTATAGTGGCATTAGGCCGAGATGAAGGAAAGAAGGAAGAGGCTATACAGGCCGAATAATAGTGTAGAAGTAGGGAAAGGCAATAAGCCAGAATTTTAGTAGATGTAAAGGAAGTTGAAGTAACGAAGGTAGTTTGAAACTCAGGATAGCATTATTTGAATAAAGAAAGAACTTACGAGACAGTGAAACGACTAAGATTTAAAGTTAGGTGACCATGTAATAATGTGATTAATGTAGAAATGGAAGAAGTCACGCTGACAAATTTTTTTGAAATTCATCAAAATAGTAGAGAGGAAGTGAAGCAAGTTGAGGTTTAAATAAATTTGAGAAGTTAGGAATGAGGTAACAAGAGGTTACGGTAAATGAAAAATATTGAAGGAAAGAATAAGAGTCACATAGTAGGTGCGGTTTTAAATAGGAAGTTTTTGAGAGGGAAGTAGTTATGATAAATAGGAAGTTTAAGTTAGAATTGGAAGTAGGTTGCAAAGAAAAAATAAAGTAAAGTTGATTACGATAAGATAATAAAAGTTGAGAAAGAAGGAAACATAGTCGAAGGTTTTTTTTTTAGTGAGAGTAGTCACGATATGATAGAAGTAAGATGAAGAAGAAGTAGTTATGAGGACAAATAGAGTGAGGAAATAGTTTTATAGCATAGATGTAGATGAATGGGTTGAATTAGTTAATTAGGATAGTTTAGATTTAAAAAGTAGGATAAGTATTTATACGTAAAAAACATAAGTGGCTCAAATTTGTATCCAATCATATTGAGGTGTAAAGTTTCCGAGATAGTTTTTGTACCAAGTTAGAAGGGTAGATGAGTTGCAAGTTTGAAAGAGGTAATCTAAATGACCATTATTTAGAAAAGATAGTTTTGAACAACTGCGAAGGCAGAAAATTTAATACGAATTTAAAAATAGGAGGTGAAACACGAAAGGCATATGTGGATGTATGTGAAACATATGAGGAATCATAAAGTTTGTAAAATTTTGTTAATAAAACTAAAATGTAAATTAGTAAAGAAAAGCTCTTAATTGCTACGTTATTACACGTTAGTAATATCTTAAATTTATGTTATGATATGTTGTTAATACAATTTCACTTGATTATGAAAATCCAAATGTAGGATGATGCATTCCATTTGTATTTTAATAATAGGTGATAATGCAATGTCACGATTGCATAACTTCCAAATTGGTCACTTCATGACAAAGTTGTACACCAAAAATGCCTAAAAAAATAGTCAAGTCCAAATTTTGCAGTCAAATAAAAACAGAACTTACCAGGGATTCCTGTAAACATCATTTAGTGAAAACAATTTTATAAAAAAATCATAGGACAACCAATATTGCAGTTTGGTTTGTTTCCGAAGAGAAATCGATGAACCGTCACATGTTCTTTCATTGTTCGGAAGAATAAAAAAAATAAAATTCGAGTGTTTTAGCTTTAAGAATTTGTAATAGTTCATTACAGTATTTAAATATTCCCTTCAGGAACTGCTATTCTTTAAAATAATATGTCTTAATCTAAAACATGTTTTCCTATACACATTGACATCTTCAACCTCCAATTGAACTTTCACTATTTCTAAGGCGTTATTGACCTCCACACCATCAGCCTCGGGCAGCTGTTCAGTAACTACAAAAGAATTATTTAAAAATGCTAAAGGTTTTTCATAAAAAATTAACATACTGTCTAAATCTTGGAGAACACAACTTTTCTCAATGTGGTTATTAATAGCATTCAATTTGGATCGCCGATTACATATTTTACTCCATAACTTACCGCCTGGTAAAACCCTAGAAGAATATTTTGTTTTTTGCCTTGTATGGAGTATAACAAATGTTCGGATGTCCTTTTGTAAAGACTGCACTTATTTCCTGTGATGCCGATACAAAGGCTGATTTTGGTACTCTAAAATACAACTTTTTAATTATCTCAATACAAAAATTATAATACTATTACTTTTCATTGTATTTATGACAAAAAAGTCTATTATTTGGCGACATAATATGCCTCTTAAACTTTCGTTTAATATTTTGGCTTTCAAGAGAGTTTGACCTTCCTGAGAATCTTCCAGAAAGACTTTCAGCCCTTGCAGTTAAAGAAAACATTATCATTACTGTAAATTTTAAACTATAAATATATATATGTATGTATATAGGCGGGGTTCCTACAGCCTTTGCCGCATACCGCATTTCGATCGCCACACTTCTCTATCTGTCATGGAAGACCCAACATGAACTGGATCCAAGGAATAAAAGTGATAATGGCGGATCGAGCGATAAAAGAGGAACTATAAATACAATTACTTTTTAATTTCCCTCTCCTTTGTTAACTTTTGATAATGTTGAAATATAATTGAAAGAAATTCTGTAGCCGTACATAATACTACAGGAAAAAACTACCATTTAGGTTAACATCGAGTTTTACACCAGGCCCAAAAGGTAGGCGTCCTTTTTACTCTACTTCAAATTTAAAGCACATCTTAAAAAATACTCAAAATTGTAAAAATAAAAGATGAAAAAGACGAAATAAGTTAATTTATGTCTGCCCAATGCAGCTGATAGAATATTTTTCTTGGCACAAAAAGTAGTGTATTTGCCTTGTAATATGAATACTAAATTTTAATATCAATATCAAAATATTAATATCACACTATATCAAAGTTAGAAAGGAAAAGCAACTTCAGAATTGCATTATAGGAGTATATTATTTAATAGAAAAAAATACGCGTTAATATTCAAATTATTTAAAGCGCTTTACGTACGTTAGGAAAAACAGATGATCTGATTATTTTTGGTGAGGATGGCCCTGCCGATGCCGTTTCTATGGTACTAACATCAATAATAATTGGCCCTATAAAAATTATACTTTTAAAAGGAACTTGATGATTACACAATTAATTACATTTGATTGATAGTTGTGACAGTGGCGGCTGTATCACTGTATTTTCTTATTTATCTATGTCTGTAGGTATTATCGTGTAATTTACGTTATCGGAGCCATAATTTTTTGGTCATCGTCAAATGGAAATTCCAAAACACTACTTGATAAGTTCTCACTTAAGCTGGGCGTTACTGTAGAATAATTTGAAGATCCAATTTGATTACCCTAGTAAATAAAATTGATAAAACAATGAAATTAGTTATGGCAGGAAGGCACGAACTTTTCATCCTCAGTTGAGCTATCAATAGGATAAAAAAAACTTTTTGTTGCTTAGTGATTTTAGTGACATTTTTAGCTTTATATATATATTGAATGTTGTTAAGGTGACTAATGTATCTATTGTGTTTAAAAAAACACAAAAACCTTTAAAACTTAAAATTTTAAAACGCATGCAGTGGCATGTGATAAATTGTGCATCAAAAACAATTTTTGAAAAATAGCAAATGCTTTTGTAAATAACTTCAAAAATACCACCTCTAAATGTCACAATATCTTAGGGGACGCCCATTAGTTACGTGAGGTGTTCTTTTCTAAATTTGAACAACCCCTCCCCTTAGTAAGATGTGGTGGGACTCCTTCCACTCATGGTGAGATTTACCCTATAATTTTAAATGTTGATTTATTTGATATCTTCATGTATTTTGCTTCATACCGATGTCTTTTATGTACTAAATTTTTCTGTGAAATAAGAAAAATGTTACTACGTTTAAGGTGAACTATAACGAATTTAACTAAAGTAATTTTTACAGTGTATGCTCGGTATTGATTTTGTAATAGAAAATGTTATGGGGTAGAGTTAAAATTCCCGGAATCGTAAATACACTTTTCCCTATAGAAATGGCTATACCAAACGAAAGAACACAAAAATACAAGCTCTTTAAGGTGAGGATCAATCTTGTCGGAGTTGTAATAAGGCCACAATTTAATTTTGAAAATTGCAAATTTCCCATAAGAAATACATGTAAGTGTATTAAAATGAAAAGGTATCATTTATTCTGTTGGCGGTACGTGTGCTGTGCCTGGGTCGACAGTGACTAGTGGTGGGGTGATACCAGTCGCTCTCAGAGATCCGTCGCGTCAACTTTCAAAATTTTCGAGTTGGAGCCGCTTAAGGGATGTTTTTAATGAGTTTAGCACGTGTCAAAACCGTTCGGAGCCCCCGGAGCGACCCGGAGGGTCGCGTAGGGTGCGAAATAGGTTTTGACAGTGCAACCACCTCAGAAATGAATTCACACAAAAAGTGATTTTTTTTCGAAAATTTGTTGTCCGATCACAACTTTAATTTTTTTATTAGCTAATTACACCATTATCTATCATAATTCGTCGTGAAAACCGAGTTTCTGGTATATTTACTGTCGCCACATCCTCTTTCAACTTTGGGGCGGGGTTATAGTTCAAAGAGCCAATGATAAAATTGCATTCCAAATTAACTTTAAAGCCGTTTTTCAAAATTGTGTGAATATTCCGCAAATTTTATTTTTTATACGCTAATTAGACCCTCATCTTTCATAATCCACTTCAAAAATGGTAAAATCGCGATCCGGGAATCTTAACCGCTCCATGTTATGTTATAATAATTATAATGTAATATATTTTCTGAATTAAAAAGTTGACATAAGATTTTCATTACCCCCTCCCCTTTAAATGTCAGTGAAAATAAAATTACAAATTTATCTTGTGCCAATAATTTTGTGAGTCAGTGTACATACGTCACGTCCTTGTTCAAATCGAATGACACGTGCATGTGAATGACCGCTAACCAGGGGTTCCCCTTACTAGGTAGCAAAACAAATTCACATACTATTTACACTAATGTAGAAATTTAATAAATTATTATAGATTGCCAATACTTTTTAGTTAATATTCAAGAGTTAATGTGTTTTTAAATTAATGTAATACATTTTGTTACTAAAAATGCATGATGATTATGTACAGCAAAAGAAAAGTACGATGCAAAAACTTACCTTCGAATGTTGCAATAAGTTTTCTAATCCCCAGGATTTTAAAATCTCGGGTACATTATTTGTATCCATATCTAATATAGAAATGCACTAATGTAAATGAACTAATTTATTATCACTTATTATTTTCACTTTGGAATGTTCACCGCTTAAGTAATGAAAATGCGCTTTGCGTCTTGATAAACAGTGCGTGCGCACGAATTTTTAATATATTCTAATGTTAAAAGCTAATTTGTATTTTGATTTGTAGCGTAGAGATGCATAATATGAAGCGTCGATATTTATTAGAAGTACTTTAAATCATAGTTTGATAAAATATACTACATATAGTAAGTTAAAATATTCTTATTTATTTTTCTTTATAAAAACTGTGTGTGTCAGCTTCGACGCACGACTGGAGTTACTCAGTAAAAATAACCAACTTTAAGAAAATTGATAAAAAATGTTTTTATAAACATTTTTTAAAACTATATAATTATTTTTATTTAAAATATAATATTATCTTAATAACTAACAAAATATGGTTATAAAAGATAATTGTCACTAAATCTTTTACGTACAATAATAAATAGTACATGAAAATTATTTAAGTATGCTAAAAATAACTTTTCGAAAGAAAATTTTATAAAAACATTATTATATATAATCATCATTATAATAAAGAAATATTGTTGATTTTTCAGATAATATTATCGAATTATTGACTTGAATTATTGATATTTAAAATTATTCATAAAATAAATCATAATAACCTGGAGGAATTTATAGACATCGAAAATAATTTTTGGTTAGGTTAGAAATTGTCTAAATTGGATTAAATATCGAAATATAATGATAAAATTATAACTTCACAATAACAATATTAATTATTGATATGTATAACAAAAACAGCAATATAAGTACATTGACACTGACTGACACTGACACTACAACCACATTAGAAAGTTGCGCACCAAAGGTGCACCAAAATAACGAGGTCATTCATCAGTAGATTTTACTTCCCATATTTTTTCATACCGAGCGCTTATATATGAAAATCGATTCTTAAGGAGTAAACTCCAAAAATACAGGGTGTCCCGGTGACCGTGGAGAACCTCTTAGGTGGTGATAGAGGACCCTTTTTAACACATATTTTTAAATAAAATTTTTGTCCAAGTCCAAACCCTTGGGGGTACCTCACTTTAAAGCAATTTTTTCAATTTATGATTTCAAGCGGCCATTGCACCGATATTTTGATTTTTTGGGTTTAATGGATTAGAGCTTTTCTATAGAGCATTTGAATATCTACAAATTATGTTATAACCTCTTATCGCCTAGAATCAACAGATTTCGAGTTATGAATTAAATTAAGGAAAAAATGTCAAAAAATTCCGAGTTTTATTTTTTTTACTTTTCTTGCCAACCCCGTATCTTTTAAACGAAACGTCTTAGAAAAAAACTAACGGCCCAAACCGGATAGGAAATTTAACGGGCTACAACGTTGGTCTAATAATTTTTTTTGGGAAACCAACCGTTTTCACATAAATTACGAAAATAATGAACAAAGTGTAGGTTAAAAAGACTAAATAAATTCACAAATTTATTTAAATAAATTTTCAAAATCCCTTCTTCATTTTTAGCACACATATGTGCTCTTTTCAAAATGTGTTGCATGGTATTATTTATAATGGAGCTTCTTTCGTTAAGTTCAAATTGAGATTTTAGATCTCCTCTATCACCACCTAAGAGGTTCTCCACGGTCACAGGGACACCCTGTATATTAAATACCAATAAATGGTTTTGTCGAGTAACAAATAAAATGTTACTAAATTGATATATTTTTGATGATAATTAAATGGTTTCTGAAAGAAAATAATTTTTTACTTGAATAATAATAAAAAACTTGTATCATACAATTTTTAACATACAGTTTTCTCAGTGTACTTACCGCAGAATTTCAAAAAGTATGGAATAATTTTATTTTTCATTGTTGTATCTAAATTTAAGCTTTAAACCAAATCCAATTAAAATAAATTCACTAAAATGAAGCTAAGAGTTCCACTTGCATTAATAAGGTACTAAAGTATTTTAAGAGCTACTTGACTAATAGCTAAAGAATCTCCTATTTGTTTTTCCCCGATATTGGAATAAGTTGATAAATTAATTGCATTTGGTCAAATATTTATTTAAATCATTTCCTAAATGTTGTTACGAGTATCGACGTTATAGTTTTGTTTAAAGTAAATTTCAAGAGATCGCATTTGATTGCTAAAAATCGACGATAAGTGGCATTCTCAATAAGTTTCCCATCTACTTATCTTAAAGATTTCGAGCGCCCTTAAAAATAGTTACGTAATCAGGTCACGACCTGGCGTTTCTCACATTTCGTGGGAACTCCAAAAAAGGGTACTCGAAGATGAAAAAGTTTCATTTTCAAGGAAGGAAACAGTTCAGTCGCATTTTGGCAGCCAGGGGTCGCTTCCTGCAGTTGAGCTTGCTCAGGCCGTCCGCCTAAACCATAGCAATTCGGTCGAGACGGGCATTCGTTCATATTTTTTTTTGTCTTTCCTTAAAGTGAAATCGCTCGCGACGTTTTATTTTTAATTCATTTAATATTTTTTTTAACTTACTCAAGTGTGCGTTACTTTATCCAACAAAAGACCTCACTGCGAAACAAAAGGGTAAGTTTAACTTCAATTCCTAACGATTACGTACGTCAAAACTCGGTAACAACAAAGCTAACAGTTGCATTTAAATTTTGTATCGCTATTTAATTTTGTATCACAATTTAATTTTCTATGCCAGTTTAATCTTGTAATTTTGTTTTAAGCATTAGCTATCAATAAATGAAAATTGTCATATCAATTCGTTTTGTTACCAATCCCCAAAGTTGGTCACAAAAGTGAAATTTAGTGAAAGTAAGAAATCGTTTTATTCCCACGTCCTCCAAAACCCTGATTTTCTTCCTCTCAGAGGAGTGGTGGCACATACTCACGCTACTCAACCCCCGTACTACGATGGTGTTAACAACGGAATTAAGTTGTTACAGTATAATGTTGATCAATAGTAAAAGATAGGTTATCAAAATGCATCCGCATTCAATGTTTATGTCTGTGGTTTGTAAATATTAATGCTGTATTGTTGTAGGCGTATAAAAATGTGCATACTGTGAAAATTATTTTATAAACATAGTATACAGTGAGTAACAAAAGTTTTCGCCCAACCCATAAAATTACAACGAATTGCTCATTTATTGTTGATTTACTCAGTTATTTTGAAACAAAATAGTGTTTTTTAAACTATATTAAAGAACCAACAATTATAATTACATAAACACAAAAAGTAGGTAAAATTTATTTATAATATTAAAATAATCAAGAAAAGTCATCCACTTACCAATTGTATATAGTTACAAAAGGTTTCCACTTAACAAAAGTTGCACACATGCAAATTTTTGTAGGTTTTTAATATTTTTTGCATAGCCCTTCTGTTATTTAACACACCTTAGCCGTTTTGACATGTTACTAATAATTTTCGATAAATAATCGAGCGTTATTAGGACACTTTTTGTTGGAATCTTTGTTTAAATTCTTGTATTGGATCGATCGGAGTTTCACGGATTTTTTTGTCCAAGACGTCCCATAAATTCTCAATGAGATTTAAGTCTGGTGATTAGGGACGGGGTTGAAGTACTTTGGGGCATTTGTATAAAAGATATTCCTAAATTAAAGATGATTTATGTTTGGGGTTATTGTCTTGATGGAATTTAAAAGTGTTTTAATACCTAATTTTTCAGAATTTTGAATAAATTTTGTTGTAGATTGTCTAGATATTTGTAGCAATCCATTATATCGTCTATAAATACCAAACTTCCCCTACCACAGCCGAAATGGCACCCTAAACTAAAACATTCCTATGCCCATGATTTACTGTCCCACAAATTTTCGTTTCTTAACTACATGTTAGGTTTTGCCACACCATTACTCGCCTATCCGAATTTATCAAGTTAAATTTGCTATCATCAACAAAATTACGCCATTCCACCACGTAGATTCCTCCCGAAGCAAATTTTAAGAGTTTAATCCCATTAACGTTATTAATAAAAGATTTTTCTCTGGCCAAACGCCCGTTTTATTCAAATTATTTAAAAATTCTACCTTTGGTTTGTGGGCTTGCATGCTTTCCTGTTTCTACTTGCACTTCACTTGTAACTTTTAGACCACTACAACGTGGATTTTTTTTAGTTTTCTAGTGATATTTGTTTCTTTTCCGGTACTGAACAATTTTGGATGGCCTGTGGATTTTTGGATTCTTTTTCATGAATGCTGCCCTTTAATAAAGTTTTTCCTAAAGAATTTTTAATAATAAGGGTCGGCTATTTAGCCCCCAGTATTGATGACGCACGAGCTGATTGATACATTATATTTATAATCTGTGGATAGGCAATATGTTTAAAAATTTAGTTACCATATTGTCCAGTATTATGTCTCTGCTCTTAAATTAAAAAACCAGAGTTGTTTAATCAAATATTGATCAAAGTATCAAGTTTTTAATGCATTTAGTGTTAGTGAAAACAAATAGTATAAAAATTAACAATTTGTTCTAATTCGACTAATTTTAGAAAATAATTCCGACTGTGTTGATTATGGCTTTGCACACTATTTTTTCGTTTCTTTGGTCTTTTTGATATCGTTATTTTGCAGCTGTGCATAGTCAAGCCGTTTCACAGTTCCAATCCTGAATGTAAAATTGGTTAACCCCTCGCTTTAAGTAGTACATATTTAAAATTTTTAATTTATTTCTGAATGGAACCTTTATGTAAATATACATTAAATGTACTTTTGGTCATCTTTTAATTATTGGAATCTATTTTATACTTCTCCAGAGCTTTAGTTGTGGCATTTATTAAGTCACCTACAAAGTGAAATTTATTTTGACTACAACTTCGTAGTCATCGATGTTTGCTATTTTGAGCATTTTAGAACTATGCCCGAACCGCTTAGAATTCCTTTTCCAGAAGGTGATGGAGCAAGGCTAACTTTGACATTGCCGGATGTACCGATTGAATAACTAGGTACTTGATTCTTCAATTTATATGTCTCCAGAGAAATACAAAACATATCATTTGCAGCGCGCTCAGTTGCCCCAAGTATAGCAATGTTTCTGGATACACTGTGTTTAAATGCATATCCGAAGTGACCGTTTTATATCTCCTGCAGCGTAGCCAGTGTGTTCTATCAGTTTTCGCAAGGTCTTTGGGTCTATGTATAACATCTCATGTATGTAAACTTTATCTTTCATCAATTGCGCTAAAATTCGTGTTCCCAAAGACTTAATTTAATAGGATACTTTAGTCCTCAAATAAAAATTTTTAATTTATTTATGAATTGAACCTTTATGTCAATTTACATTAAATGTACTTTTGGTATTCTTTTAATTATTGGAACCTATTTTATACTTCTCCAGAGCTTTAGTTGTGGCATTTATTAAGTCACCTACAAGTGAAATTTATTCTTTACTACAACTTCGCAGTCATCAATGTCTTCTATTTTGAGCATTTTTAGAACTAAGCCCAAACCGCTTAGAATTCCTTTTCCAGAACATGATGGAGCAAGGCTGTCTGTGATTTTGCTGCCGGATGTACCGGTTGAATAACTAGGTACGGTACGTCTAACTTGATTCTTTAGTTTAAATGTCTCCAAAGAAATACAAAACATATCATTTGCAGCGCGCTCAATTGCCCCAACTATAGCAATGTTTCTGGATACACTGTGTTTAAATCAATATCCGAAGTGACCACTTTTTTCTCCCTGCAGCGTAGCCAGTGTGTTCTATCAGTTCTTTGCAAGGTCTTTGGGTCAATGTATAACATCTCATATATGTAAACTTTATCTTTCATCAATTGCGCTAAGATTCGTGGTCCCAAGGACTTAATTAAATTGGATACTTGAATCCTCAAATAAAAATATTGTATATTCTACGTGTATTAGTTTTTATTATTTATTACTTTGTGATTTACCATAATAGCTTCCCGAATAAATGCTTTTAGCAGTAGCTTTTTCGATTTTGTTTTCAGAATTTTCTTGTTCCTATAAATAAATTTTTATCATAGAAAATACTAGAATGGCGTTGGCCATTCGAATGGCGTAATATTTGGGTGCTAGCTCTATAAATTCTGGAGCTAGCTTTTGGGGCAAAAATTTTAACGGGGGGTGAGGCAAAGTAACGCACCCAAAATTTTGTACGTTTTAAGAAAAACTTTGTACTAGTTTCAGTAAACATTTATTTTCCAAGTTTGTTACACAAATTACTAAAAAATATTTTTTGTCTTAGTGTACATAGTATTATATTATATAAGTAGAAAAACTAGTTTTTATTTACAATTTCCTTGGTACTGGTTCCCTCTGCGCTTGAAATATCGGAGCAGCCTCTAATCCAGTTATATTTGTACTAAATAAACATTATTTTAAATTAAGAATGTACACTTTTAATAATAATTACAAAATAATGAACAATAATAATTGTAGTGTGATCATTTATATAAAACTGTTAATTAGTTTCGGGTTTGCAAGTTCCACAAAATTTGTCTTTTGAGCAATTCATAACAGTGGTCAATTCCATTTCCTTTTAGGTTATTCTAGACATTGATCGTGGTGAAGTTTGCGCTGCTGATCATATGTAGGGTGAAGAGCTGGTTCGTTGCACGATATGCATATGTATGTTTCTGTGTGTATAAGGGCAATTTAATAGGATATTTTAGTCCTAAAATAAAAATATCGTGAATACTACATGTGTATATTTGTGGTTTTATGATTTGTTATTACTTTGTGCTTTACCATAATAGCTTCCAGAATAAATGCTTTTAGCAGTTTCCTCTTTGATATTCTCTTCTGAATTTTCTTGTTCATATAAACAAATAAATTTTAGTTTAAGCTTATCTTAAAAAACTATAATGGTGCTAGCTGCAATATTTAGGTGCTAGCTCATTAAATTCTGGAGCTAGCTTTTGCCCAAAAATTTTAACCGGGGTTGGGGGCAAAGTAAAGCACCCAAAATGTTGTACGTTTAGCATTGTAAAGGATTACTAAATTCGTCGACTTAACCTCAATTACCTTCATCTTGTAGGAAAATCTTGTCTACTACTTTTAGTAAACGTTTATTTTCCAAGTTGGTTACACAAATTACTAATAAATAATTTTTTTCTTAGTGCACATAATATTATATCCTTTTTTGTTTTAAATTTTTCTTTGGTGTATTTTAAAACAGGTTAGTTCGTTTTTCTTTTAAAGTTGGAAAAAAAAAGAGGTGTTTAAAAAATTAAAAATTAATTGTTTCTTTACAAAATCCCTTTCCAACAATTTAAAAAGGGCAAAAGGGTTAAACCTTCTTTTATTTTCCCAACTTTAAAATTGTTTTTCCTGGGCCCTTCTAATTGGAAACCTTTCCTTTTGGTTTCAAATTTTGTGTGCGGTTTTGGGTGAAAAAGGGGAGGTTGGCATTAAGTTTCGTTTAAAAAATTTTTAGGGAAATTAATTTTAAAAAAATTTTTTTGGGAAAAAACCCGTTTGGAAAATCCAAAACCCAAACCAAAAATTCCCTCTACTGCCTTTCTAATTTTCCCAAAAATTTTTTGTTTTGGCGGCTTTACTTTAAAAATTTTTGTTTAAGTTCAAATTTTTGTGTTTTTGGGGTTTTATGGGAAGGGTTGGGTTTATTTTCCCGTTTAATAAGTTTAAAAAAATTTGTTTGGGTTAATAATTTTAAAAAAATTTTTTTGGGGAAAAAACCTTTTCGGAAAAATTCACAAAAATTTTACAAAGGGAATTTTCCCTAATTTCTCATTTATATCCCATCAATTCCAATTTTGTTTCGTTTAGCTTTAAATTTCCTTTGATTTCTTTTGTGGGTTTTTGCGGTGATCAGTTTGGGAGACTCGTCACGCTTCGCAATTACCTTTGGAATTTGTTATGTTTAGTTGTAAATATTTATGTTATATCATTTAATATTTTTACGTTCGTCCTTTAGGAATAAAGAAGAAGCAGTTTGCAAGGAGAATTCCAAAGAACTTCGGATTCTCATTTCAATCTTCATAAACCCAATTTTTCTGAGGCTTCTGTTTAATCATTCCCATTTTCCGTTAGTTTCCTTGATTTCTTTTCGGCATTATGGGAAATGTGTGCTTGGTTTCTTAATGGAATAAGTTGTTTAATATTTAGTTGGTTATTATTTGGTATAAAAATGTTAGGAAATCTCACAATATTAACAGAAAATTAATTGAATAACAAATTTCTTTTCCAATCTTAACAAATTTTCCGAAATTTCCAGGGTTCCAAATTAATAGATTTTCCTTGAATTCAAATTATATTGTTAATTTAAGTCAATTCGCATTGCCTTGTGTATGTTAATATATTGTTGTATATAATATTGATGTTTGTAGTTTGCGCTGCTATATCCTGTTAGAAAGCGAATCGTCATCTTGCATATGATGCATTTTGAAAAGGTGAAATTAAAAAACCTTCGTGTTCTCATTTACATTCATAATTGCAATTTTGTCTGAGGTTCCGAAATCCATTTCTTTAATGTTCAAATTCATTGTCATTCGCATCTGTCTCTTGGAGCAGGCTAGCAGTTCGAAGTATCCTGCTTAGTGTTATACATTGTTTAATATTTTCGTAAATCGTTTCTATTTCATCTGATATTTGGAAGAATCTCAGGAATTAGCCGGTATTAAAGGTGTAATTAAATTTATTCGACTATTTTCATGACATTATAACAAATTGTTTCGGATTAATTTTCCAGAACCATTTACATACAATTTTGAGGAAGATTCAACGCTTGTGATTCTCTCGACATTAAACGAATTGCCGCTGCGTTTTGTTACTTTAATATATTGTAAGTTAATGATTGTTCACGTATGTGTAAAATCGTCACGTCGAATTGTCGAAGCAGTTTGCAGTTCAAGAATCTATGATATTAACTCTTCATAACATCATTAAAGTTCGTAAATTCATTTAGGGTTACATTATTCCGCAGTAGATTTTA
Source organism: Lycocerus yunnanus (assembly GCA_036346125.1). NCBI lineage: Eukaryota > Metazoa > Arthropoda > Insecta > Coleoptera > Cantharidae > Lycocerus > Lycocerus yunnanus. The sequence continues at coordinate 189,554 of JARFIX010000126.1, forward strand.
AAATACGTTTGCCATTAATCTTCAATTCCGTTGTTTTGAAGGATTTAAAATTATTATTTCCTTGAATTATGGCAAATGAATTTGTGTTCTAGTTTATCTTGGAAAATGTTAGAAGAATTGGTTCGAAAATGTCTGTCAAGTGAGCAAATGTCAGTGAATTTGTCGATTTAAAGGAAAGTTCATAAATCCTTTCATTTCATAATCATAAAATTCACAAATTCCAGCTGCATCAGGTAAACATTTTGTTGATTGCAAATAGGTCTCAATTTTAAGCGTTACTTAATCATTTCTTTGAGTTTAATTACGCTCGTATTACCAGTTTGAATACTTATGGAAAATTAGTGCTATGTTGCTTCTGATAATAAGTATGGATAAATATCCACTTCGCAGTTCTATACAAACCTTTGCGTCAGTAAAAGTAATTATCTTTTATCATGTTCAATTAACTAGATCGCAATTTTACGGATTAAACATGTGAATATTTTTTGCAGAGTTCTAACATCATCGTGTATATTTCTAAATTACTGTATTAAATTTATCAATTTCTTTAAATTCTAGCATTTAAGTGATCAGATGTATCTCTGACGTGATTGTTTTCACCTAGTGTTAACTTAGTAGTGCACTTTAATATTATGATTGTTACAAAGTTAGTTTGCATTTATTTTAATGCAATCATTATTAACGTATTACGATTACTATCGAAAGTCTAGTCTGAATATTCAATAAATGCGTTACAAACAATTTAAGAGAAATTAGTGTACGTGATTTTGACATTCTTAATCCACTATGGCGTCAAATTCGAAATATTTGTTTCTGAACGCTTTGCTTGTAAATCCATTTCCTGTTATGCATTGCAAACATTATTTGGTATTCACGATGTATTTGTGGTGAGCAACGCATTGAAATGTATCGTCTGTTTAGTTAAAGTACAAAATGTAGGTGTAATGCATTTTATACAGATTGTTTCGGATAAAACCCTTTCCAGTAGTCCATAAACAAAATTTTAGCGACGCAAATTAACGTTACGAATTCTTTCGACCATATTGTTAAATCCATTCACTCATTTGCTGCTCCAATGACGCATTTCCTTAATACTTTTTGTTATGTTGAGTCTGTGTTTAGGAAATATGGTTATTTGAGTTCGAAATTTAGACCTGTGTATATAGTTAATAACAATATATGTGAAATTTGCAAAATAGTTCAGATTAATTTCCAGTAATAACAATTCGAAAATTTGTAATAGAAATTCAATTCTATCTGTTTTTCCCCTTTCCATATCTAAACCATTTATGTTTGATCTTAGGCTTCACATTTTATTTTAGTTGTACTAACTTTATTGGTATTAGCCTGAATTGGAAAAAGGAATTCACTTTATATGTTCTCTTGTATTATATTTGAAATCCCATTTTTCTTAGAATTTATCATTATAATTTATTATTCCGTTTCACATCCTGAAGAAGTTTATCAACTGTTTGCACAAGAGATTCGCAAACGTTGTATCCGTGCTTCAGGTTGTTCACCGATCACTTCCACTATCCTCAATGTGTTTCTTGAGTACAATTGATTATTCTTATACAGCTTGCATGATATAGCCGTTGTAGAATCATTACGAATCATATTGTATTTGAGAATGATCAATTTATAATTAGTTATTCGCAAATTATATTAAATTTTATTTCGACTGGTAGAATAACTTTCCCGGGTTTGGGAAAAAATTGTAAACAAATTTTTTCTTCGTAAGTTTCCAAAAACCCTTTGATGATTTATTTTCCCCCTCACTTCCATACAAATTCCGCAAATTTTGTCTCCTGAGCGGCTTCTAGCATTGGTAATATCCATTTCCTTGTTATGATGTTCTAAACTTTGATTGTGTCGTAGTTTGCGCTGCTGATCATCTGTATGAGAAGAGCAGGATCGTGGCACGCTTCGCATATGTATGCCTCTGTGTATATAAGTGTGTAAAGTAACAATAATTGTAGTGTGTTAATGATCATTTATATAAAACAGTTAATTAGTTTCGGGATTACGAAAATCCCGTTTCCAGGTACGAATCAATTAGCACAGAAGCAATGTTTGCACAGAGAGAATTCCAAACGTCTATCGTGATTCTCATTCTCCACCACTACTTCCATACAAATTCCGCAAATTTTGTCTCCTGAGCGGCTTCTAGCATTGGTAATATCCATTTCCTTGTTATGATGTTCTAAACTTTGATTGTGTCGTAGTTTGCGCTGCTGATCATCTGTATGGGAAGAGCAGGATCGTGGCACGCTTCGCATATGTATGCCTCTGTGTATATAAGTGTGTAAAGTAACAATAATTGTAGTGTGTTAATGATCATTTATATAAAACAGTTAATTAGTTTCGGGATTACGAAAATCCCGTTTCCAGGTACGAATCAATTAGCACAGAAGCAATGTTTGCACAGAGAGAATTCCAAACTGTCTATCGTGATTCTCATTCTTCACACCACTTCCATACAAATTCCGCAAATTTTGTCTCCTGAGCGGCTTCTAGCATTGGTAATATCCATTTCCTTTTATGATGTTCTAAACTTTGATCGTGTCGTAGTTTGCGCTGCTGATCATCTGTATGGGAAGAGCAGGATCGTGGCACGCTTCGCATATGTATGCCTCTGTGTATATAAGTGTGTAAAGTAACAATAATTGTAGTGTGTTAATGATCATTTATATAAAACAGTTAATTAGTTTCGGGATTACGAAAATCCCGTTTCCAGGTACGAATCAATTAGCACAGAAGCAATGTTTGCACAGAGAGAATTCCAAAACGTCTATCGTGATTCTCATTCTCCACCACTCTTCCATACAAATTCCGCAAATTTTGTCTCCTGAGCGGCTTCTAGCATTGGTAATATCCATTTCCTTGTTATGATGTTCTAAACTTTGATTGTGTCGTAGTTTGCGCTGCTGATCATCTGTATGGGAAGAGCAGGATCGTGGCACGCTTCGCATATGTATGCCTCTGTGTATATAAGTGTGTAAAGTAACAATAATTGTAGTGTGTTAATGATCATTTATATAAAACAGTTAATTAGTTTCGGGATTACGAAAATCCCGTTTCCAGGTACGAATCCAATTAGCACAGAAGCAATGTTTGCACAGAGAGAGAATTCCAAAAAGTCTATCGTGATTCTCATTCTCCACCACTGCTTCCATACAAATTCCGCAAATTTTGTCTCCTGAGCGGCTTCTAGCATTGGTAATATCCATTCCTTTTATGATGTTCTAAACTTTGATTGTGTCGTAGTTTGCGCTGCTGATCATCTGTATGGGAAGAGCAGGATCGTGGCACGCTTCGCATATGTATGCCTCTGTGTATATAAGTGTGTAAAGTAACAATAATTGTAGTGTGTTAATGATCATTTATATAAAACAGTTAATTAGTTTCGGGATTACGAAAATCCGTTTCCAGGTACGAATCCAATTAGCACAGAAGCAATGTTTGCACAAAAGAGAATTCCAAACGTCTATCGTGATTCTCATTCTCCACCACTACTTCCATACAAATTCCGCAAATTTTGTCTCCTGAGCGGCTTCTAGCATTGGTAATATCCATTTCCTTGTTATGATGTTCTAAACTTTGATTGTGTCGTAGTTTGCGCTGCTGATCATCTGTATGGGAAGAGCAGGATCGTGGCACGCTTCGCATATGTATGCCTCTGTGTATATAAGTGTGTAAAGTAACAATAATTGTAGTGTGTTAATGATCATTTATATAAAACAGTTAATTAGTTTCGGGATTACGAAAATCCCGTTTCCAGGTACGAATCAATTAGCACAGAAGCAATGTTTGCACGAGAGAGAATTCCAAACGTCTATCGTGATTCTCATTCTCCACCACTCTTCCATACAAATTCCGCAAATTTTGTCTCCTGAGCGGCTTCTAGCATTGGTAATATCCATTTCCTTGTTATGATGTTCTAAACTTTGATTGTGTCGTAGTTTGCGCTGCTGATCATCTGTATGGGAAGAGCAGGATCGTGGCACGCTTCGCATATGTATGCCTCTGTGTATATAAGTGTGTAAAGTAACAATAATTGTAGTGTGTTAATGATCATTTATATAAAACAGTTAATTAGTTTCGGGATTACGAAAATCCCGTTTCCAGGTACGAATCAATTAGCACAGAAGCAATGTTTGCACAGAGAGAATTCCAAACGTCTATCGTGATTCTCATTCTTCACCACCACTTCCATACAAATTCCGCAAATTTTGTCTCCTGAGCGGCTTCTAGCATTGGTAATATCCATTTCCTTTTATGATGTTCTAAACTTTGATCGTGTCGTAGTTTGCGCTGCTGATCATCTGTATGGGAAGAGCAGGATCGTGGCACGCTTCGCATATGTATGCCTCTGTGTATATAAGTGTGTAAAGTAACAATAATTGTAGTGTGTTAATGATCATTTATATAAAACAGTTAATTAGTTTCGGGATTACGAAAATCCCGTTTCCAGGTACGAATCAATTAGCACAGAAGCAATGTTTGCACAGAGAGAGAATTCCAAAACGTCTATCGTGATTCTCATTCTCCACCACTACTTCCATACAAATTCCGCAAATTTTGTCTCCTGAGCGGCTTCTAGCATTGGTAATATCCATTTCCTTGTTATGATGTTCTAAACTTTGATTGTGTCGTAGTTTGCGCTGCTGATCATCTGTATGGGAAGAGCAGGATCGTGGCACGCTTCGCATATGTATGCCTCTGTGTATATAAGTGTGTAAAGTAACAATAATTGTAGTGTGTTAATGATCATTTATATAAAACAGTTAATTAGTTTCGGGATTACGAAAATCCCGTTTCCAGGTACGAATCCAATTAGCACAGAAGCAATGTTTGCACAGAGAGAATTCCAAAACGTCTATCGTGATTCTCATTCTCCACCACTACTTCCATACAAATTCCGCAAATTTTGTCTCCTGAGCGGCTTCTAGCATTGGTAATATCCATTTCCTTGTTATGATGTTCTAAACTTTGATTGTGTCGTAGTTTGCGCTGCTGATCATCTGTATGGGAAGAGCAGGATCGTGGCACGCTTCGCATATGTATGCCTCTGTGTATATAAGTGTGTAAAGTAACAATAATTGTAGTGTGTTAATGATCATTTATATAAAACAGTTAATTAGTTTCGGGATTACGAAAATCCCGTTTCCAGGTACGAATCCAATTAGCACAGAAGCAATGTTTGCACGAGAGAGAATTCCAAAACGTCTATCGTGATTCTCATTCTCCACCACACTTCCATACAAATTCCGCAAATTTTGTCTCCCGAGCGGCTTCTAGCATTGGTAATATCCATTTCCTTGTTATGATGTTCTAAACTTTGATTGTGTCGTAGTTTGCGCTGCTGATCATCTGTATGGGAAGAGCAGGATCGTGGCACGCTTCGCATATGTATGCCTCTGTGTATATAAGTGTGTAAAGTAACAATAATTGTAGTGTGTTAATGATCATTTATATAAAACAGTTAATTAGTTTCGGGATTACGAAAATCCCGTTTCCAGGTACGAATCAATTAGCACAGAAGCAATGTTTGCACAGAGAGAATTCCAAACGTCTATCGTGATTCTCATTCTCCACCACTACTTCCATACAAATTCCGCAAATTTTGTCTCCTGAGCGGCTTCTAGCATTGGTAATATCCATTTCCTTGTTATGATGTTCTAAACTTTGATTGTGTCGTAGTTTGCGCTGCTGATCATCTGTATGGGAAGAGCAGGATCGTGGCACGCTTCGCATATGTATGCCTCTGTGTATATAAGTGTGTAAAGTAACAATAATTGTAGTGTGTTAATGATCATTTATATAAAACAGTTAATTAGTTTCGGGATTACGAAAATCCCGTTTCCAGGTACGAATCCAATTAGCACAGAAGCAATGTTTGCACTGAGAGAGAATTCCAAAACGTCTATCGTGATTCTCATTCTCCACCACTACTTCCATACAAATTCCGCAAGTTTTGTCTCTTGAGCGGCTTCTAGCATTGGTAATATCCATTTCCTTGTTATGATGTTCTAAACTTTGATTGTGTCGTAGTTTGCGCTGCTGATCATCTGTATGAGAAGAGCAGGATCGTGGCACGCTTCGCATATGTATGCCTCTGTGTATATAAGTGTGTAAAGTAACAATAATTGTAGTGTGTTAATGATCATTTATATAAAACAGTTAATTAGTTTCGGGATTACGAAAATCCCGTTTCCAGGTACGAATCCAATTAGCACAGAAGCAATGTTTGCACAGAGAGAGAATTCCAAAACGTCTATCGTGATTCTCATTCTCCACCACTACTTCCATACAAATTCCGCAAATTTTGTCTTCTGAGCGGCTTCTAGCATTGGTAATATCCATTTCCTTGTTATGATGTTCTAAACTTTGATTGTGTCGTAGTTTGCGCTGCTGATCATCTGTATGGGAAGAGCAGGATCGTGGCACGCTTCGCATATGTATGCCTCTGTGTATATAAGTGTGTAAAGTAACAATAATTGTAGTGTGTTCATGATCATTTATATAAAACAGTTAATTAGTTTCGGGATTACGAAAATCCCGTTTCCAGGTACGAATCCCATTAGCACAGAAGCAATGTTTGCACAGAGAGAGAATTCCAAAACGTCTATCGTGATTCTCATTCTCCACCACTACTTCCATACAAATTCCGCAAATTTTGTCTCTTGAGCGGCTTCTAGCATTGGTAATATCCATTTCCTTGTTATGATGTTCTAAACTTTGATTGTGTCGTAGTTTGCGCTGCTGATCATCTGTATGGGAAGAGCAGGATCGTGGCACGCTTCGCATATGTATGCCTCTGTGTATATAAGTGTGTAAAGTAACAATAATTGTAGTGTGTTAATGATCATTTATATAAAACAGTTAATTAGTTTCGGGATTACGAAAATCCCGTTTCCAGGTACGAATCCAATTAGCACAGAAGCAATGTTTGCACAGAGAGAGAATTCCAAAACGTCTATCGTGATTCTCATTCTCCACCACTACTTCCATACAAATTCCGCAAATTTTGTCTCCTGAGCGGCTTCTAGCATTGGTAATATCCATTTCCTTGTTATGATGTTCTAAACTTTGATTGTGTCGTAGTTTGCGCTGCTGATCATCTGTATGGGAAGAGCAGGATCGTGGCACGCTTCGCATATGTATGCCTCTGTGTATATAAGTGTGTAAAGTAACAATAATTGTAGTGTGTTAATGATCATTTATATAAAACAGTTAATTAGTTTCGGGATTACGAAAATCCCGTTTCCAGGTACGAATCCAATTAGCACAGAAGCAATGTTTGCACAGAGAGAGAATTCCAAAACGTCTATCGTGATTCTCATTCTCCACCACTACTTCCATACAAATTCCGCAAATTTTGTCTCCTGAGCGGCTTCTAGCATTGGTAATATCCATTTCCTTGTTATGATGTTCTAAACTTTGATTGTGTCGTAGTTTGCGCTGCTGATCATCTGTATGGGAAGAGCAGGATCGTGGCACGCTTCGCATATGTATGCCTCTGTGTATATAAGTGTGTAAAGTAACAATAATTGTAGTGTGTTATGATCATTTATATAAAACAGTTAATTAGTTTCGGGATTACGAAAATCCCGTTTCCAGGTACGAATCCAATTAGCACAGAAGCAATGTTTGCACTGAGAGAGAATTCCAAAACGTCTATCGTGATTCTCATTCTCCACCACTACTTCCATACAAATTCCGCAAATTTTGTCTCTTGAGCGGCTTCTAGCATTGGTAATATCCATTTCCTTGTTATGATGTTCTAAACTTTGATTGTGTCGTAGTTTGCGCTGCTGATCATCTGTATGAGAAGAGCAGGATCGTGGCACGCTTCGCATATGTATGCCTCTGTGTATATAAGTGTGTAAAGTAACAATAATTGTAGTGTGTTAATGATCATTTATATAAAACAGTTAATTAGTTTCGGGATTACGAAAATCCCGTTTCCAGGTACGAATCCAATTAGCACAGAAGCAATGTTTGCACTGAGAGAGAATTCCAAAACGTCTATCGTGATTCTCATTCTCCACCACTGCTTCCATACAAATTCCGCAAATTTTGTCTCCTGAGCGGCTTCTAGCATTGGTAATATCCATTTCCTTGTTATGATGTTCTAAACTTTGATTGTGTCGTAGTTTGCGCTGCTGATCATCTGTATGGGAAGAGCAGGATCGTGGCACGCTTCGCATATGTATGCCTCTGTGTATATAAGTGTGTAAAGTAACAATAATTGTAGTGTGTTCATGATCATTTATATAAAACAGTTAATTAGTTTCGGGATTACGAAAATCCCGTTTCCAGGTACGAATCCAATTAGCACAGAAGCAATGTTTGCACAGAGAGAGAATTCCAAAACGTCTATCGTGATTCTCATTCTCCACCACTCTTCCATACAAATTCCGCAAATTTTGTCTCCTGAGCGGCTTCTAGCATTGGTAATATCCATTTCCTTGTTATGATGTTCTAAACTTTGATTGTGTCGTAGTTTGCGCTGCTGATCATCTGTATGGGAAGAGCAGGATCGTGGCACGCTTCGCATATGTATGCCTCTGTGTATATAAGTGTGTAAAGTAACAATAATTGTAGTGTGTTAATGATCATTTATATAAAACAGTTAATTAGTTTCGGGATTACGAAAATCCCGTTTCCAGGTACGAATCAATTAGCACAGAAGCAATGTTTGCACAGAGAGAGAATTCCAAACGTCTATCGTGATTCTCATTCTTCACACCACTTCCATACAAATTCCGCAAATTTTGTCTCCTGAGCGGCTTCTAGCATTGGTAATATCCATTTTCTTTTTATGCTGTTCTAGATTTTGATCGTGTCGTAGTTTGCGCTGCTGATCATCTGTATGGTGAACGGCAGGATCGTGGCACGCTTCGCATATGTATGCCTCTGTGTATATAAGTGTGTAAAGTAACAATAATTGTAGTGTGTTCATGATCATTTATATAAAACAGTTAATTAGTTTCGGCATTACGAAAATCCCGTCTCCAGGTACGAATCCAATTAAGACAGAAGCAATGTTTGCACTGAGAGAGAATTCCAAAACGTCTATCGTGATTCTCATTTTCCACCACTACTTCCATACAAATTCCGCAAGTTTTGTCTCTTGAGCGGCTTATAGCATTGGTAATATCCATTTCCTTGTTATGATGTTCTAAACTTTGATTGTGTCGTAGTTTGCGCTGCTGATCATCTGTATGGGAAGAGCAGGATCGTGGCACGCTTCGCATATGTATGCCTCTGTGTATATAAGTGTGTAAAGTAACAATAATTGTAGTGTGTTCATGATCATTTATATAAAACAGTTAATTAGTTTCGGGATTACGAAAATCCCGTTTCCAGGTACGAATCCAATTAGCACAGAAGCAATGTTTGCACAGAGAGAATTCCAAAACGTCTATCGTGATTCTCATTCTCCACCACTGCTTCCATACAAATTCCGCAAATTTTGTCTCCTGAGCGGCTTCTAGCATTGGTAATATCCATTTCCTTGTTATGATGTTCTAAACTTTGATTGTGTCGTAGTTTGCGCTGCTGATCATCTGTATGAGAAGAGCAGGATCGTGGCACGCTTCGCATATGTGTGCCTCTGTGTATATAAGTGTGTAAAGTAACAATAATTGTAGTGTGTTAATGATCATTTATATAAAACAGTTAATTAGTTTCGGGATTACGAAAATCCCGTTTCCAGGTACGAATCCAATTAGCACAGAAGCAATGTTTGCACAGAGAGAATTCCAAAACGTCTATCGTGATTCTCATTCTCCACCACTGCTTCCATACAAATTCCGCAAATTTTGTCTCCTGAGCGGCTTCTAGCATTGGTAATATCCATTTCCTTGTTATGATGTTCTAAACTTTGATTGTGTCGTAGTTTGCGCTGCTGATCATCTGTATGGAAGAGCAGGATCGTGGCACGCTTCGCATATGTATGCCTCTGTGTATATAAGTGTGTAAAGTAACAATAATTGTAGTGTGTTCATGATCATTTATATAAAACAGTTAATTAGTTTCGGGATTACGAAAATCCCGTTTCCAGGTACGAATCAATTAGCACAGAAGCAATGTTTGCACAGAGAGAGAATTCAAAACGTCTATCGTGATTCTCATTCTCCACCACTGCTTCCATACAAATTCCGCAAATTTTGTCTCCTGAGCGGCTTCTAGCATTGGTAATATCCATTTCCTTGTTATGATGTTCTAAACTTTGATTGTGTCGTAGTTTGCGCTGCTGATCATCTGTATGAGAAGAGCAGGATCGTGGCACGCTTCGCATATGTGTGCCTCTGTGTATATAAGTGTGTAAAGTAACAATAATTGTAGTGTGTTAATGATCATTTTATAAAACAGTTAATTAGTTTCGATAACAAATAGGTCAATTGCACAGAACAATGTTTCAAAAATTCAAAATGTTAGGTTCGATCCACCAAAACAAATTAAATTTTTTCCTATTTAAGGAATTACCGTGAGTTTTTTTTATGTGTCTATTTGCGCTGCTGTCATCTGGGGAAGAGCAGGGTGTGGCTACGCTTCGCATATGTATCCTCTGTGTTATAAGTGTGTAAAGTCTAATTGTAGTGTGTTAATGATCATTTATATAAAACAGTTAATTAGTTTGATTACAAAATCCCTTTCGTCAATAATTAGCAAGAACAAATTTTCACAGAGAGAATTCCTTAAAACGTTACGTGATTCTCATTCTCCCCCAACTTCCCTAAAATTCGCAAATTTGTCTCTGGGGGCCTCAGCATTTGGAAAATTTCATTCCTTGTTATGATGTTCAAATTTGATTTTCTTTTCGCTCGATCATCTTTGACTCCAGTCGGAGTTCGCATTGTATGCTCTGTGTAAATTTTTAGTTTTAAGTCAATCAAATTTTAGTGTGTTATTGATCATTTATTACAAAAAGTTAATTAGTTTTGATACAAACATCTGTTTAGGTAAAAATTGACTAAACTACTCACATTATGGGAATCAAAACTTTAATCCCTTATTTCCACTTAATACCCTAATATTTCACCGAATTTGTCTTTGCTTTCTAGCATTTCGGTAATACTTTTGTAGTTACTTTAGATATGGTACGGGTTTTCGCACTCATTTTATGAAGAGCGATGTGGGACCCTTTGCATATGTGTGCCTCTGTGTTTTGTGGAAAGTAAAAATAAATTTTGTGTGTTTGATCATTTATTAAAAAAGTAATTAGTTTGGGATTACGAAACCGTTTCGCAGGTAGAATGATTAGCCAGAAGCAAGTTTGAACGAGAGAGAATTAAAACGTTTCCTTTATTCCCACCCCTATTCCCGTACAAATTTGAAATTTTGTCTTTTTGCGGTTTTAACACCTTTTCGCCATTTAATTAGTAAAGTGACCACGAACGCCATCTGCGGTCGTCGGCCAAAGCATTAACTTTTGTTTTGATGTGTAATCATATGTTAACTGTCAAACTTTTAAGTAACTTTAAATCTTCAAGAACATTTACGTTTGTTTGTTTAGTAATCATCGGTTTACTACCAATACCGTTAATAAGTTTTACTTGTAATAAATTTTAGTTTTACTTATAATAAATTTTAATATTAAAGCGAGTGCACTCCAACATTAATTTGAACTGATGTATTGTGAATGTTACAACCTATGGTTGTTGTGTTTTTATATTACCCGTATTATATTGTTGTTTACCGAACCTGTGTTTGTTTGCTTTTGTATTCTTTTGCAGATCATAGTTTGTGAAGCTGTGCGAGCGAATTACGCTTTATCAACGATAAGGTACAGGTGGATAATTTTCAGCATCTCGTTTTTAAAGGTGTATCGGTCTAGTGTACGATACATTATTACTTCTTATCACACTAGTGGCGCCCTTGTATTTTTTTCCCACATCGAGACGATCGCGATTTCGACGTCCCCATTTATTGTTTTTTTTTCTGGGCGCACACAACCCCAAAATTTATGCTTTCTCGTTAGACCCCACCGCACGACGAGTTTAGCCGGCACCTTTCGGCCTTTGTTACACCTGTGTGCGCCGACGAGTTTGTCCTGTAAAAGACTGACGCGCCAATTGGTGCTGTTGTCGAATTTTGCCTGTAACACTTTGATTGTGTCGTAGTTTGCGCTGCTGATCATCTGTATGGGAAGAGCAGGATCGTGGCACGCTTCGCATATGTATGCCTCTGTGTATATAAGTGTGTAAAGTAACAATAATTGTAGTGTTAATGATCATTTATATAAAACAGTTAATTAGTTTCGGATTACGAAAACCCGTTTCCAGGTACGAACAATTAGCACAGAAGCAATGTTTGCACAGAGAGAGAATTCCAAAACGTCTATCGTGATTCTCATTCTCCACCACTGCTTCCATACAAATTCCGCAAATTTTGTCTCCTGAGCGGCTTCTAGCATTGGTAATATCCATTTCCTTGTTATGATGTTCTAAACTTTGATTGTGTCGTAGTTTGCGCTGCTGATCATCTTATGAGAAGAGCAGGATCGTGGCAAGCTTCGCATATGTATGCCTCTGTGTATATAAGTGTGTAAAGTAACAATAATTGTAGTGTGTTCAGATCATTTATATAAAACAGTTAATTAGTTTCGGGATTACGAAAATCCCGTTTCCAGGTACGAATCCAATTAGCACAGAAGCAATGTTTGCACGAGAGAGAATCAAACGTCTATCGTGATTCTCATTCTCCACCACTGCTTCCATACAAATTCCGCAAATTTTGTCTCCTGAGCGGCTTCTAGCATTGGTAATATCCATTTCCTTGTTATGATGTTCTAAACTTTGATTGTGTCGTAGTTTGCGCTGCTGATCATCTGTATGAGAAGAGCAGGATCGTGGCACGCTTCGCATATGTTGCCTCTGTGTATATAATGTGTAAAGTAACAATAATTGTAGTGTGTTAATGATCATTTATATAAAACAGTTAATTCGTTTCGGGATAACAAAATCCCGTTTCCAGGTACGAATACAATTAGCACAGAAGCAATGTTTGCACAGAGAGAATAACAAAACGTCTATCATGATTCTCATTCTCCACCACTGCTTCCATACAAATTCCGCAAATTTTGTCTCCTGAGCGGCTTCTAGCATTGGTAATATCCATTTCCTTGTTATGATGTTCTAAACTTTGATTGTGTCGTAGTTTGCGCTGCTGATCATCTGTATGAGAAGAGCAGGATCGTGGCACGCTTCGCATATGTATGCCTCTGTGTATATAAGTGTGTAAAGTAACAATAATTGTAGTGTGTTAATGATCATTTATATAAAACAGTTAATTAGTTTCGGGATTACGAAAATCCCGTTTCCAGGTACGAATCAATTAGCACAGAAGCAATGTTTGCACAGAGAGAATTCAAAACGTCTATCGTGATTCTCATTCTCCACCATCTTCCATACAAATTCCGCAAATTTTGTCTCCTGAGCGCTTCTAGCATTGGTAATATCCATTTCCTTGTTATGATGTTCTAAACTTTGATTGTGTCGTAGTTTGCGCTGCTGATCATCTGTATGGGAAGAGCAGGATCGTGGCACGCTTCGCATATGTATGCCTCTGTGTATATAAGTGTGTAAAGTAACAATAATTGTAGTGTGTTCATGATCATTTATATAAAACAGTTAATTAGTTTCGGGATTACGAAAATCCCGTTTCCAGGTACGAATCAATTAGCACAGAAGCAATGTTTGCACAGAGAGAATTCCAAAACGTCTATCGTGATTCTCATTCTCCACCACTGCTTCCATACAAATTCCGCAAATTTTGTCTCCTGAGCGGCTTCTAGCATTGGTAATATCCATTTCCTTGTTATGATGTTCTAAACTTTGATTGTGTCGTAGTTTGCGCTGCTGATCATCTGTATGAGAAGAGCAGGATCGTGGCACGCTTCGCATATGTATGCCTCTGTGTATATAAGTGTGTAAAGTAACAATAATTGTAGTGTGTTCATGATCATTTATATAAAACAGTTAATTAGTTTCGGGATTACGAAAATCCGTTTCCAGGTACGAACAATTAGCACAGAAGCAATGTTTGCACAGAGAGAATTCAAACTGTCTATCGTGATTCTCATTCTTCACACCACTTCCATACAAATTCCGCAAATTTTGTCTCCTGAGCGCCTTCTAGCATTGGTAATATCCATTTCCTTTTATGATGTTCTAAATTTTGATCGTGTCGTAGTTTGCGCTGCTGATCATCTGTATGGGAAGAGCAGGATCGTGGCACGCTTCGCATATGTATGCCTCTGTGTATATAAGTGTGTAAAGTAACAATAATTGTAGTGTGTTAATGATCATTTATATAAAACAGTTAATTAGTTTCGGGATTACGAAAATCCCGTTTCCAGGTACGAATCAATTAGCACAGAAGCAATGTTTGCACAGAGAGAATTCCAAAACGTCTATCGTGATTCTCATTCTCCACCACTACTTCCATACAAATTCCGCAAATTTTGTCTCTGAGCGGCTTCTAGCATTGGTAATATCCATTTCCTTGTTATGATGTTCTAAACTTTGATTGTGTCGTAGTTTGCGCTGCTGATCATCTGTATGGGAAGAGCAGGATCGTGGCACGCTTCGCATATGTATGCCTCTGTGTATATAAGTGTGTAAAGTAACAATAATTGTAGTGTGTTCATGATCATTTATATAAAACAGTTAATTAGTTTCGGGATTACGAAAATCCCGTTTCCAGGTACGAATCCAATTAGCACAGAAGCAATGTTTGCACAGAGAGAATACAAAACGTCTATCGTGATTCTCATTCTCCACCACTGCTTCCATACAAATTCCGCAAATTTTGTCTCCTGAGCGGCTTCTAGCATTGGTAATATCCATTTCCTTGTTATGATGTTCTAAACTTTGATTGTGTCGTAGTTTGCGCTGCTGATCATCTGTATGGAAGAGCAGGATCGTGGCACGCTTCGCATATGTTGCCTCTGTGTATATAAGTGTGTAAAGTAACAATAATTGTAGTGTGTTAATGATCATTTATATAAAACAGTTAATTAGTTTCGGGATTACAAAATCCGTTTCCAGGTACGAATACAATTAGCACAGAAGCAATGTTTGCACAGAGAGAATTCAAAACGTCTATCGTGATTCTCATTCTCCACCACTGCTTCCATACAAATTCCGCAAATTTTGTCTCCTGAGCGGCTTCTAGCATTGGTAATATCCATTTCCTTGTTATGATGTTCTAAACTTTGATCGTGTCGTAGTTTGCGCTGCTGATCATCTGTATGAGAAGAGCAGGATCGTGGCACGCTTCGCATATGTATGCCTCTGTGTATATAAGTGTGTAAAGTAACAATAATTGTAGTGTGTTAATGATCATTTATATAAAACAGTTAATTAGTTTCGGGATTACGAAAATCCCGTTTCCAGGTACGAATACAATTAGCACAGAAGCAATGTTTGCACAAGAGAGAATTCAAACTGTCTATCGTGATTCTCATTCTTCACCACACTTCCATACAAATTCCGCAAATTTTGTCTCCTGAGCGGCTTCTAGCATTGGTAATATCCATTTCCTTTTTGATGTTCTAAACTTTGATCGTGTCGTAGTTTGCGCTGCTGATCATCTGTATGGGAAGAGCAGGATCGTGGCACGCTTCGCATATGTATGCCTCTGTGTATATAAGTGTGTAAAGTAACAATAATTGTAGTGTGTTAATGATCATTTATATAAAACAGTTAATTAGTTTCGGGATTACGAAAATCCCGTTTCCAGGTACGAATCCAATTAGCACAGAAGCAATGTTTGCACAGAGAGAATTCCAAAACGTCTATCGTGATTCTCATTCTCCACCACTGCTTCCATACAAATTCCGCAAATTTTGTCTCCTGAGCGGCTTCTAGCATTGGTAATATCCATTTCCTTGTTATGATGTTCTAAACTTTGATTGTGTCGTAGTTTGCGCTGCTGATCATCTGTATGGGAAGAGCAGGATCGTGGCACGCTTCGCATATGTATGCCTCTGTGTATATAAGTGTGTAAAGTAACAATAATTGTAGTGTGTTAATGATCATTTATATAAAACAGTTAATTAGTTTCGGGATTACGAAAATCCGTTTCCAGGTACGAATCCAATTAGCACAGAAGCAATGTTTGCACAGAGAGAATTCCAAAACGTCTATCGTGATTCTCATTCTCCACCACTACTTCCATACAAATTCCGCAAATTTTGTCTCTGAGCGGCTTCTAGCATTGGTAATATCCATTTCCTTGTTATGATGTTCTAAACTTTGATTGTGTCGTAGTTTGCGCTGCTGATCATCTGTATGGGAAGAGCAGGATCGTGGCACGCTTCGCATATGTATGCCTCTGTGTATATAAGTGTGTAAAGTAACAATAATTGTAGTGTGTTCATGATCATTTATATAAAACAGTTAATTAGTTTCGGGATTACGAAAATCCCGTTTCCAGGTACGAATCCCATTAGCACAGAAGCAATGTTTGCACAGAGAGAGAATTCCAAAACGTCTATCGTGATTCTCATTCTCCACCACTACTTCCATACAAATTCCGCAAATTTTGTCTCTTGAGCGGCTTCTAGCATTGGTAATATCCATTTCCTTGTTATGATGTTCTAAACTTTTGTAATGTGATTTTTTTTTGGAATTGTAGCCCACCCCAATTTTCGTTCCGTTATTTGGTAAATTTTTATAAAATCTAAATTAATTTCGCATTTAGTTAGGTTGATGTCAAGTTTTATTCCGTAGAAGGAAGTTTTGAATTCAAACGTTCGGATTTATTCAACCTTCAACAAGTTGCAAGTCGAAACGTCTGCTTGCAATAGCTACCCGCAGCTGCAGCTTATCGCTGCGTCCGATTGGTCCAAGCGCGTTCATGCCATCCCTTCTTTCGAAAAGCATAACATTCACTCTTCAACTACCAGCGAGTGAACATCGTAAAGTTAGAGCAAAATGTGGTGTTAAGTTTTGTAGACCGGTGACGTCAGTTTATTGAATAAGATCGAGTGCCACCAAATCTTAATACCGTCTATTTTGAATTACCGTGTGTATTATGATAATACACTTATTTACCCGTGTTTGAGGAAGAATAATTAATTGGTGCACCAAATCGTTCTTTGTCGTTCCGTGTTTGGAAACAGCCCGCTGAGGGGAAAAGTTAAGTCATCACCGTGTCCAGCAACATTACAAAATCACCTTGCGTCTCTACAAATTTTCAACAAGTCAATGACCCGTTTAAAACCATTACCGCTGATTCCACCATCGCCGTCAGGATAAAGCAAATTCGATCGCACAGCTGGATCGCAATATTAAGGTTAGTTATATGTCCTTTCGATTAATCAGTGCATTTTGCTGTGTAAATTTTAAGTGTACGTCATCATTTGTTTGTCAATTTTGACACACTTTCGCCATTTAATTTAAAGTGACCACGAACGCCATCTGCGGTCGTGCAGATTAACTTTTGTTTTGATGTGTAATCATATGTTAACTGTCAAACTTTTAAGTAACTTTAAATTTCAAGAACATTTACGTTTGTTTGTTTAGTAATCATCGGTTTACTACCAATACCGTTAATAAGTTTTACTTGTAATAAATTTAGTTTTACTTATAATAAATTTTAATATTACGAGTGCACTCAACATTAATTTGAACTGATGTATTGAATGTTACAACCTATGGTTGTTGTGTTTTATATTACCCGTATTATATTGTTGTTTACCGAACCTGTGTTTGTTTGCTTTTGTATTCTTTTGCAGATCATAGTTTGAAGCTGTGCGAGCGAATTACGCTTTATCAACGATAAGGTACAGGTGGATAATTTTCAGCATCTCGTTTTTAAAGGTGTATCGGTCTAGTGTACGATACATTTTTTACTTCTTATCACACTAGTGGCGCCCTTGTATTTTTCCCATATCGAGACGATCGCGATTTCGACGTCCCCATTTATTTTTTTTCTGGGCGACACAACCCCAAAATTTATGCTTTCTCGTTAGCCCCACCGACGACGAGTTTAGCCGGCACCTTTGGCTTTGTTACACCATGTGTCGCGACGATTTTTCCAAAGATTACGCGCCTTGGTGCATTGCGAATTTTGCCGTGTAAACTTTGATTTGTCGTAGTTTGCGCTGCTGATCATCTGTATGGAAGAGCAGGATCGTGGCACGCTTCGCATATGTATGCCTCTGTGTATATAAGTGTGTAAAGTAACAATAATTGTAGTGTGTTAATGATCATTTATATAAAACAGTTAATTAGTTTCGGGATTACGAAAATTCCGTTTCCAGGTACGAATCCAATTAGCACAGAAGCAATGTTTGCACAGAGAGAGAATTCCAAACTGTCTATCGTGATTCTCATTCTTCACCACCACTTCCATACAAATTCCGCAAGTTTTGTCTCTTGAGCGGCTTATAGCATTGGTAATATCCATTTCATTTTTATGATGTTCTAGACTCTCGCCATAAGATAATTCGTTTCAAGGATTTTCCATTTCGACTGGTGCATTTAGCAATTCTACTCCAGAAGCAACTGTATGCTACTGACTGTTTGGATTTGTTTTTATTATTTGTCGCAGTAATACTTCAGTACCATTGTCTTTGTTAGATTGAGGTAGAATGATATTTGGGTTATGGACAGTCTCACTTTTGTCAGAAACATTAGATTGCATATTCATGTTTTCGGACGGTTCAGAACAGTGCGACTTAGAAGTGGAATCTTAATATTTTTTCTGATGCAATTCGGCTATATTTGATTTAAATAATCTGAAAGTAAAATAAAATCTTTTTAAAACTGAATTTAGGTGTTACTTTATATATTCTAAAATGTAACACATCCGTGAAAAAAAATGAAAAGTTAAGTGGATTATTATTTTGCCCCGTAAGTTGTCTAACAAAAACTTTCCCGTCGGGTCCGACTAAATTTACTTTTGTCTCGTCAGAAAATAATACACGTTACACGAAAAGGTCGTCAAGCATGGTAGTGAAAAATAATAATCTGGGGTGCCATGTCTTGGCGTGGTGTTGGTCCAATACACATCATATAAAAGGCATTATGGACAAAATGTGTATATTGATCTATTGAACTATGTATTACTTCCATACGCTGACGAAAATTTACCTATAACCTGAATTATTCAGCAAGACAACGATCCCAAGCACACAACACTATAAAGTCGTTTAGTAACAATTCGATGACCCTTTTAGATTGTCCTTCTTATAATCCGGATTTAAATCGAATTGAGAAAATGTGGCTTTACATAAAACGAAAGATCGCCGACAAAAAAGTTACAAATAAAACTCAACTTTTTAAAAAAGCTGCTTTAATTTGCAAAGCCATGCCTTTGTAGTTAATTCAAAAATAAATAGTTACGGGCAACAATCATTTTTCGATCAGAAAGAGTAGCCAATGCATTTGAAGAGATCCTGGTAGACAATTTTAATTCCATATCGTTAAATAACCAAAAAGCGTGTCATTTCCTTTCATATTACCCCCTTTTAATCGAAAGCCACGTTTTATTAAGGTGCATTTTTTTGAGGCGAAATAAAATGAAAAAAATTTACTTTTTAACGTTTCTGAGAAGCTGCCTGTTAGATCCTTCATTACTCCTTTCAGGCGTAGTTACATTGCTAGATAACTACGCATTATTCTTGCAGATTTGGTGTTCATGGTGGATAAAACTGAAAATTTATAAATAGGTATATTAATTTAACAGGAATCCTGAGCAACACAATTAAGATGAGGCACCGTTTATCATCATCATCATCTACTTCATGGATTAGGCCTGTTGGCCTGTTCCGACTCAAGTCGCCATCTTGACAGGGGTCTTCCCACGTCTCTCCTGCCTCTGGGTTTGTAGTGGAGCAGTTTTCTGGGAATTCTTGAAGAGGCCATTCTCTGTAGGTGTTCTTCCCAGCTTTGTCTGGGTTGTTTTATTCTTCCTTGCAGAGGAGTCGTTTTCAGCTCTTCTCGTATGTCATCGTTGCGAATTCTGTCGGCTCTTGTGCAACCCTTTACGGCGCGGAGAAATCTCATTTCTGCTGCTTGGACTCTTGATCTGTCCTTGTTAGACATCGTCCATAGTTCACATCCAAACATCAACGTTGGTATAGCCATTGTGTTATAGAATTTCATTTGAGTTTAAATTTTTACCGATTAA
This sequence comes from Lycocerus yunnanus, assembly GCA_036346125.1. Classification (NCBI taxonomy): domain Eukaryota; kingdom Metazoa; phylum Arthropoda; class Insecta; order Coleoptera; family Cantharidae; genus Lycocerus; species Lycocerus yunnanus. The sequence goes on from JARFIX010000126.1 coordinate 209,708, forward strand.
ATTTTAAAATTCAAATAATGAAAGGCCAACTTCACGGACGTCAGTCAAAAAAGCGAGAAAAAATTTTAATTTTTTACATCTATTCGCTTATAATGACATTGAAGAGAGATCAATATTAGGTTATACAAGCTAATTAGTCGATTAATGATTTGATTTTGTTTTAGTTTTTGAAAATCAAGGATATCGATTTTCATGAAAAACATGCAAAAATTGGGGTAAGGGTTCGAATTCCCGGGTTCAAAAATACATTTTTTTCCTATGAAATGGCTTTATCAAACTAAAGAACACAAAAATACAAGCTCTTTAAGGTAAGGATCAATCTTGTCGGAGTTGTAATAAGGCCACAATTTAATTTTGAAAATTGCAATTTTCCCATAAGAAATACATGTATGTAAGTGTATTTTTGTGTATTAAAATGCCAAATATGGAATACATTCTGTAGACGGTACGTGTGCTGTGCCTGGGTTGACAGTGACTAGTGGTGGGGAGATAAATAAATAAACAAAACAATAAAAAAAGATAAAAAACAAATGACAAAACTATCACTAAATCAAAAATTATCCCTATTAAAAACCAAAGTCCTTGTTGAAAAACTCTTTATTTTCTTTAAATTTTTTATAGTAACCCTAACGAGAAGAGTTTACTTAATTTGTTTATAACAAATACAACAAGCTCACCTCAATAGACGCACTGGATTCGGACCACAATCCAGTGCTTCTTCAATTGGGAGAGACTTTAATTGACAACCCCCTTTAGAAACTTAATTAAATGGCCCATTTTTAAGGACCATTTAACTCAAAATTTGGGTCGAATCCCACCCCTACGGACCCCCGGCGACCTCGACGAGTACGTCCAACTCTTCGAGGAAAAAGTTAGTGAGTCACTGGCAGCGGCCACAGTCCCCGTCCCGAGCCGCGACCCTCGGGACAAACTCTCGCCGGAAATAAGAGAGCTCATTCGCGCGAAAAACAGGGCCAGACGTCGAGCGCAACGCACCTGGCACCCAATCGATCGGCAAACTTACGCGACATTAAAAGAGCAGGTTTCGACTGCCATCGCGGAATACAGACAAACTTGCTGGAGCACCAAGCTCGAGGAACTTTCTTCGAAAACCCCCCGGCCTGGGGTCTCATCAAGCGTCTTAGCAACAAGAAACCCCCTCCCCTCGACATCCCAAACGGTCAAGCTCTCAGCCCCTGGAAAAGCTGAGGCACTAGCGGACAGTTTAGAGGCTCAATGTAAACCGAACATTGAAGTCTCGAACCCAGACCACACGGCAAGGATCAACGCGGATATCCACGCCCGACTCGCCGCGCCCGCGACCCCTCCTTCAACCGATCGCCCCACCTCTTACTTAGAGGTGGTCAAGGTGATCAAATCGCTGAAGAAAAGAAGGCCCCGGGGCCCGACGGCATAACAAACATGACCATCAGTCAGTTACCAAAACTTGGCGCCGCAGCGGTAACCGCGATCATAAACGGAGCACTGAAACTCGAGCACTTTCCATGTCGTTGGAAAGTGGCCGACGTCATCATGTTCCCTAAACCGAAACAAAACCTCCGCAAACCGTCCTCTTACCGACCCATCAGCCTGCTACCGTCCCTGGGTAAACTTGCCGAAAGGATTATCCAGAGCAGGCTGATCCGCGCGATAAACGAAGGCCAACTTATTCAAAACGAGCAATTTGGCTTTCGTTCGGGCCACTCGACAACCCAACAAATAATGCGACTCGTGGAACACTTCACGCTACACTGGAATAAAAACCAAGCAACGGGAGCGGTGTTCCTCGACGTAGCCAAGGCATTCGATAGAGTATGGCACCAGGGCCTACTCTTCAAACTGTACGAGGCAAACATCCAACCGTTTCTCGTGAGGCTGGTCGCGTCCTTCCTCGAAAACAGATCGTTTCGAATTAAACTTGACTGCGTCCGCTCATCACTTTGGCCCCTGGAAGCGGGCGTCCCTCAAGGCGAGATTTTAGCTCCTTTCCTGTACACCCTGTACGTTCGCGATGTACCAACATGTACAACAAGATTGATCCTCACCTTAGAGAGCTTGTATTTTTGTTTTCTTTCGTTTGGTATAGCCATTTCTATAGGGAAAAGTGTATTTTCGAGTTCGGGATTCTTAACTCTAGCCTAATTCATAATATACCGGGTGTCCATTTTCAAACTCGAACCAACTCCTCTAATATCTGCAGGTAATATTATTCATTATTCGGTTTTATCCAGAGGATGGTCTAATCTCAAAGCACATCTCAAGCACAGAGGAAACCAGTCCCAAGGAAATTGTAAATAAAAAGTAGTTTTTCTACTTATATATAATATTATGTACACTAAGACACAAAATATTTATTAGTAATTTATGTGACAAGCTAGGAAAATACTAGACAAATTTTTCCTGTTAATATTCAAACTACAAAATCTAGCTCTCTAATCTACTTTTCATTCCACTGCGCATGTACCATAATATATTGTTTACGCTCCGCCCATTTTAAACTTGATTTATAATTTTTTAAGAGGTCAGGGCTTATTGTTAGCATGTACAATTAATTGTAATTGAATTTACGAACCCACTAGACTTAGCCCAAGGATTCCATTAGATAGAAATGGACCCGGAATTCATAGAAAAAAACGGCGTTGACTATAAAGAACGGTCACCACGAATACCTTAGAATGCCCTTCGGTCTAAAAACGCGCCCGCATCAGATGGATCATATCAAAAATTATCTATATAAATTTTGCTTTGTCTACATGCATGACGTGATTTGAAGATAAATTTATATCAGAGTCGTAGGAAATTTGCTGCAATGCTTGATTAATTGGATGCAATCATTATATTATGTAGATCAGTTCTGGGGTTTTGGACATTTCAGTTTATGTTGCAAGGGTCACCGTTACAATATCTTGTATCTCTCTCTCGAAGTCTTCAGTCAAATGACTGGTTTGAAGCAGCTCTCAATTCTTCTCGTTTGAAAGCCAATCTTTTCATCTCTTCGTAGCTATTAGTTCCAGTATCTTTCATTATTTGCGCTATGTATCTTAGGCGGGGTCTTCCTCTAGGGTTCTTGCCTTCTACTTTACCCTCCATGACAATCTTTAGCAAGCCTTCTCTTCTCAGGATGTGCTCAACTAGCTGATCTCTCCTACTGACTATTTGATTCCATATTTTCCGCTCTTCTCCCATCCGTCTCAGAACATCATCGTTCGTTGTCATTTCTAGCCAGCTGATCTTTAGGGCTCTTCTGTAGCACCACATCTCGAATGCCTCCAACCTTTTCCTGTCAGCTTTTCCAATGGTCCACGTCTCACACCCATACAGCGCTACACTCCATACGTATACTTGTATAAAACGCTTTTTAGTTTCTATAGGAATGCTGTTGGCGATTATTAGTCGCTTTTTGTTATAGAAGGCTCTCTTCGCTTGGTTTATTCTACTCTTTATTTCTCTGCTACTTCTTCCGTCTTTAGTTATTAAGCTGCCCAGGTATGGAAATTCTTTCATTTCTCTTATAGTTTCTCCTTCCACGAATATGTCGCCCATACTCCGTTCGATCTTTCCGCATTCCATAACTCGGGTTTTTCTTTTATTTATTTTTATATCGTATCTCGACTGCAGGTCGATGATAGTAACGTAAACACGTCTACGTCACACTAGCGCAATAAGTGGTCTTTTCTTGGAGTAATCCTTGGATTTATTTTGGAATTTTTTCTTGATTGAAATACAGAGCGATTGATAGAAGATTAGAACAAAGTGATTTGGTTTGGAATAGCTGAAGAAAAGTAATACCTTTTTGTGGTTGAGTGATTTGCAAAAGGTTAGAACACGATAAGCGAGTCGTATTTTGGGTTGCATAGGTTCATGTTTATTACGCTGCAATTTGGTTCAATTATTTATTAATTATTGATTAGTTAGTTATTACAATACAACTGTTAGGTGTAACATTTCCGAGGGGGACGACCCGAGTGTTACTCTTATTCGCGGTAAAGAGATGCAAGAGGAAGAGCATCAATACGATAGCGAAAGTTCAACAGCAGACGAACAGAAAACAAAAACGACAGGCAGAGTTTGAGATATTCCGCAGAAGTAAAAAGTTTGGTAGAACCCCAACAAAGAAACCTGATAGCGGTGTAAATCAGGACAGCGACATGGAGGAGCTGAAAAAGATGATGAGAGAGCTGCTGAATGAGATAAAGGATATTAAGTCGGGACAGAAGGTTTACGAAAATGATATCCGGATATTGAAGGAAGAAAATAAAGTACTGAAAGACCGAGTTATGGACCTGGAGATCAGAGTTCATCAATCTGAAAAAAGAGAGAAGAAGAACAACATAGTTTTGAAAGGCGTTATTATGAAGGAAGAAACTGTTAGAACAGAGATGCAAGAATTTTGAAAAATGAATTAGAGCTTGAAGTAACAATCAATTCAGCTGAAATAATAAAAACGAGATCTGGAAATTCCTTTGTACTAACAAAGCTGAATTCCTGGCATGATAAGGCAAAGGTAATGAAAGCAAAAAATAAATTGCAGGGCACTAAAAGATACATTGATGACGATTTGACGCATGAAGAGCAAAAAATGCAAGCAAAACTGAGAGAGATTGCCAAATCTGAGAGAGAAAAGGGTATGGTTACAAGGGTAGGATACGGAATGGTCGTTATAAATAACGAACGTTGGAATTGGGATCAACGAACCAAAGAAATAAAAAGGCATGAAACATCGGGCGCATCAAAAAACTAGCAGGAAAATATCTCGGACGGAAAACAATTATGACGAAAAATGCAAGGAAACAGGATAATGATAATACAGAGCTGGATTGTGCGAATAACAGTAAGACGAAAATGGCGAAGATTTGGAAATATGAGAGAGTAATAACAGAATGGAAATTGGGAACATGGAATATCAGAAGTATAAACGGAAAAGAGCCGGAGTTAGCAGATGAATTTGAGAGGAGTGGTTTGCAAATATTGGCTTTAACGGAGACCAAAAAGAAAGGCACAGGTATGATAGAAATGGATAAGGGGCAATTACTGATTTATAGTGGAGTTCCGATCAAAAACAGAGCAGCGGCAGGAGTGGGTTGCCTAATAAAAAATGTATTAAAAAATAAACTGCACAGCTGGGTCTTTGTCTCGGAAAGAGTATTGTCGGTTACATTAGATATAGATCAGCTAACAACTGTTGTAGTTGCATACGGACCAAATGAAGATGCCAATAAAGAGGAGAAGGACCGCTTCTGGGAGGAACTGCAGGTAACAGTAGAAAATGCGTTGGGAATAATTTATGTAGCTGGAGATTTAAATGGACGTGTAGGACGCGATTCTAAAGGAAAGGAAGAGATTATGGGACCTTTTGGAGAAAATAAAATAAACGAAAACGGTGAGCGGTTAATTGACTTTTGTATTTTGAATGGAATGATGATTGGAAATTCTTTGTTTGAGCACAAAAATGTCCATAAATTCACACGAGAAGAGCCAGGCAGAATGGAAAAGTCTATCATTGATTATATATTGATTGAGAAGAGAAACAGAAAAAAGCTGCTTGATGTTAGAGTACGCAGAGGGTTTGAAATCGGAAGCGATCATTATCTTCTGGTGGGAAGAATTGCAAGGAATCCGGGTGAAGTAACAAAGAATATAAAGAAAACTGAAGTAAACTGTTTGGAAAGAATCAGGTCATACAAACTAAAAGAAGAAACAATCAGAAATGCATATCAGGAGATAGTAAGAGTGGAATTGGAAGGAGTTAAGGAAGATGATGGGAAGGATATAGAATTACAATGGGAGACACTAAAGAAAACACTACAAATGGCTGCGAAACAAGTATGCGGAACAATTAAAAATCAATTAAATAAAAAACAAACAGCATGGTGGAACCACCAAATCAAGGAAGAAGTTAAAGAAAAGAAAGTTAGGTGGCAGAAATATATGAACCACAAAACGGAGGAGTCGTATGAAGAGTACAAAAGCAGAGACAAAAACTAAACAACTAGTAACGGAGGCAAAGAAAGAAGCATGGGAAGATTTTGGGAATAAGATGGAAAGAAATAAGAACCAAAACCAAAAACTGTTCTATAGAGTGATAAAGAATTTGAGAAACCCCAAACAAGTTGCATTAAAACAGATCAAAAATAGTAGAGGAGAAATACTGAGTGACAGAAAAGAAATAATGGACAGATGGAAGGAATATTTTGAAGAACTTTTAGAAGCTAAACAAGATGAAGGGGCAAACGAAAAGAAAGGAGAGGCAATACAAGAAGAAGAATCCGAAATTTCAATAAAAGAAGTAGAAGAGGTAATACAAAAGCTAAGAGTAGGAAAGGCAGCTGGTCATGATGGGTTAAAGCCGGAAATGTTGAAGTATATGGGCGAAAAAGGAGTTGAAAAACTACATAAAATTTTTAATTTGGCGTGGAAGAGAGAAATTATACCGAAGGACTGGGAGGTGGCGGTGATTATGCCAATACATAAGAAGGGGGATAATAGAGAGTGCTGTAATTATAGAGGCATATCACTGCTATGTATCGCGGCAAAGTTATACGAAGCAATACTAGAGAGGAAACTTAAAATAACAATTGAACCAACTCTTGATGAAGTACAAAGCGGCTTCAGGAAGGACACAGCATACAAGACCATATATTTTCAACAAGACAAATCGTCGAAAAACGGAGTACATATAATAGAGATACTTATGCATGTTTTATAGACCTAGAAAAAGCTTTTGATAGAGTACCAAGACAGCAAATATGGAAAATATTGGAAAAAAAAAAGTCGAAAAGAAGTTGATAAAAGCAATCAAAAGCATGTATGGAAAACTAGAAGCTATGTGAGAACAGGAAATTGGGTATCTGATGAGTTTACAACAAGGAAGGTCTGAGACAGGGCGGAGTGCTCAGTCCAATTTTGTTCATTGTACAGATGGATGACATAATCAGAGATGCCAAAGCCATAACAAAAAAATAAACATAGGATACAGAAATATGCGCCCAACAGAGATTTCGGAACTTGTATTTGCAGACGACGTAGTGGTGTTTGCCGAAAGCGAGAGAGACCTCCAGCATAATATTGACGTGTGGAATAAGACCTTGAAGGCAAACAGTATGAAGATAAATGTAGATAAAACGAAAACAATGGTTTTTGGGAAAGAGGTGAAAAAGATCAACATAGACATAGAAGGAAAAAAAATAGAACAGGTGGATAGGTTCAAGTATTTGGGTGTGCTATTCGAAAGTAATGGAAGCTACGAAACCGAAATAAATAATAGGTTGACTTCAGCTGCAAACGTGTACTATGGGATGTGTGGGGCGATTATAAACAAAAAAGAAATTACGAAGAAGACAAAGATGACGGTGTATAAAACCATCTATTTGCCGGTGTTGACGTTTGGCTGCGAGTCGTGGATAACAACACAAAGAACGGAGAGCAAGCTTCAAGCAGCGGAAATGAAGTACCTCAGAAGAGTGGAAGGGTTACTAGAAGAGATAAAATAAGGAATGAGGAAATAAGAAAAAGGCTAGATGTCAGCACGGTGCGGGAAAAAATAGAGAAGCAACAGCTGGGATGGTTTGGTCACCTGAACAGGATGAAAGCGGAGATGCCAGCAAAAAAGATATGGGTAGCCAGAGAGGGAGGACGACGCCCTAGAGGTAGACCTCAGAAAAAATGGAATAATGTCATACAGGAGTTACTACATAAAAGGGAAGTAACATGGAGTACAGCTACAGAAATGACCATCGATAGGAAGAAATGGAAGGAATTTATAGATGTTAAATGATGTAATGTATATGTGAGAACTATGTACCTCAACACCTTAGGGTAAAATGAGGATTTATTTTGATTATATTATATTATCTCGACTGCAGCACCCTGTTCATATCAGTGATAGATCGTGTGAGTTCTTCCTTTGTTTCCGCAAACAGAGCTATGTCATTAGATTCTTCTTTCTCTTGCCGCCACTCCAACCCCCTCCAGAATATCAAACATCCTCTTCCAATTCACTCTGTCAAAGGCCTTTTCAGCGTCCACAAAAGCCACAAACACTTGTTTTCCTTTTTGGATCATTTTCTCTATTAGTAATCTTACTGCCATAATTGCTTCTCTTGTGCCAACACCTCTCCTAAATCCAAACTGGTCTTGTGTCAGGTTTTCTTCTACTATTCTTTCCAGTCTGTGCTGTATGATTTTTATAATGATTTTTGACGCATGCGTACATAAACTTAGTGTTCTGTGATCTTCGCATTTCCTTGCCGAGCTCTTCTTAGGTATTGTGATTATTTTGCTCTTTGCAAATATTGTTGGGACTTGCCCTGTGTTATATATATCTTGTGTTAATCTGAATATTCTGTCCAAGGTCGAGTTATTTAGGTTCTTTATTATTTCTATAGGTATGTTGTCAGCACCTGGTGTTTTATTTTGCTTAATCTCTTTTAGGGCATTGTCAAATTCTGCTCGGAGTATTGGTCTGCTATCCTCTTCGTTCTCATTTATCGATAGCACTGCTAGAGGGTTTTCTCCGTCGGCCTTGTACAGTTCCTCAATATATTCCTTCCACTGCCTTGCCCTTTCCTTTTCTTCCACTATTATCTCTCCCTGTTTATTTAGAATGCTTTGAGATCGGGACTTTCTTTCTTTGAACATGCTTTTTATACTTCCATATGCTCTATCCAGCCTTCCTTCTGTTATTTCGTCTTGGATCGCCTTGCAGTTTTCTTCTATATAGTTCTCTCTTGCCTTTTTAGCTGCTCTTTGGATTTTGTTTCTGAGTTCTCTGTATATTTGTTGCCCCTGCGTCGTATTTACGTTCTTGTACTTTCTTCTTTTATCTATCATGTGAACTATTTCCATTGTTATCCAGGGCTTCCTATTTCCCTTTTTCTGTGTTCCAACTACTTCCTTTGCACCAATCAGCAGTCCCTGTGCAATTTTTTCCCACCTCTCCTCGATGTTATCAGACTGTTTTGTTGTTCTGAGGATCTCTTCTTCAACCCTCGTCTGCAAATTCCGTAGTACAGACTCTTCTCTTAGTTTATCTAGGCTCCATCTGTTATTGTCTCTCTTTTGTAATATTTTGAGCTTGAGATTACATTTCATCATGACAAGGTTATGATCACTATCAATGTCCGCTCCGGGGTAGCTTCTACAATCTTTAGCTTGGTTTTTTGAATCTTTGCTTGATTAGGAGGTAGTCTAGCTGGTATCTTCCTATATCGCCTGGCATCTTCCATGTATAGCGTCTTCGAGCATGGTGTTGGAACATAGTGTTGGCTATGATCAGCCTGTGTTTTTCGCAAAATTCTGCAAGGCGCTCCCCTCTCTCATTTCTTCTACCCAATCCATATCTTCCGACTATCTCACCCTGCATTCCTTGTCCAATTACCGCGTTGAAATCACCCATGATGATCATGTTTTCGTCACCTTTTACATATTCTATAGCTTTTTCTATTTGTTCGTAGATTTCTTCTACCTCGTCATCGTCGTGTGCTGTAGTAGGCATGTATATTTGAACTATTACCGTGTCTTTTGGTTTTGTTCTGATCTTGACCATCATTACTCTTTCACTCAGCTGCAGGTATCCTTCCACTCGTCTTCCAAACTCTCCGTTCAGTACCACTCCAACTCCCGCCTCACCTTTCAGTGTAGCATTCGTGTGGATCACTCTATATTCATCGCTCCAGAAGTCGCCCGGCTGAGGCCACCTTACTTGCTTATTCCCATCACATCTATCCGGGCTCTTCTCATTTCCATCTTTAAATTTTCTAATTTTCCAGACTGCAGTAGGGTTCGCACGTTCCAACAGGCGATTCTTTTGGTTTCCTTGCCTTTTCTCGCTCTCATCATATCTTCATTAGTTGTCCCCGCCCGGAGATCCGATTGGGGGACTATTTTACCTCCGGATACAAATTTAACTCTTGAAGACATCATGCTGCTATACTAGGGAACTTTATATAAGTCAGATGCGGTGGTTTCCCGTTTCCTTCCGCATCGGTCTTCTACTTAAAATTTTTATTTGTGTGTTCCCGTAATAGCATTTCCTCTACTACGTTTCATGCTGTGGTTATACCGCCAGTCCTCGGTCGCTAGAGCCTTGTTTGTATAAATAGGGCGCACCACGTAAAGGTAAGGTTAGCTCTTGGGTGGTAGAGGCTGTGTATGTGCGCATATCCACCCCTTACGCCCCTTGTATCTACAAGTTGTTATCTACTTTATTTATTTGAGTACATGTCCCCATCGACAGTTAGGTGAAAAAGAATAATGAAAATCAGTAATAATAATATCGTAGCATTTGCGCTTACAAATAGCAAACAAATAATGCATACTCATAGTAACGATTAACAATAGAAAATAATAATGTGATTATTATTTAAAGAGAAGTTGTTTTCATATTTATTTTTCAGAGCTATACGTGGTATTATAATCAACTCAAGTCAATATCGATTTGAAGTAAAATATAATCTTGAAACGTGATTGGTTGGTTTTTACAAATTAGTGACATTGGAACTAAAATATTGAAAAATTTGTGAAAACCAACCAATCACGTTTCAAGATTGTATTTTAGTTCAAAAGTCAATGTTGGTATTGTAGGTTGCTATGCTAGTAAACACGTCATTTATTACAGGGTATCCTAAAAATATAACCCTAGTGTAAAGTGAACCTGAGATAAGTCACAGCAGCCACAATTTTCAAGTTGCGTTATAGTGCTGCAGTACTGTTTTTTTCACCCAGGTTCACTCATCACGTGGAAATGTTCTAGTAAGGTTGGTAATTATAAATATTTCATAATACACCATTACATTCTCCTTACAGATATGGAGTTACAGAATATGGCTAACATGGATGAAGTTTTGGCCACTCCAAGTAATTCAAGCAGCAATTATGAAATTAAGACAGAAGTGCTAGAATACGAAAAATTCAATATAGAAGATTTGCATCATTCGATCGACATTAAAGAAGACAGCGATAATGAACAATTAACTCAGAAGAATCCTGCAAGAAAATTCAACAATGGAAGCAAATCTGAATGTGCAGTTCGTGGGTATATTACTACAAATAAAGATAGTTCAAAAGGTATTTAAAACCCACACCGGTAAGAAGCCGTTTGTTTGTGAAATTTGTGACTACAAATGTTCACGAAAATCAAATTTACTAGACATATAACAACTCACACCGGTAATAAACCGTTTGTTTGTGAATTTGTGATTTTAAAAGTTCTCATAAGCACCATTTAACCAGGCATTTAAAATTCACACCGGTGAAAAACCGTTTACTTGTGAAATTTGTGACTACAAATGTTTTCGAAAACAACATTTAACTGTGCATCAAAGAACCCACACAGGAGAGAAACCGTTTGTTTGTGAAATTTGTGACTACAGATGTTCACATAAAACAAGTTTAAAACTGCATTTAAGAACCCACACCGGAGAAAAACCGTTTGCTTGTGCAATTTGTGACTTCAAATATTCACGAAAACATTATTTAACTGAACATTTCAAAACTCACACCGGAAGAAACCGTTTGGTTGTGAAATTTGTGACTATAAATGCTCTCAAAACAAAGTTTAAAGAGACATTTAAAATTCATACTGGTGATAAACCGTTTACTTGTGAAATTTGTGACTACAAATGTTTTAGAAAACAACATTTAATTATGCATCTAAGAACTCACACTGAGAGAAACCGTTTGTTTGTGAAAATTGTACGTATAAATGTACAACGAAATCGAGATTAATACAGCATTTACACCCCTATTCTGTAAGCCGTTCGTTGAGCGGTTTCGTTAAGTTTCGTTGAAAACGTAGTTCAGTTGTCAAATTGGTATTCTCTACACGACCGCATTCGTTACCAACTTCGTTATTACGGATTATTGAACGAATGCTCTTGAGGTGTCGTTGAGCATATTACGAATTCGTTGAGAAGTGACAGATTGTATTTTGAGGTTAGTAATCGACATTCAAAGTAATATAAGTAGTGAAAAATAATTACAAAGTCGAAACATAATTGTTAATTCCTATATAAAATGGATCCAGAATTGTTATAGATTATTCTTATATATGAACAGCAACAAAATATGAACAGGTATGAAACGAAATTTTACAATAATCACTAACTTTCTAAAAATATCGTCAATAATATCAAAATTTATAATTTGTGTTTAGGAACAATTTAAGAAGTCGTCATCGTCACCTTCGAGATACAAGTAACCTATTCAATTTGCCAGAAAATAATTTTCGAATGCTGTTTTGACTTTTGATAAAACTTGCTAAAGCTTTGGTTAGTACGTTAATTACAATAATTATGGTACACGTTGAAGAAAGAGCAACATCAAAAGTCTGTAGATACAAGTTACTTGTTTGGCCTAAATCAGGCTAATGTAAGCCGATGCACTAATAAAGTCACCGATGCATCGTACAACAATTTATTAAACATTTGGATTCAATTTCCATTAACTAATGCTGAAAGACAAATAGTTAAACGCGACCTTTATGAAAAATTTGCACCGATCATAGTTAGTTGTGTAATAGAAGGTTTGCATATAGCAATCGTGGGCCCTTCCAACAACGATGAACAGTTCCCGGGATATTTATGTGTTAATAGAAAAGCTTATCACAGTATAAATGTTCAACTAATATGTGAAGCAAATCTGAAATTACTGGCCGTAAATGCAAAACATCCTGGATCTATTCATCATGCTGCCATATAAATGACATCGCTCGTGCACAGCAATAATAAGAAGAATAATTAGAAAAATAAGAAGAAATAATTTTATTGTTAATAATTATACTTAATTAATTTTTAATTTAATAAAATATTTACACCTACAATACTAGAACTTTTTATTTCCTTTATAGATATTTCATTTACTTGAACTTAAGAATTCAAATAACAATTATTACCAAATAATATACTAAAACAAATATTCATTCTGATTCTTCAAAATTAAGATAAAATTTGAAATTTTAGCTGGGATTGGTACTTTTGCACAATACTTTATTAGATTTCGAATCAAATATTCCCAAGAACTAAAATTTTTGGTTTCGTAAGTTGGTTTCTTTCTGGGAAAAAGGGCCCTCCATTTGTAGGTTAAGTTTCTGTTGATTTGATTACAAAAACGGTTAAGCTTTTCAAGTTTTGTTCAAACAACTACTATTATTTCTGATTTAAATAATATTTTTTAGTTAAATTATAATTAACACGTGAATTGTGCTGTTTTACTTGTAAAATGTAGTGCTAGATGCACATACGTATTATTAATCGATTACATACAAAATCCGATTACGTTATCAAGTTTTACAGCCAATAATTTTTCGTTTTATAATAATTTTAAAATTTAAAATCCGAAGATAGCTAGTGCGCGGCACGAGTACAACTTCGGAATTAATCGTGTCAAAACGCTTAGCGTTTTCGTTGAGATTCATGTACGAATGAAGCCCGTAACGAATTCGTTAGAGTTCGGTTACAGAATACGATTCTGAACGAATTCGTTCAATCCTTCTCTACGAAACAAAACTCAACGAAATTCGTTACGGTAACGAAAAAGTTACAGAATAGGGTGTTAAAACTCATACCAGATAGTAACAATTGCATCAAAAAAAAAACTAGTTAGTAGCCACCTGTGTAAACCGTATGCATAGTCGCGTTAAAAGGCTACTAGCGTTAGCAGAATACCAAAATTGTTAGTTGGATGCTAAAAATTTTAGTGACACTCCTGGGCATGTTTAAGACCATTTTAAGCTTTATTTTTAAATATAAGTAAACAATTTTGTATATTTTGAAGGTTAAATTTTGTTACATTATTTTTCCAAATAACATTTATCATAATAATAATTATTTTTTTAAAAAAAAATTAAAAAATTATGAAATTTTTACATGAAATGATTATATTTGAAATACCTAATTATGTGAAATAATTGATATGAAATATAATTTAAAAAATAATTATTATGAAAATTTTGAGTGGGTTACTATTACCATGCATATTTACTTTAATCTTCGTATAAAATTAAACCTGTTGCTGAAATTATAGCTGTACATCACAATAAATGTATAAAATTTCTAGAGACGGGTGCTGAGCTAAAGCCGTTTAAAGCCAGATCTTTACATTCTTACAGATTGTCTCATTATAGTAGGGTGCATCGATGAGACTCTTATGAAAATTAAATATCCAAGTGTTGAATATTCCTTACTCTCCTTATTGATAAGAAAGAGTCACTCTCTCAACAAACAAGTTGTAAACGATGTGAAGTGCAGAATTTTGGATATTGTGAACCGTTGAGGGATGAAGTCCACAATTAAAGAATATCGAATGGAAGATTATTGAAAATTCAAATTTGAAAAAATTAAATAAATGGAATGTTATCAGGTGTTAATGAATATGCTTTCGAACCCGTATTACTAATATTTCAATATATAAATAAATTTTGATGCCACCAAATATAAGTGATAAAATATTTCGACAAAGCTGTATAGTTCAATATTTGGAAAATTTCACTATTGTATTAAGATTACAACAACAAAAAGTTTCATAGAAATTTTATAAAATATTTTATTGTGTTAATTTTTTCTTATTGTATAAATAAATTTTATATTTAATTTTTAAATCGTAGAGGTTCTTCTTGTTTAAATGTTATATATATTGTAATGTTCGATCGTATAAAATAATTTGTATAATTTTGTTGTATTTCGAACTTACGTACTAGTTGTAAACTGTTTTTATTCAAAATCGTATCGTCGATGGTAATCTTATGTTGTAAATTTATTTTATAAAATTTTTACCACAAATTTAGTTTATATTTGAATCGTTGATTACAAAAAAGAAAGACATCAGTTGGTATCTCTGGTTTCTATTGTATAAAGAAGGTCAAATCTACAACGATCATCGTCTTTTAAAACCAAAGTGTGTTGTTGTACAGTGTAATTGTAATTAAAAACTAAATTATCAAGTGCATAAGTGAAATTAAACTATTTAAATTAACTATAATTAAAATTGGTACACCACATTTCAAATCTTCATCTACTAACTTGTATCGGTAAATCAGCTGTGCCTATGTAGGTCATTAACATTCCACTTTGAAACTCAGCAGTTCCAAAACATAACCACTTCCAATTTTTCGTTAACATATCGAATCACTAGTAAGTACGAAAAATTTTTATTGTTTAATTTAATTCCAACTTACTTTCTTCAATTCACTTTAAATTGCTTTACTTTTTCATAATGTTACTTTATTTGTACACTGCTTGTCGAAAAATTATTTTAATTAATTAACTTTTATTTTATTTTTTTTATTTCAGGAGCCCAAAATTGTACGTGTTCACCTGACTAGTGATAAAGCTCAACTAAATGCATTTTTCGCATCGAGTAGTGCCTAAAAATCGGAAAATTTCAATTGTTTATAGCAAATTTCCCACAAATGCTGGCACGTGATTGGTTGAAAAATTTATCATCTTGGATTTCCATGGAATTTTCACCAAAATTAAAGACTTCAAAGCCGTTTTCCACAAAATTATTATAAAAATTCTAGCTGCAACGGTTGCTCCACAATCGAACTTCAAAGTATGAATTCTTTCGTTAGCCCCCATGTTGATTTTCCGACTCCTTATCCATTTTAACCACTTGCATAACAATCTGCTTTTAATTCCTCTTCTTTTAACACTAATTTTATTCCTTTTCTTAGACTAATAACCTGATAATCACTAAATTTACAATTTTGACATATTTTTAGGTTAAAATTACACATTTCTTAATGGTGAGGATTTATTTTACATTCTACTACTCTTACTTGGATTGCAAATCGTTCTACAAATTATTACGCTTCTTTTGGTATACATCTTGATCCAATTACAATTTTTTTTATTACTGAAATCTTTCTTTTTTAGGTTTTCCGAAGGATGAAAATTTACTTGGCTGTTATTGGCATTATTTTAATCTTTTTGAATTTGGATTTATATGCAAAGGTGACAAGAAATGTGCACGCTAATATTTACTATGAAAAATCTTTTCAATTTTTATTCGTGACACCCGTATCAGTGAATTTAACTTCCTGAACGCTTACTGCTTCCGACAACTTATTAAATGACGTTTGGTACTTTAACTGGCTCTAATGGTATACCATGAACCTTTTACAACTGCTAAATGACAAATATTATCAAACCGTCACATAAGGTTTCCACCCGAAGATACAATTTTAATTACCGAGGTTAGCGTAATGACCAACTCATATTCTACACTGCAAATACAGTTCATAACACAGCAATATATATGGTATAACAGCTATTTTTCTATTTTTTTTTACAATATATGCACTTGGTCCAATTGTGTCTCATAGTTTATTCGATTTTACTTTCATTTACATTTGCTTCTCGTATGCCTGTTAATTCACCTTTCATCTAGTTTTCCTATAAAAAGATTGTCCGATAAGATTTGAAATGGGTAATAATTAAAATAGTATAACTTACGAATTCAACTAGTATATTCCTTTTTATCTTTGCTTGCTCGATTTTAGTTTCATTTACATCTACTCCTTGTATGCCTGTGAATTCACCTTTCATGTGGTTTTCCTATATGAAAAGGTTGTCCGATAAGATTTAAAATGGGTAATAATTAAAATAGTGTACTTACGAATACAACTAGTATTTTCATTTCATCTTTGATCACCGTTAGATGTGGCTTTACAACTTCTATGAATATTTTTTTCTCCTGATCATGCCACTTTGAAGCCCTTTGGCTTTTCAATCTAAAGTAAAACAATCGTATTATTACTACATTGCAACATGAGTACATAAATTCTGCATTATAATAATTTTTATATAATAACTTACCGACATAATTTTAGTTTTTATATTATAAGTAATATATGAATTAAATTTGACTTGTAGATAACATACACATAAAATAAATGTAAATCCGACATGAAAATAACATAACATAACCATTAAAATCATACATAAACAACAGCTGATACTTATTTAACGGTGTTGCCAAATAAATACTTAGCAAAGGTACAATAATACCAATAATGTACATGTATTCTATTTACCTTGGTTGAGCATGGTGCACTCGGTGGCCGTTGTTACTATAATTGTGGTATAAAATATTCATTTACTTAGAATTTGCAAGTAAGAAACTTTAAAATACTTAATTATTGCAATTAAACTTATGTGAGTTAAAATTATTGTCAGTACAATTTATATAATATTAACAAAAGTCAATAATATTGATTATTAGTTTTATCCCTTTGTGCGAGGAAGCCATATTGATTTTGTTTGGCGTCGGTTGTTTGAAATGGCTTTGTCGATATTTTGTTTTATGTTTTAAAATCCCTTAGTGGTTGTTGTATTGTTTAAATTGTGGATTGGCATTAATTTAATTTATTTCAAATCGGGTTTGTACTTTATAAATATTTTATTTATTGTTTGATAATGCTTGATTTGGTATTTGATTGCAGGTGTCTACTGTTTATATAGGTAATTTATCTTTTAGTGAGTTATTATATATTCTGTGATTTGGTTATTTGTATTTGTGATTTATTTGTAATTTTGGGGTTGGTGATGCAATTAATTATGGTTTGTTAAATGGGGTCGACTTGAAGGTAAATTTAAGGTAAAATTAAAATTAAATTATTAAAATGGAAGCTGGGGATAATTTATGAATTATCTTCGCTCCCAAAAACACAAATTTATTATTTCGTGTTTGCCCTTGATCGTCGTTTTCGGCTAGCTGTAATATTAGCGATGGCAAAGAGGTAGATTCGGAATCAAGTTGTCCTGTTCGCAGTTTCAGAAATCAAAAAGTAAATTCCATCATCTTTCGGTTACTCTTTCGTTGGTGTGCATTCTCTTGATTACAATATTGCACCTCCTTCTCCCTTTTTCGTACCTCTCCAGTTGCATGTCAAGTTCATTTTCGATTTCCTTTATTTCACTTTTTAGCTCTCATTTTCTTTCTTTCATTTTTCTTTCACTATCTCCATTTTTATCTTTAATTCTCCTATATTCTTTTTGTTACTTTTGAAAGCTTAGTTAACCGTCTGTGTTAAGGCGTGCAGCGTGTTTCTGGTTGGTGACTTGCTCGTTTTCTTACTTCTTTGAAAGATTCCTTTTTTTCTTTTTTCGCTGATTCCTCTCTTTTTTTTATAAAGTCCTTTATTGACCCTACACTGTTAGATCTTTCAGTCATTTATGCTTCTTAATTATTTCAACGTTAACGCTTTGATTTCTCGGGTCGACCTCTCGGAAAGAATCGAGCGCCCTCTGCTTTTGTTTCCTGGTCTGTGTATTTGTTTACCAACTGTCACTCTTTACCAAGTCTAGTTCCTACTGTGTGTTGTTTTGGTAGTTGTTCTTTTTTTGTTTTAAATAGGGTAACAGATACGTTTGAGGCAAGCCTAGCAAGCCACTTCAGATATAAAGCAAGTATTGCTCATGGCACTGATACTGTGGCTTCCGAATATTACCG
This sequence comes from Lycocerus yunnanus, assembly GCA_036346125.1. Taxonomy (NCBI): domain Eukaryota; kingdom Metazoa; phylum Arthropoda; class Insecta; order Coleoptera; family Cantharidae; genus Lycocerus; species Lycocerus yunnanus. The sequence goes on from JARFIX010000126.1 coordinate 228,155, forward strand.
ATGCTACTGTCAAATAAACAGATCTGCAGATCTGGGCATACACGGTTATCCCTGTTTTACCTTCTTCCTTTATGATAACCTCAAAATTTCTCTCCACTACGTGTCTTCCACTAAAATATCACCTGATAGCAATCTTGGCGCTCCAAATGTGTTCTCTGCTTCCTGAACCTCCAAGTCCTTCGCCGCTCTCTCCAGAATATTTAAACACTGCTCCGCAATGTATCAGAATGCAATAACTCCAGCACAATCTTCAACAACTTAAACAAGGTGTAATTCGGATGACCGCAGTTCTTCGGCTTCAATACAGCTACCCTCCTGGTTTTCAATTAAATAATATATTTTGGACTCATAATAATTTTTTCGGTTAAATTTAAGTTTGTGATTAGTTAGTTATTAAAAATTATCAACCAATCACCGAATTTAAACCTTGGGGTAAGTGATTCGTGAACCGCCGAAAACAAACGTCAAAATGCCAGAAACAATAACGCCGAAAACGAAACACCAATTTTTCAACATAATAAATTTTTTTAAATTATAATTTAGAATAAATAATACACCCATAACCATTTTGATGTCAGTCCGTGCATCCTGTCTGGGTAATACTTACTACTCTACAAACTACCAATCTAATTTTTTAAATTTTCGATGGGCGGGGTTTAAGGAGCCAATGAGAAAATTGCATTTCAAATTAACCTTTAGAGAGCTTTTGTTTTCGATATTTTTGTTTTCCGCGTTTTGACCTGGAATCGTCATAACTTGTAACAGGAGCTTTCCATAAATCTAGGGAAATTTCAGTTGTTAAAAGAAAAAAGGAATTTCTTTGAATATTTGCTGAAATTTAGGGAAATTTCCCACACATTTTAGGCAAATTTTTCAAGATTTTTTAGAGAAATACAAATTTTAGACCTGGCAACACTGCACATAGTGTAATTTTGAATTGGGTCCTGGCAACTCTGCATGCATTTGATGACGGTAGACTTAAATTTAATATTAGGGCGTTAGTTTTTGTGTGGATTATCTCATAACATTAATAACGAATCACTCAACTTAACACTTCAATCAACCATCCTTCAATGTCATTGTCCAAGCCAGCCGGATGAAGGAAGTTACGGGGCATAGCCCTGGTACTCCGCGTAGCCAAGAGAAAATTTGGAACTTTTTCAATCAACCTTCAACTTAATTATAATAAAAGTAAGCAGCGAAACCGAAATATTTTTATTTCGTACTGACTTTTTGCAACATAACCTCAAAATCTTGGTTTTAGAAACATGGATCAAAGAACACTCTTGGAAGGGTGTAACGATGTGCAAAAGCATTGTAATTTTACTAATAATTTGGAAATTAAAAAAGAACTTAAGGAAGATGCAGAAGTCAAAGAGGAAAACTTGCATCATTCGATTGACATCAAAGAAGAGAGCTCGATTTCAGAATCTCAACCACACGATAAATGTGACGCAGAGTCGTGTCAAAAATTTGAGTGCATTGTTTGTGAGATAAATTTTGTACTCAATTGGAACTGACGAAGCATTTGCCACTACATTTAAAAGTGCTTGATCCCCGAAAACAATTTTCTTGCGAACTTTGTGAAAATTCTTATTCGATCAAATCAGTGTTAGAACGACATTATGAAAATCCATACCAGTGATAAACCGTTTGCGTGCGAAATGTGTGACTATAAATTTTTATTGAAAAAACAGCTAAAGCAACATATCAGGAATATTCATACTGTCCCGAAACAATTTGCATGCGAGAGTTGCGATTATAAATGTTCGGTGAAACAATATTTGATGCGGCATATGGTAAGTCATGCCAACGAGAAACGGTTTGCATGTGAAAATGTGATTACACTTGTTCACGAAAAGAACGTTTAAAATATCATTTAAACACCCATACCGGAGAGAAACCATTTTGTGTGATACTTGGACTATAGATGTACATCATTCACTTTACTGAAGCTTCATTATATGAGAAAGCACACGGATGAAAAACCGTTTTCGTGTACGGTTTGTGACTATAAGTGTTCATTGAAAAGGTCGTTGTCGCGGCATATGGTAAGTCACACCGGTGAGAAACCCTTTGCGTGCAACATGTGTGACTATACAGGTAAACTGAAAAGGTATTTGATGGCGCATATGAAAATACATACTGACGACAAACCGTTTGCCTGTAAAATATGTAACTACAAATGTTTGTACAAGCAAGTGCTGAAACATCATGTTATGAGAATTCATACTGGCGAAAAGCCATTTTCGTGTAGCATTTGTGATTATGAATGTTTAACCAACCAAGAATTAAAACGCCATATGAGCACTCATGGTAATAATTGGTTTACATGTGATATTTGTAACTATAAATGTTCGGTCAAACAAGATTTGGTGCCGCATATCAGGACTCATACCAGATATTAATTGTCTCGGTAAAACTGCTTAACGAACCTTACAAAATTGGTGGCTCTATATTTAGAAATTGCCTGCTATTATTTCATAGATGTTTAGCTTGTTTAACAGTCAGTTAACTATTATGTGCAATATTTGTTTAGTTAGTTTGTATAACAATATTCTTCATTGTATTGTATATTTCATGATAATTGTGATAGAAAAAGAGATTAATTAAAATTTATAGAAAGAGTACGATTTCCAAACAAATACCTTTCCTATAGAAATGAAAGTAAATTTTAATATTTTTAATTTTAGGCGCAAAAAAATCAAAAATTGTAATACGTTTCTATGATAGGCTACATTCGAACAGTAAGCTCCGCCCATTTTGAGTTTTACATGCATATTATACTGAAAATAACGTATTCTATCACTTGTTTTAAATATGTATTGATATTTGTATAAAAAAAATTCTTCTTCTTAAATTAGGACTAGGTCCTGTAATATCCAACAGTAACCTCGACAAAGATCCGAAGCTACTGCTGGTACTGTGAGCGTTTTATTTGATTTACATCTGAAGTAGTTTGCTAGACTTGCTTCAGATGTGCCTGTTATCCTATATTGTTGTTAATGATGGCAATTCATTAACATAGGAGGACCACCGGCTTTACGTGCCTTCCGAAGCACGGGGACGGTCATGAATAGAAAGAGAGTCAGAAAGAAAATTTTCCTTTGTAGACTCCTCCCGGGTTCGAACCGGGTGCCTTAGCATTAGTAGTCGATCGCTCTAACTACTAGGCCAGTGACCGTCAATAAAAAAAATTACAAATATATTATGTAGCGTACATTTATATTCTTAGGGTTAAAAATAATTTTAAATAAATATGTTAAATTTATGGTAAATGGTGAGCAATAAATTGATCAGGAAAAAGCAATTATTCTTGAAATTAATTACCCTATTGTAATTACAAATTATAATTTTCGTAAGTATTCTTGAAAAAATACAATAAATCTGCTAGGATGAGAATTTATGGTTACTTAATTGTGCAAATTAGTTGTTTTTCCATTCAATTAATTTGCATTAATGCTTTCCGATATATACTAATCAGGAAAAAGCAATTAATTATTCTTAAAAATAATTACCCTATTGTAAAAACAAATTATAATTTTCGCAAGTATCATTGAAAGAATACAGTAAATCTGGTAGGATGAAAATTTATGGTTAATTAATTATTAAATTAGTAGTTTTTCCATTCAATTAATTTGAATTAATGTTTCGTTGCAATTATCCTTGAAAAACAATTACTTAATTAGGAAAAGCAATTATACTTGAAATTAATACCCTATTGTAATTAAAATTATAATTTTCGCTAGTATCCTTGAAAAATGCAGTAAATCTGGCAAGATGAAAATTTATGGTTAAATAATTATGTAAATTAGTTGTTTTCCATTCAATAAGTTTGCATTGTCATCCGCTGCAATTATTCTTGAAAAAGCAATAAATTGATCAGGAAAAAGCAATTATCCTTAAAATTAATTACCATATTGTAATTAAAATTATAATTTTCATAGTATCTTGAAAAATACAATAAACTGCTAGGATGAGAATTTATGGTTACTTAATTAGCAAATTAGTTGTTTTTCCATTCAATTAATTTGCATTAATGCTTTCCGTTATATACTAATCAGGAAAAAGCAATTAATTAATCTTAAAATAATTACCCTATTGTAATACAAATTATAATTTTCAAGTATCATTGAAAGAATACAGTAAATTGGCAGAATGAAAATTTATGGTTAAATAATTATGTAATTAGCTGTTTTTCCATTCAATAATTTGTATTAATGTCTTCCGCTGCAATTATTCTTGAAAAAGCAATAAATTGATCAGGAAAAGCAATTACCTTAAATTACTTACCCTATTGTAATTACAAATTATAATTTTCAAGTATCCTTGAAAAATGCAGTAAATCTGATAGAATGAGAATTTATGGTTAACTTAATTATGCAAATTAGTTGTTTTTCCACTCAATTAATTTGGATTAATGTTTTCCGTTGCAATTAATTTTAAAAAGTAATAAATTAATCAGGAAAAAGCAATCCGACTTAAATTAATCACCCGATTGTAATTAAAATTATAATTTTCGCAGTATCCTTGAAAAATGCAGTAAATCTGACAAGATGAGAATTTATGGTTAAATAATTATGTAAATTAGTTGTTTTCCATTCAATAAGTTTGCATTAATGTCATCCGCTGCAATTATTCTTGAAAAAGCAATAAATTGATCAGGAAAAAGCAATTATCCTTGAAATTAATTACCCTATTGTAATTACAAATTATAATTTTCAAGTATTCTTGAAAAACTACAATAAAACTGCTAGGATGAGAATTTATGGTTACTTAATTAAGCAAATTAGTTGTTTTCCATTCAATTAATTTGCATTAATGCTATCCGTTATATACTAATCAGGAAAAAGCAATTAATTATTCTTAAAATAATTACCCTATTGCAAATACAAATTACAATTCTGGTAAGTATCATTGAAAGAATGCAGTAAATCTGGTAAGATGAGAATTTATGGTTAATTAATTATTAAATTAGTAGTTTTCCATTCAATAAGTTTGGATTAATGATTTCGGTTGCAACTACCCTTAAAAGAACAATTAATTAATTAGGAAAAATCAATTATACTTGAAATTAATTACCCTATTGTAATTAAAATTATAATTTTCGCAAGTATCCTTGAAAGAATGTAGTAAATCTGGTAGGATGAAAATTTATGGTTAAATAATTATGTAAATTAGTTGTTTTTCCATTAAATAAGTTTGTATTAATGTCTTCCGCTGCAATTATTCTTGAAAAAAGCAATAAATTGATCAGAAAAGCAATTATCCTTGAAATTAATTACCCATTGTAATTACAAATTATAATTTTCGCAAGTATCCTTGAAAGAATGCAGTAAATCTGGCAGGATGAGAATTTATGGTTAAATAATTTGTAAATTAGTTGTTTTTCCATTAAATAAGTTTGTAATTAATGTCTTCCGCTGCAATTATGTCTGAAAAAGCAATAAATTGATCAGGAAAAAGCAATTATACTTGAAATTAATTACTCTATTGTAATTACAAATTATAATTTTCGCAAGTATTCTTGAAAAAATACAATAAATCTGCTAGGATGAGAATTTATGGTTACTTAATTGTGCAAATTAGTTGTTTTTCCATTCAATTAATTTGCATTAATGCTTTCCGTTATATACTAATCAGGAAAAAGCAATTAATTATTCTTAAAAATAATTACCCTATTGTAAATACAAATTATAATTTTCGCAAGTATCATTGAAAGAATACAGTAAATCTGGTAGGATGAGAATTTATGGTTAATTAATTATTAAATTAGTAGTTTTCCACTCAATTAATTTGGATTAATGATTTCGGTTGCAGCTATCCTTGAAAAAACAATTAATTAATTAGGAAAAAGCAATTATACTTGAAATTAATTACCCTATTGTAATTAAAAATTATAATGGTCGCAAACCTCGTTGAAAAAATACAGTTAATCTGGTAGCTAGAGAATTTATCGTTAATTAATTATGTAAATTTAGTTGATTTTCCACTCAATTAAATTGGATTAATGTTTTCCGTTGCAACTCTCCCTTAAAAAAGCAATAAACTAATAAAGAAAAAGCAATTATCCTTGAAATTAATTACCCTATTGTATTTACAAATTATAATTTTTAAAAGTATCCTTGAAAGAATGCAGTAAATCTGGCAGGATGAGAATTTATGGTTAAATAATTATGTAAATTAGTTGTTTTTCCATTCAATAAGTTTGTATTAATGTCTTCCGCTGCAATTATGTCTGAAAAAAGCAATAAATTGATCAGGAAAAAGCAATTATCCTTGAAATTAATTACCCTGTTGTAATTACAAATTATAATTTTTGCAAGTATTCTTGAAAAAATACAATAAATCTGCTAGGATGAGAATTTATGGTTACTTAATTGTGCAAATTAGTTGTTTTTCCACTCAATTAATTTGGATTAATGTTTTCCGTTGCAATTATCCTTAAAAAAAGTAATAAATTAATCAGGAAAAAGCAATCCGACTTGAAATTAATTACCCGATTGTAATTAAAAATTATAATTTTCGCTAGTATCCTTGAAAAAATGCAGTAAATGTGGCAGGATAAGACGTGTTCAGCTTGATGGTCAAGATCTTAGACCAGGTTTATCTACATTTGAATTAGAAGTTTGTCGCACGAGCTTCGAATTGCGGGTTCCCATGTTACAAATAATGTAATACTTAATTTAATTTATAAATTGACATTATCCCTATTTAAATAAATTTATTAATAATTTAGAATGATTTGTTTTAATTTTAATTCTCAATGTGTAAAAAGAAGTTGTCTATTCCTGCGCCATCTGAAAAATGAGAGCAATTCTACTAAATTAACAGGTAAATCGAGGAATCTTCCAGAATCTATGGAGGATTTCAAAACCACTCCCGATTACTACAGGTGATTTTCACGAAGGCTAACTCAAATGTATTCGACGAGTTAGGCATAAAAGATAGGACAGAGCGAAACAAACAATACAAACGCATTTAACTGCTCAACTTTCATTCGGTGATTTAATTAACATTTTACAATAAAACATTATAATTACGGTATATATATATCAAACATCAAGTGGCTTCACCTAATAATAGATCATATATTAAAATTTATTAACAGGTAATAATTTAATTACTAAAATTGAATGAGTATTGTACACATTTAGTCTCAAATTTGACAAGCAACCGCTTTCTCGACGGTGTGAGTTGTTAAATGTGCTTTTAAACTTGATTTATGTACCGATTTAAAGTCGCAAAGTTGACAAACATGCGGTTTCTCGCCGGTGTGGGCTTTTAAATGGCTTTCTAAACTTGATTTTCGTGCACATTTAAAATCACAAATTTGGCAAGAAAACGATTTCTCGCCGGTGTGGGTCTTTAAATGTCTTTTTAAATCACATTTCTGTATAAATCTATAATTACAAATTTGGCAACCAAACGGTTTCTCGCCAGTGTGGATTCTTGAATGCTTTGTTAAATAAGATTTCATTACACACTTAAAGTTACAAATTTTACAAGAAAATAATTTCTCACCAGTGTGAGTATTTAAATGTCTGTTTAAATTTGATTTAAGCGAACATTTAAAGTCACAAATATGGCAAGCAAACGGTTTTTCCCCAGTGTGAATTATTACATGCGCTTTTAAACTTGCTATATGTACAGATTTAAAGTCGCAAAGTTGGCAAACATGCGGTTTCTCTCCCGTGTGGGCTTTTAAATGCCTTTTTAAATTTGATTTTATTGAACATTTGAAGTCACAAATTTGACAAACAAACGGTTTCCCGCCAGTGTGAGTAATTAAATGCGTATTTAAATCTTGTGTACGTAAAGTTCTAAAGTCACAAAGTTGACAAGCATGTGGTTTCTCGCCAGTGTGGGTTTTTAAATGCCTTATTAAATAACATTTGTGTACATTTATAGCCACAAATTTGGCAAGCAAAGAGTTTCCGTCAGTGTGGATTTTAAATGCATTTTTAAATAACATTTGTGGATACATTTATAGTCACAAATTTGGCAAGCAAAGGGTTTCAAACCGATGCGAGTTCTTAAATGGGTTCTTAAATTACTTTTATACCTGCTGATAAACCCACAAATTGCACATTCAAACACATTTGAGCTGTTAAATGTTTCTGCAGGTTTCTTCGGTGTGAATTGTTCACCATCACTTTCTTCTTTAATGTCAATCTCATGATGCAAATCTTCTAAATTAAATTTCACATCGTCCAGCACTTCCGCTTTGATTTCACAATTGCTGTATGAATCTTCTGAAGGTAGAACGTCAGCCATATCTGTAACAAGTTGCATTAGAAGAAAGTAATGATGCAATATGAGATAAAAAAACCGATCTACTCATCTAGCAGACACATAAAAGATGTCTCTGATAAATAATCGCAATTATTGAATGCATTAAAAATAAATTTTCGAACGATCTTGGAGTAGGATTTTCCAGCTTATCAGGCTAACTGAATAATTAAACGAATTTTTTCATTTATAATCAAAATACAGAACAAGTAAAGCTTTCCTTTAAGAGAAGATCTAAAATGTCAATTGATTTCTTAAGCACGGAAGCAGCAATTATTTACAACTGCATTGTTAAACAACCACCCAAATAACAAATTTTTAAAATTTAAACTAGAAAAGTAGGCATACTAGAAGCATTATTGAAAGTCATCAATGACGTAGAGCAAAACTAACATATAAACGATAGAAATAAATCATACATACAAAATCAAATGTTATCGAGTAGTTTCGAATTATTATAATTTTGAAAAACAACAAATAATTATATTTGACAAAGTTGAAAATAAAAAGTAGGTAGTAAAATATTGAAGTCAATCTAAGAAAGGAGAGATCGAGAACCGTGCTACTACGAGTGGTACCTACGTATGTTATGTTTCGTAGTTGTGCATAACTGTTTTACTTACCTTACAAAACTAGTTTGAGTTGGGCAGCTGAGAATCGAAGATTCTGTCTTGATGACACGTGTAATTTCCGGTTGGAATATTTCTATGGCCTATTCGAGGGGTAACAAAACTTCTCGACTCTATGGAACACTGGTGAAAACCGCAAATTTTCTTCGTCTAGAATTGGAAGCTTGGATTGAGTGGCGTCGATCTCAGGTAACTCAATTGACCGATTTGGGTGAACCTGGGTGAGAAAACACAGCACTACAACTACCAAATTTTAAAATCATGACCATAATAAGAGAGATACATCTTATCATGATCATGACTATCGACCATTTTATATTTTACATAGATGCGGCTACAGTTACGTCAAACGTAACATTTAGGAAGTGGTTCAAGTTCCGGCAATTTTAAAAATTACAATACAGTAGACCCCCGCTTATCCGACCTAAACGGAACCGATTTCCGGTCGGTTAAAGCGAATGGTTGGATAATCGTAAAAGCTGAAATAAATACCAAAACATAAAATTTAAGTCTGCAATGACATCATGTTATTTTTCATTAGAATAACAAAATTTAATGTTGGGCCTCCTTCATAGGGAATGGAAACTGAAGAGGTAATGGTACGGTTTACAACGTTATGATTTATTATTTTGATGTTTACTTTTTTAGATAAATAAAAACAATATTTTCTGGTTAGAGAAAATGCAACCATTTTTGGTAAACTTTTACCATAAATGTATGGCACCGGAACTTCTGTATCCACAACACCCAAAAAAATTACCAATTCGAGATTTGCGACAAAAAAGAAGTTAAAAAAACAATTTTTTTCTGTTTAATAGCATTTTCGAAAATAAATAAATCTATTCATTGCACAGCGGAAAGAAAGAGTTAATGTAATTAGAGCACCGCCATCGAGCCGACGTGTATTTCATGTGGGATAGAAGAACTGAACTGAGATTTCGCTGTAAAACAGCCTTAACATACCATAAATTCAGCCGAAAAAAATTGATATATTTATATTTATTCTATGAATACAGCAAATTTTAAATTATTTTCCAGCTCCCACAAATGGATTTCAAATACGTTAATACCCCATCTTCTTTGGATGATGAAATCGCAGAATGTCTTCTCACTGTTGAAAAAATGTCTTCGGAACTACCGAAAAATGTAAGTTACAAATTTCGCAGTCAAAGTGGTAAGAATAATAATAAGGTAAGAATTAAATTTTATGGGGACTTCGATAGGGGCAAATGTTTTTATTTTTAAGTTGGCACTACTGTGATCAACAATGAATTTTAACAAAACGTCAAAATATTCATTAGTGTTTGAGATACGCGTGCTTTTGTAAACAGTTAAAAGTGAATTTTTCGTTTTTTATAATGTCTGAAATTATTCAACAACGTAGTTCCATTAAATTTTGTGTTCGGAATGAAATTTCTGCTGCCAAAACGTTGGAAATGTTGCAAAAGGCCTTCGGTGTGCAAGCTCTATCTAAAACAAGAGTTTATCAGTGGTACAAAATGTTCAAGAGAGTCGAGAAAGCGTTGAAGACGAGGTACGGTCAGGACGGCCATCAACATCAACTGATGAGCTGCACGTCAACGAAATCAAGAAATTGGTGCTCCAAAATCGTCGATTGACAGTCCGAGACCTTTATGAACTTGTTGGAGTATCCGAAGGGTCAGTGAAAAGCATTTTGAGTGACCATTTGGGCCCTTTAGAAAAGTGAAATCTCGATTGATACCAAAATGCTCAATTTCATGGAAAAAGGGCGCCGCGTTGATGTGAGTGAAACAATGCTTTCGGACTATCAAGACACAATGGATTGCATCATAACTGGAGATGAGACTTGGATTTACGCTTACGATCCGGAAACAGCAGATCAATCCAGTGAATATCGTGCCAAAGGCGAGCCGAGACCGAAAATTCCACGTCAAAGCAAGTCAAAAATCAAAGTCATGCTGACAGTTTTCTTCGATATTCGTGGTGTGGTGCATTATTATTAAGAAAGGTTAGCAGTAAACGAAGAGAAACACATAACAACAATATAAGTAAACATTTAATACTAAAGTAACACTACAATAATAAAATAATTGACCGCCTGCCAAAGTGAGTGGTCCTACTTACACACTATGACTTGACTTGTCTTCTTGGCACTGTGGAGTACCGGGGCATCGCCCCACACCTCCTTCATCTGGCTGGCATGTTTGCCTGGAATCTTGACTCTGAAAATAAAGAAAAGTTTCGCGTTGCTGCGGGTCGCGCCGAGGTGGATACCTCTGTGTGTGGGTTGCGGGTTTTCTGATTTTGCAGGAGGGATCGCGAGCGTCGCGGTCCTCCTGCAGAATCCTTCGGAAGAAAAATAGCTTCGAGAGTCTTGGCTGAATTGAAGTCCCATCTCGCCCTTTGAAGGTGAGGGCTTGCGGAGATGGGGTTGTTGATGTCGCTGCGTAGTTTGAAGAACTATTGGTTTGCTGCAAGATGCTTCTGGGTCTCTTATACCGCAAAAATCTTCGAGTTGGTAGTTACCCAGCTCTTGGATTAATGGGTTTTCGGAGTGTCCAGAAGCTTCGTAAAATTTTTCCGTCAGGTGGCGGATAAACTCTGCGATGGACTCCACGCCGGAGTCCGCCTGCAGCCTCTTGTTTGTGACGAACCATGGGGCCTTCATGGCGCGTCGTAGGGCGATGTTGCTGGTGGAGGTAATGTGGGTTAGGTGGGATTTGGCTGCGTAGCCCCAGACGGGGCTGCGTAAGTTAGATGGGTCGGATGATGGTTTTGTATAGGATGAGTCGGTTCGGGATGGAGAGTTTGCTGTTGGCATTGAGCAGTGGGTGCAGTGCCGCCATTGCGCCCCTTGCTTTAGCCGCGGTGTCTTTGATGTGGGGGCCCCACCGTAGTCCCTTGTCGAGGGTGACCCCCAAGTATTTGGAGGTGTCGTTCCAAGGAATCGCGGTGCCGAACATCGTGAGGTTTCGAGTGGGGAGTCTTAGGGATTTTAGGGATGATCTCCGTTTGTGGGGGTTCGAGCAGACTGAGGGTGCGTCCGTTTGTCTGCTGAAGTATGTTGCCGTACTTTTTGCAGGGTTGACCCCGATGCGCCAGGTGCGGCACCATACTTCAAGTCCGTCGAGGGCCGTTTGTAGGCGGTTGATAATTGGATCGAGCCTGAAAGAGCTGGTGTAGAATGTGGTGTCGTCCGCGTAAAATGCGAGGTTAGTGGTCGGTGTGGCCGGGGCGGCGGGCGGTGTTGGTAGATCGCGAACGTACAGGGTGTACAGGAAAGGAGCTAAAATCGCGCCTTGAGGGACGCCCGCTTCGAGGGGCCGAAGTGATGAGCGGACGCCGTCAAGTTTAATTCGAAAGATCTGTTTTCGAGGAAGGACGCGACCAGCCTCACGAGAGACGGCTGGATGTTTGCCTCGTACAGTTTGAAGAGTAGGCCCTGGTGCCATACTCTGTCGAATGCCTTGCTACGTCGAGGAACACCGCTCCCGTTGCTTGGTTTTTATTCCAATGCAGCGTGATGTGTTCCACGAGTCGCATTATTTGTTGGGTTGTCGAGTGGCCCGAACGAAAGCCAAATTGCTCGTTTTGAATAAGTTGGCCTTCGTTTATCGCGCGGATCAGCCTGCTTTGGATAATCCTTTCGGCAAGTTTACCCAGGGACGGTAGCAGGCTGATGGGTCGGTAAGAGGACGGTTTGCGGAGGTTTTGCTTCGGTTTAGGGAACATGATGACGTCGGCCACTTTCCAACGACATGGAAAGTGCTCGAGTTTCAGTGCTCCGTTTATGATCGCGGTTACCGCTGCGGCGCCAAGTTTTGGTAACTGACTGATGGTCATGTTTGTTATGCCGTCGGGCCCCGGGGCCTTCTTTTTCTTCAGCGATTTGATCACCTTGACCACCTCTAAGTAAGAGGTGGGGGCGATCGGTTGAAGGAGGGGGTCGCGGGGCGCGGCGAGTCGGGCGTGGATATCCGCGTTGATCCTTGCCGTGTGGTCTGGGTTCGAGACTTCAATGTTCGGTTTACATTGAGCCTCTAAACTGTCCGCTAGCGCCTCAGCTTTTTCCAGGGGGCTGAGAGCTTGACCGTTTGGGATGTCGAGGGGAGGGCGGGTCTTTTGTTGCGCAGACGCTTGATGAGGCCCCAGGCCGAGGGGTTTTCGAATGAAAGTTCCTCGAGCTTGGTGCTCCAGCAAGTTTGTCTGTATTCCGCGATGGCAGTCGATACCTGCTCTTTTAACGTCGCGTAGTTTGCCGATCGATTGGGTGCCAGGTGCGTTGCGCTCGACGTCTGGCCCTGTTTTTCGCGCGAATAAGGTCTCGTATTTCCGGCGAGAGTTTGTCCCGAGGGTCGCGGCTCGGGACGGGGACGTGGCCGCTGCCAGTGACTCACTAACTTTTTCCTCGAAGAGTTGGACGTACTCGTCGAGGTCGCCGGGAGTCCGTAGGAGTGGGATTCGACCCAAATTTTGAGTTAAATGGTTCTTAAAATGGGCCATTTAATTACGTTTCTAAAAAGGGGGGGGGTTGTCGATTAAAGTCTCCCCCAATTGAAGAAGCACTGGATTGTGGTCCGAATCCAGTGCGTCTATTGAGGTGAGCTTGTGTGTGAAATTGAGATTCTTGATCGCGATAGTGTCAAGAACGTCGTGGTAATGGTCGGGGTGATGTCGGTAGTCGGGGGTGTTTGGGTCTATTGCCGGGTTCGTCTGGAAGTGTGTGTAGTCCGTGGGCGCGTCGACTACAAATCCGAGTCTGTCCGAAAGACCAAGAAGGGTGATGCCCGCGGGGTTGGTCTTGCGGCTGTTCCATGCTGGGTGTTTGGCGTTTAGATCGCCGGCTAAGACGATCTGGTCGCTTCCGCCCCCTAGCAGGGAGGTTAGATCGGATTCCAGTAGGGGCTTGTTAGGGGACTTGTATACCGCGGTAAGGTGAAGCCGGCCCTTTCACACTATGACAACATACGGGCGCCTTTATATTAGGAGATGACGATACATTAACTTGCGACATGTTACACTTGCGCCATCTGTTGGTAGCATTGGAACTTATTATTCCAACAATTATGAATTCCTTCCAACCGGCCAAACTGTCAACAAAGAATATTATTTGAGTGTTATGCGTCGTTTGCGTAATGCAAACGTTGCGTAGTACATCGACCCGAACTATAATGCTTGCAATAAACTAATAAATCATAATGACCATGCTGCAGTAAGAAAAAAAATGGTCACTTCGGATATGCATATAAACACAGTGTATCCAGAAACATTGCTATAGTTGGGGCAACTGAGCGCGCTGCAAATGATGTTTTGCATTTCTCGAGAGACATTTAAATTAAAGCATCAAGTTAGACGTACCGTACCTAGTTATTCTATCGGTACATCCGGCTATGTCACAGTTAGCCTTGCTCCATCATCTTCGGGGAAAAAGGGAAATTTTAAGCGGTTCGGGCATAGTTCTAAAAATGCTCAAAATAGCAGACATCGATTACTGCGAACTTGTAGTGAAAAATAAATTTCACTTCCTAGGTGACTTAATAAATGCCACAACTAAAGTTCTGGAGAAGTATAAAATAGGTTCCAATAATTAAAAATAACTTCAAAAAGTACATTGAATGCATACTGACATAAATGGTTCAATTCTGAAATAAATTAAAAAATTTTATTGGAGGACTAAAGTATCCTACTAAACTAACTCCTGGGGAACAGGAATTTTTAGCGCAATTAATTCAAGATAAAGTATACATAAATGAGATGTTATACATCGACCCAAAGTCCTTCAATTCTGAAATAAATTAAAAAAATTTTATTGGAGGACTAAAGTATCCTACTAAATTAAGTCCTTGGGAACACGAATTTTTAGCGCAATTGATTCAAGATAAAGTATACATAAATGAGATGTTATACATCGACCCAAAGTCCTTCAATTCTGAAATAAATTAAAAAAATTTTATTGGAGGACTAAAGTATCCTACTAAACTAACTCCTTGGGAACAGGAATTTTTAGCGCAATTAATTCAAGATAAAGTTTACATAATATATGAGATGTTATACATCGACCCAAAGTCCTTCAATTCTGAAATAAATTAAAAAATTTTATTGGAGGACTAAAGTATCCTACTAAATTAAGTCCTTGGGAACACGAATTTTTAGCGCAATTGATTCAAGATAAAGTATACATAAATGAGATGTTATACATCGACCCAAAGTCCTTCAATTCTGAAATAAATTAAAAAAATTTTATTGGAGGACTAAAGTATCCTACTAAACTAACTCCTTGGGAACAGGAATTTTTAGCGCAATTAATTCAAGATAAAGTTTACATAATATATGAGATGTTATACATCGACCCAAAGTCCTTCAATTCTGAAATAAATTAAAAAAGTTTTATTTGGGGACTAAAGTATCCTACTAAATTAATTATTGGGAACAGGAATTTTTAGCGCAATTAATTCAAGATAAAGTATACATAAATGAGATGTTATACATCGACCCAAAGTTCTTCAATTCTGAAATAAATTAAAAAATTTTATTGGAGGACTAAAGTATCTTACTAAATTAAGTCCTGGGGAACACGAATTTTTAGCGCAATTGATTCAAGATAAAGTATACATAAATGAGATGTTATACGTCGATCCAAAGTCCTTCAATTCTGAAATAAATTAAAAAAATTTTATTGGAGGACTAAAGTATCCTACTAAACTAACTCCTGGGGAACAGGAATTTTTAGCGCAATTAATTCAAGATAAAGTATACATAAATGAGATGTTATACATCGACCCAAAGTCCTTCAATTCTGAAATAAATTAAAAAATTTTATTGGAGGACTAAAGTATCCCACTAAACTAACTCCTGGGGAACACGAATTTTTAGCGCAATTAATTCAAGATAAAGTATACATAAATGAGATGTTATACATCGACCCAAAGTCCTTCAATTCTGAAATAAATTAAAAAAATTTTATTGGAGGACTAAAGTATCCCACTAAACTAACTCCTGGGGAACACGAATTTTTAGCGCAATTAATTCAAGATAGAGTTTACATAATACCTATATGAGATGTTATACATCGACCCAAAGTCCTTCAATTCTGAAATAAATTAAAAAATTTTATTGGAGGACTAAAGTATCCTACTAAACTAACTCCTGGGGAACAGGAATTTTTAGCGCAATTAATTCAAGATAAAGTATACATAAATGAGATGTTATACATCGACCCAAAGTCCTTCAATTCTGAAATAAATTAAAAAAATTTTATTTGAGGACTAAAGTATCCTATTAAATTAAGTCCTTGGAAACAAGAATTGTTAGCGCAATTGATTCAAGATAAAGTTTACATATATGAGATGTCATACATGGACCCAAAGACCTTGTAAAGAACTGATAGAACATACTGGCTACGCTGCAGGGAGAAATAAAAACGGTCACTTCGGATATGCATTTAAACACAGTGTATCCAGAAACATTGCTATAGTTGGGGCAACTGAGCGCGCTGCAAATAATATGTTTTGCATTTCTCTAGAGATATTTAAATTAAAGAATCAAGTTAGACGTACCGTACCTAGTTATTCAATCGGTACATCCGGCTATGTCACAGTTAGCCTTGCTCCATCACCTTCTGGAAAAGGAATTCTAAGCGGTTCGGGCTTAGTTCTAAAAATGCTCAAAATAGCAGACATCGATTACTGCGAAGTTGTAGTCAAAAATAAATTTGACTGATAAATTGGAGTCACATTTTGTGCAAAAATATACTAGAACAACTTACTCTATGTCCAATTTATAAAAAATTATAAAACAAATGTGGAGAAACTTCGGGTTCCGTCACAATTATTTTTACATAAGGTTTGTTCGTTGGATGTCTTTCGTTGTGATTACGTCACACTTGCAGCTGTTCAGAGCAACATTCGACGAACACTTTAGGAACAACTTAGTTGGTGTAAATAACCTAACTTTAGTATGTTACAGATTTTAATTCAAATAAAACATATTATGGATATAGAAATGAAATGCTCTCATCTATTCTAAATAACAAGATTAAATACGATAATCTTAAAAGTATCAGCGACAATAATACTGATAATTCTTTAATGGTAAAGCATTGGCATAATAATATGGCTGCCAGAATTTTTCGCAATAACCGAAGTAGTATAAAGGAAGATAAAATTGCTGTTAGGACTGCCTTTTTGAAACTCGAAAATAAAAATTACGATACCAAATTCATGTGTTAAACCATGACGTGATGAAATAAAAATTGTTAAAATTAAATAACTCATCGTAATGTCATTTTAAACATTCAACTATGGGGTTATCCTGAGGGGTAGTACTAACGTTGAAATAACGTGGAGGTTTTATTACACATGTCAATTGTAATTATTGTAATATTTTAAGATTGTACTATATCAACAAATCTAATACTGAAACTTGTCAATAATTGAGGTTAGATCAATATTAAACATATAACATTAACATAGTAAGTTTTACCTAATTTTGGGTGTTTTTATTAATATTGAGATTAATAAATCAATTTTTTTTAAAAACCTAAGACATTTCTCGATTTCGTCTAAGTTGAGTGGTTGAAATTTTATAGTAAAAACTTTTAAGTACTACATAAGTGATAAATTTTCTAAACCAAAATTTAAAATAAAGAATTTTTAATAATTAATTTAACACTTAATTGGAGACTTAAAAAATAATTTGTGATAATTCCGTCGAACATAATACCTATTTTGTCAATAACGAAATAATAAATAAGTTGAGAATAAAATTTCTAATCTAAATAAATTAGTGTAGCGATCAAAGATCCAACTAATAAACAATTTCTATTACACCCTTATTAAGTGTAATTTCAACATTCACTAATTTTATCTGCCTAAGTATAAAGATACATGACAATCACTTCAATCAACAAGTTATCTTTAAAAATTCTAGGAACAACTGCTGAATAATGCAGCAACATTACAGTTCAAAGGGTGCCTTCTTCCCAGGTATCGTTTGTTTCAACAACTGCTGCAACTAAGGTACTTTTTATAATTGGCTACCCAGGAAAAGAAGTGATCCAAGGAACATTTTTACTAAAATATAGATAATACCATTTGCGTATCTTAGAATGTGCAATTTCAACATTGGAAAAGAGATCTAAGTGTCTTCGCTATTTAATCCGTGTAATATTGCATTATTGTCTCTTCTGTTTTAGTTGGTTTCAATTTTATTTGTACATTATCTGCAATGAGAGCATTTTTTTAGACGATAATTGCAAATATCATCATAGTATAGAAATCGATGTACAATTAGAACAACTTTGGGAGTCCGTCGATCAACTTGAAAGATCAGTGGAGGGAGCCATCTGATTCAAATCCTTATTGTGATAGTGGCGACTCTTATTACCCACCTTGGGCCGAATCTTCCTCTAGCAGTAATGAAAACTTAAAAAACGAATCATTTCCCCTTTAAGCAGATGAAAGTACTGCCACTGTAGGTAATATGGGTAGAACAAATGAAATCAGAACACCAAAACGTCAAAATGAAAAAATTGGAAGAGAAACGTTATAAAAAAAATAGAAATCGTGGTGAAGAATACGTTAATTATAAAGGAAGAGTTACTGCGGCTAAAACTTTTAAACCAGTGCTGTGAAGCTGTAGAAGGAAGTGTAGCAACAGTGTGCTTCCCGGTATACAGAATAACATTTATTAACAGTTTTACATCCAGGATTGGAACTGTGAAACGGCTTGGCTATGTACAGCTGCAAAAATAACGATACCAAAGAGACGAAAGAAACGGAAAAATAGTGTGCAAAGCCATAAACAACACGGTCGGAATTATTTCCTAAAATTAGTCGAATTAGACAAATTGTTAATTTTTATTTTAATGTACTATTTGTTTTCACTAACACTAAATGCATTAAAAACTTGATACTTTGATCAATATTTGATTAAACAACTGTGGTTTTTTAATTTAAGAGCAGAGACAAATACTGGACAATATGGTAACTAAATTTTTTAAACATATTGCCTATCCACAAATTATAAATATAATGTAGCAATCAGCTCGTGCGCCATCACGCGTTCGTGAATCAACACTGGGGCTAAATTGCAAACCCTTATTATTAAAAATTCTTTAGGAAAAACTTTATTAACGGCACGATTCATGAAAATGCGGTTAATATTAAAATGTCACTTGGATTATTTCTGTTCCTGAATAGCTGAAAAGTAATATCATTGTCTATCTAAAGACAAATGAAAAATACATAATATTATGTATTATAATACATATAACATTTAAGAAAAAAATGTAGGTACACTTCCGGTTGAGTTCGAAGTACAAAAAAAATATACCTTAGCAGTTTCCGATAGTAAATTTCCAGTTGAATAAAAAACTATTTCAACTTTTTTTTATATATAGTAAAATATAAGAATTATTCACTGTTACCGTTATATCTGAACCAACTATATAAAAAATTGATCTTACTTTGTTCTGTTGTAAAAAGTAGATATGTGTAAAATTTGATAGGTACAGTAATTTACATCAGTCATGATAATTTAAGAGCAATGCAACTGCTTGGTTTACCCTAATTTGTGCAATACACTATTATTAATGAATTATAGCAGTTTTAATAATTTTATTTTTCCAGTATACCTATTAAAACAGCATTTCCGGTATCAACTATTACACCCCAGCATAGGAAAATATAATATTGTTAATCATTTCCTTTAATATTCACATTCCTATATTACCGATAAGAATGATAATTGTATGCGTCAGGAGATTTTTTTGTTTCTGGAGATGCCCACAATACAATATGATATTATTGACCTTTAATAAATTGTTTCGAACACAAGTACAATACTTTACAACTTTACGATTTCAATTTGGTCTGTGGAATTTCATATTGGTCGTTCATATTAACGTTAATTTTTTTTTAATTATTGACATCCTAGTGTTTTACAATCTATCTACACAGTACGATAATAAGTAAAAGGCATGACCTTGAATAACTGACACAGAAGAAGATTGCCCAGTGGCACGCTCCTTTACACCCTAACACCCGGAAGTGTTAAATTAAGTTACCATTTCAAAAGCGGTGAGGCAAGTCCAGTGGGTCGTAGCGCTTTAATCTCTTGGTTCGATGAGAAGATAGTAAGTCCACAGCGAGGGAGTTGGGATGGTCTCTGATACGATCTTGATATTTAGTGCTGAACGTTTTGATACATTCTTCAACTGTGGGTATTTGAAGATCACGATGAATGATATAATTTGGTACGAACCAGGGGGCGTCTGTGATAGTTCTCAGGGTTTTTGCTTGGAACCGTTGTATTTTGGCGATGTTGGAATTACTTGCTGCACCCCAGAGCTGGATGCCATACGTCCAGATTGGTTTTATTATGGTTTTATATATCAGCATTTTATTTTCCAAGGACAGTTGTGAGTTACGATTCAATAACCACTGGTGTTTCCTGAAGGAATGGCCGAGTTGTAGTCTCTTGTTCCATATGTGCTTAGCCCAGGTCAACCTCCTGTCCAGGTGCATTCCGAGGTACCTAACTACCTCACTTTGTGGTAGTATATTTCCATTGAGGCTAACGGTAGGACATGTGTCTCTTCTGGTAGTGAAGGTTACGTGCACAGATTTTTGAACGTTGGCTTTGATACGCCATTTGCTTAGCCATATTTCTAATTGATCCAGATGCCTTTGTAGGTTTGCAGATGCTATTATGGCATTAGGGTGAGAAGCCAGGATCGCCGTATCGTCTGCAAAGGTTGCAATGAATGTATTTGAAGTGGTCGGTAGATCGGCTGTATAGATAAGGTACAGAAGCGGGCCCAGGACGCTGCCCTGTGGAACTCAGAGTGGATTGGCAGGAGTGGTGATATCTCATCTTGGTATTTTACAAGGAAATGTCTATTTTTTAGGTAGGATCTAAGTACCGGGTAAAGGTTATGTGGAAGATATGATTTAATCTTGAATAATAGACCAGGATGCCATACCTTGTCGAAAGCTTGTGTAACGTCAAGAAATGCGGCTGAACAATATCCTTTAGTTTCTAAATCTTGCTTGATTTTAGCGGCGATTCTGTGAACCTGCTCGATCGTGGAGTGGTGTTGTCGGAATCCAAATTGATACTTGGGGATCACTTGACGTTCTTCAATTACTGGCATCAATCTTTTCAGAAATAATTTTTCAAATAATTTAGACAAGATAGGAAGCAGGCTGATGGGCCTGTACGAGGCAGTCTCCGTTGGTGGTTTGCCCGGTTTGGGTATTAGGATAATTTGCGCCACCTTCCATTGTACCGGAAAGTAACCCACTCTCAAGATAGCATTGAAAATCATGGTTATCAACCTGATTACGTTGTTGGGGAGTTCTTGAAGGACTCTTGCTGTTATGAGGTCGAATCCAGGAGCTTTCCTTGAGTTTAGGTGCTTCTTAATGTAGGTTGAAATCTCGCTTTTTTTAAATTTTATTACTGGGAGTTCCATTTGAAATGGGGCTTCAAGAAATTCGTAAAAGCCGGCTTCTTCTTGTGGAGATACTGCTGGAAACGGTTTGAAAACTTCGGCCAGGTGATCTGCAAATGCATTTGCCTTTTCTTTGTTGCTCCTTGCCCATTCTTGAGTTGATGTTTTTATAGGCGGGATCGAAGTTTGTGGTCTTTTTAGCTTCTTAGTTGCCTTCCACAGCGAATAGTCCGTAGCTTCAGTCGCTGTCAGTCCATTTAAGTAATTTAGAATTTCTTGGTTTTTATGGTCATTTAGCAGTTTTTTGAGGTCTTTAACTGCCTTGTTATAGGTTGTTTTATCACTGGGGGCCCGGGTATTCTGCCATTTTTTCTTAGCTTTCGTTTTCTTGTATTTTACTTAAAATTCGTTTTGGGCAATAGCTTTTAGTTTGATGATTTTGGATTTCTGGTGTTGCTTCCCAAGCTGCTTCTTGTATATTTGCAGTTAAGTATTGTACTGCTTCGTCCAGCTCGTATTCCGATTTCAAGGAAACTTCCTGCGGTAGCTTATCCCAAAGGACCTCTCTGAACTTCTCCCAATCAGTTTGCTTATTATAAAGAGTTACGGGTTTGGATGTTCGATTGATTTGTGAGGAGAGTGTGACTATGATTGGGGAATGGTCCGAAGAAAGTTCAAGACTGGCCTCCGCACTAAGGTGGTTGTGCGAAATGCCTCCAGTCACACAAAAGTCTAGCAGGTCGGGTAGTTTTTCCCTATCTGTGGGCCAATAGGTTGGTTGACCTGTAGAACAGTGATTCAGGTTCTTTAATTGCATCACTCGAAACAGCTGTCGACCTCTCGGATTTATCAATCTTGATCCCCAACACGTATGCTTGGCGTTAAAGTCCCCACCTGCAATGAAACGATTACCAAGCATATGAAAGTAAGTTATATATTGGTCTTGACTGATTGTGTGTCCTGGAGGGCAGTAGACTGCAGATAATGTTGTATTGCGTCCATTAACTTCTTCAATCACTATGTTTGTGGCCTGTAGATGTGTCTGAGAATATTTAAGAGATTCGTAGTGTTTAATGTTATTTTTGACGATAACGGCTGTACCGCCTCTAGCTCTACCACTCGGATGTTGTGTATCATATACTTCATATTTTGGTATTTTAAAGTAGTTTTAGGCGTAAAGTGCGTCTCAGAAATTAACATTACATCGATATCATGGTTGGATAGGAACATTTTGATTTCTTGATTGTGACTGGCTAGTCCGTTGGCATTCCAGACTGCTACTTTGAGCTGAACTGCCATTAGTTCATTTTTGTGAGCATAGTTGTGAGGAGATTTAGAAGAGTTTCCATTTTCTCCATCATCTTCTCCATCATCTTTTCTAGTTTTGAGTATTGTTGGAATGTCTGTGAATTTGTTGGGATAAACTGTGAATTTGTTGGGACAAATGTGGATTTGTTGGGACAAGTTGTGGATTTGTTGGAACAAACTGTGGAGGTGGTATGACTGCCCGAGGTTGCTGGGTTCCCCTTGTTACATTTGAATATGAGTTACCCGAGGATAAGTTTGGATTACTGTGGATATTTGGATTACGATTATTTGTGATGTTTTGAACTGGATTAGCTAATTGGATGGGAATTTTTTTCTCTCGTAAGCCTGGGTAAGTTTTTTTCTGAAGGTCCTTATGGACAATGCAGCCTCTATAATTGGCCGGATGGTTGCCCTCGCACAGTACGCATTTTACACCCTGGTCTCTTTCCTTTCTGGTACAGTCTTTGGTGGCGTGGGTCCCCGTACATTTAACACATCTAGCCTGCCTATAACAAAACTTCCTAGTGTGGCCGTACTGCTGGCACCTAGTGCATTGCGGAATTTCTCTCTTCTGGTGGGGCGGTTCGAAACCTACAATAGAATTCATTAGTTGTGTCACCTTGTAAATTTCTTGATTATTTGGGTTTGTTTTTAATTCAACGTGAAAGAGCGGTAGTGGATCTTTAGTGACTCTTGATCGGATGTTGTGAAGATTAACTACGGTGTGACCAAGTTCTTCGATTTTCTTTCGAAGTGTCACTACATCAGTTTTTTGGGGGCATACCTCGTAGAACCACCCTGTAGGACCTGTCACTTTTTAGTTGGTAGGTATAAAAGCGTGTATCCTTTGCAGTTAGCCCCTTAACGATGGCACTGTAACTTTTTTCTGACTTTGATTGTAATCGAACTTGGTTATTATATAGAATTTTCATCACATATTCATCTTTCATCTATTCATCACAATTTGGTCTGTTGAATTTCATATTGGTCGTTCATATTAACGTTAATAATAACATAAACAAAATAATTATAATAATTATACTCACATACGGATATCTTCAGACAGAAACAAAATCTAGGATTGATATCATTTTCATTT
Organism: Lycocerus yunnanus; assembly: GCA_036346125.1. NCBI lineage: Eukaryota > Metazoa > Arthropoda > Insecta > Coleoptera > Cantharidae > Lycocerus > Lycocerus yunnanus. The sequence goes on from JARFIX010000126.1 coordinate 251,919, forward strand.
TTATCAATTGAAAGTAGGAATCTTAAAAACTGATTCACCATGTTATTTTCCTATCTTCGGGTGCCACTGTTCTTTTGAAATCATTGGTTTCGTTAACTTATTACGAATCTAAAAGTTATAGAAATTAAAATTCTCAAAAATCTTGGCATCGTATCAATATTGACAAACATCTACGGTTTGTCGTCATTCCACAAACAGGTATTACTAATGTTTACTACCCGAGTAACTTTTTCTGTCCGAGAATAGTTCAAGTTTGCATACTAAATTAAATAATAATTATTGTACTTATATCTTACCATTTTCTGAGTCAAGTTCTAATAGGTAACCGAAAAGAACCCATTACTGTCCGAATCAAATAACTTCCAGTCGGTAGAAAATGAGTTGCATTATTATTAAATAGCCTAACCTCAAATCACAAAATATTCTAAAAAGAATTTAGATTTCAACACTCACTTTCACTATTTCATTAATGTAATTTACCAAAGCTAGCACAACAACCTTATTTAAATACTAAATAATATTATATTAAATGATTAATACATTATTTGTGGTTTCTGTGCAACTATCAAATACACTAATTAATATTCTACTAAAATGCCAGTCATGGTGCTGTCATGGTTTGTTCGTATACGCCCAGATTAGTACTTACAGCCATCTATGATCGGTTTCCCTAATTTTTAATTATTATTTTAAGAAATAATACGAATTTCAAAACCAAATTTAGGATTTAACATACTTATGTTGAGTCTGATTAAATTTTAGTTAAAATTGGTTTATGAGAACTATTGTTTTTTTATTTTTTTAAGTTTTATTATTTAATATTAGTCTTTATTTAATATTTTAAAAACTAACAATATTTTCAAAACCAAATTTGATATTTTCTATCATTATAGTAGGAGTTAGAGTTATTTAAATTTTCGTTAAAATTGGTTCATGGAAACTATTTTTTTAAATTTTTTTAAATCTTATTATTTAATATTAGTTTTAAATTAATATTGTGAAAAGTAATAGGAATTTCAAAACCAAATTTAGGTTTTCGCATATTTTAATCGATATTTAAAACTGATTAAATTTTAGTTAAAATTCGTTTATAAAAGCTATTGTTTTCTATTATTTTAAATTTTATTATTTAATATTAGTATTTATTTAATATTTTAAAAACTAACAGGATTTTCAAAACTAAAGTTGAGATTATTTGTTATGTTTATGGCAGAAATTAGAGTTGATTAAATTTTGGATAAAATTGGTTCATGGAAACAATTTTTTTTTAATCTTTTTGTTTAGGTAATATTAGTTTTTATTAAATATTTCAAAAATTAATGAGAATTTCAAAACTAAAGTTGGTATTTAGTATCTTTATGTTTAGACTTAGAGCTGATTAGATTTTGGGTCACATTGGTTAATGGAAAATATTTTTTTCCTTTTATTATTTTTTTAATATTTAATAAAAGTATGATAAAGTCATGGGCAATCCCAAATTTAGATTTAAAATTTGTATTCGTTTTTGTAATATTTAATGAAAAACAATATTAAATAAATTGATTAAAAAAAATTGTTTCCATTAAACCAATTTCAATCAAAATTTAATCAGCTCTAATTCCTAACTTAAAGATACGAAATCTCAAATTTGGTTTTGAAGCTCATTAGTTTTTGAAATATTAAATAATAACTAATTTTAAATAATAAAAATTAAAAAAAATAGTTCCCATGAACAAATTTTAACCAAAATCTAATCAGCTCTAAGTCTCAATTTAAAGATACAAAATCCAAAATTTTGTTTAAAAATTCCTATTAGTTCTTGTTGTAGGTCGCACACAAAATTTGACCACAGACACACAGACAATTTTGGGAATCGTCTTATTTTACTCAGGGACCTTAAAAGTGGAAATCCATCAAAATCTCAATTTTTTCAGCACAAAACAATACTTTCTGATATTACATATTATGATACAGTAAAAGATTGAAATCAACGAATCAGTTACGAACCTAGTACAAGTAGTGTTCGGTCAGTTCCTTTAGTAGGAACTTAGGACCCACAAAATAATGAAAATTGTATTACAAGCATCAACTTGAATTGGAGCAGATGACAAGAAAATCTGATGCTAAATTAGCTAACATGGAAAAGAAGCACCAAAATGCAAGTGATCCTGAGTAATAAATAATATTTTTATATCTTATTTGTTTCTTTAATAAGTTTTTTGGATTCTTGGTATCAAAATCCAAAATGATCGTCAAGATATATGCAGAAACGGACCCAATACGAATAGAAAAGGAGAAAGGCAAAGGTGACAGTATGTCTCCAAAACTCTTTATTAATACTTTAGAAGATGTCTTCAAGCAAGTGAACTGGGAGAAAAAAGGTGTAAACGTGAATGGTGACCATCTCAGTCACCTCAGATACGCAGATGATATTATCATCATCGCAGACAATAAAGAGGACCTGCAAACTATGATAAATGATCTCGATACAAGCTCTAGAAAAGTTGGCCTAAATATCAACAAAAGTCATGACAAACACAGATGATAGACTAAACATCACAGCTGACGGAGAACATTTGGAACAGATTTCAGAATATATATATTTGGGGCAAATCATCAAACCAAATAAAGAAAACCAAGAGGCCGAAATAGTTAGAAGAGTGAGGCTGGGATGGATGGCTTTCGGAAAACTAAGCTACATACTCAAGAACAAAACAATTCCACAGAAACTGAAAACTAAAGTTTACGACCAATGCATACTTCCGGTACTTACATACGGGGCACAAACCTGGCCATTAACAAAAAAGAACATGGACAGGATCACAAAGTGCCAAAGAGCGACAAATGCTCGCAATCTGAGACTTTGGTTCGATGTATAACATCTCATATATGTAAACTTTATCTTGATTCAATTGCGCTAAAATTCGTGTTTCCAAGGACTTAATTTCATAGGAAACTTTAGTCCTCCTATAAAATTTTAATTTTATATCTGAATTGAACCATTTATTTCAGTATGCATTAAATGTACTTTTTGGTGTTTTTTAATTATTGGAACCTATTTTATACTTCTCCAGAGCTTTAGTTGTGGCATTTATTAAGTAACCTACGAAGTGAAATTTATTTTGACTACAACTTCGCAGTAATCAATGTCTGCTATTTTGAGCATTTTAGAACTCTCCGAACCGCTTAGAATTCCTTTTCCAGAAGGTGATGGAGCAAAGCTAACTGTGACATAGCCGGATGTACCGATTGAATAACTAGGTACGGTACGCCTAACTTGATCCTTTAATTTAAATGTCTCTAGAGAAATGCAAAACATCATTTGCAGCGCACTCAGTTGCCCCAATTATAGCAATGTTTCTGGATACACTGTGTTTAAATGCATATCCGAAGTGACCGTTTTATTTCTCGCTGCAGCATAGCCAGTGTGTTCTATCAGTTCTTTGCAAGGTCTTTGGGTCGATGTATAACATCTCATATAGTAAACTTTATATTGAATCAATTGTGCTAAAATTCGTGTTCCCAAGGACTTAATTTAATAGGATACTTCAGTTCCTAAACTAGATTGGTTCCTTCTGTGCTTGAGATGTCGGTGTAGCCTCCAATGCAGTTATATTAATGTTCATTTATATAAATCTGTTATACGACGTATGGAGTACGGTCCTGCACGTGTGTACAAAGTTTGTGCTGGTTATTTTTGAAAATTAGAGAAAGTAGAGATATAATTGAAGACGATACGAAGCACAAGAAGAGAGAAGTATATAGAACGGAAAAGAATTGTAAAAACGTCAATCACAAGCGTGAAGAAGTAAATAATATCAAAGCCACGAGTATTTGAGGTTAAGTTGCAAGGTTATTGTAAGGGTGTGGTTAGTAGCGCGGGCGCTCTTAAAGGGTGGACCTAGGCTAACGAATTGACGCTATAAGAATATAGTCCCTATAAAGTCACTATTACAACAATAATTAAAATAATAGTTTTCAGGAAGCAACTTGGGTTGCATAAGTGCAACCAAACACAAGTCAATGAGTAATACACGGCCTAATAGAGAAAGGGCAAACAGTGCACCAACGATAAAAGAATACCTCAAAAGAGGAAGAGAAGCAATAAATACAAGTAAAGAAGAAGAAGAAGCTTTCAGAAGAAGCAAAAAAACGCCCAAATCACCAAATAAAGTAGCTGAGGTAGTAAAGAAGGAGGAAACCATGGATGAATTAAAGGAAATGATGTCAGGATTGGCAAAGATGGTTACCGATGGCAACAAAGTAAACATGGAAATAAAAGAAAAGCTAAACAAGATGGAAGCAAATTGGAATGCCAAAGTTCAAGAAATGGAACAGGTAATTGGGAATTTATCAGCGAAAGCAAGTAAACAAGATGAAAAAATTGCTCTTCTAGAGGAACAACTTGAAAGACATGAAAAGGATAAAAGAAGGGAAAATATAATAATAAAAAATCTAGCAATAAATGGAATAATAACCCCTGGAAAAGTTGAGGATTTCCTCAACAATAAGCTGCAGACAAATATTGAGGTTGTGGATGCATTTAAGGTTGGAAGAAATACCGAAAAACAGGTAATCGTGGCAAAACTGAAAAACCATACACAAAAGAGACAGATAATGGAAAGCAAAATAAACTTAAGGAACCAACACCTATATTGAGAATGACCTGACCAACAAAGAAAAGAGATTCAAAACCAAATATGGTCTATGGCGAAGACTGAAATGGACAAAGGTGGAGAGTAAGAGTGGGTATCAAAAGATAATCAAACAGAATAACATATACATATGGGATAAGAAAGATAATGTTCTGAAGTTAAAAACGAACATTGCCAATCTACAAAAACTGATACACGCGAGGAGGAGCGACTGGACCCTCAGACAGTTGCTCCGAAAGACGAGGCTGGGAAGAAACGCAGACATGGCATGAAACAGGAACAATAGAGATAGGAAGAGCGAAGAAAAGAAAGAAAAGACAAAGTAAAAGAAAAAAGTTAATAGAATAGCAACATGGAATGTGAAAACATTGCTAAAGCCTGGAAAATTAAAAGAGGTCGCTAAAGAAATGATAAAGTATAAGATAGAAGTGGCTGCAATACAGGAAGTTAGATGGAAAGGCGAAGGTGAAATAAGAGGTAAAGACTTCGTATTTTTATATTCTGGAGAGGAAAACAAGGAAGAAACGGCACAGGTTTTGTAGTCATGAAAAGTTCCTCAATCAGATACTGCACTTTAAACCAATGGGGAAGACTGTCATATTTGAGAATCAGAATGAAGCCTAACAACTTGTCGATAATAAATGTTTATGCGCCGACGGAAGAAAAAGGAGAAGATGAAAAAGAACAGTTCTACCACGACCTAGAGCAGTTGCATAACACAGTACCGAGGCACGATTCCACAATCATAATGGGCGATTTTAACGCACAGATTGGAAAAGAAAAACATGTGGAGAATATAGCCGGAAAGCATACAATACATATGATAACAAATGATAACGGAAATAGATTGTGTAATTTAGCAACATCACTTGGCATGATTATCAGTAGCACAAAATTCGAACACAAAAAAGTACATAAAGTTACATGGATGTGGCCGGGATGCGGTAGCGAGGAAGGAAGTCAGATCGACCACGTACTGGTAACAAGAAGAAGAGCTACATCAATAAGAGATGTGAGGTCATACAGAGGGGGCCCAAAGCCGATACGGATCACCTCTTAGTAGTTGCTGAAATCAAACAGAAAACGATGATCGAAGATGTAAAGCATGAAAACAAAAAACTATTGGCAATTGAAAAGCTTGACAATGAAGAAAATAAAAGAAAGTATGAAGATAGAGTGACAAAAGAATTGGAAAGTAGGGGTGATAATTACAACGTAAATGTGACATGGGGTAGTATTGCGGAAAGTCTTAAAATAAGCGCAAAAGAAGTACTGGGCTGCAGGAAGAGAGGAATATGGAAAGCATGGTTCGACGAGGAATGCGAAGAAATTAATAAGATTAAAAAAGAATCAAGAATTAAATGGTTAAGAACCAACGAACGGGAACACTTAAATGAGTACAAAAGAAAACGCATGGAAGCTCATAAACTGTACCAACGTAAGAAGAATGAATGGATTGACGAGAAAATGAAAGAGATAGAAATAAGTAGAGTGAATAACAATACTAGGAGCTTTTATAAACAAATTAGAAATACAAAAAAGACACGTACGATAAAAAGTAGAGGAATGAAAACGATGATGGAGTACTCGAAAACGAAACCGAAAAGGTTAAGAAAATATGGGAGAACCATTTCAGAAAACTGCTCAATACGACACAAACAGAAGTAAGAGAACAAATAGAAGACATGCAGACTGAAGAAGAAATAGTTGAACCAACAAATGAAGAAATTATCCAAACAATACAAAAGTTAAGAAACCGAAAAGCACCTGGTCCCGACGAAATTATGCCGGAAATGATCAAAAATGGAGGACAAGAGATGCAAACTAAAGTATGCAAACTAATAAAACAGATTTGGAATGAAGAAAATATGCCAGACAAGTGGAAAGAAGGAATTATTGTGACGATAAAAAAGAAAGGTAGCTCAGATGAATGTAACAATTATCGAGGCATAACACTTCTGAATACGGCTTACAAGGTTCTGTCAACAATTATACATAATCGCCTTACAGAATATAGCTACGAAATAGTCGGAAATTATCAATTTGGATTTAAAAGAGGAAAGTCAACAGTGGATGCATTACATTTAATAAAACAAATACAAGAGAAAACACATGAATACGGAATAGATATGCATTTGTTGTTTATAGACTTTAGACAGGCTTTTGATTCAGTAAACAGATACCAACTGATAAATATCATGAAGGAATTTAAAGTACCATCAAAATTAATAAGGATAATCTCCATGACCATGGAAAATCAAGAGCCACGGTAAGAACAACTACTGGTGAAACAAACAGCTTCGAGGTGAACAGAGGAGTGCGACAAGGGGACGCCCTGTCGGCGACGCTATTTAATATTGCACTCGAGAAAGTAATTAGAAGCACTGGGTGTACGGGCACAATAATAAATAAAGAAAACCAAGTGATAGCCTATGCAGATGATGTGGTTATTGTGTCAAGAACAAAAGAAGGTTTAATAAATACATTAAGAAATATAAAGAGAGGCTAACAGAATCGGACTAAGCATTAATCAGACAAAACGAAATACATGAAATGCACAAGAGAGAAAAATGATTACAGACCTGATTTAATAATCGACGACGATAAATTTCAGCATGTACATGACTTCAGTTATCTTGGTGTACCAATTAATTGCAAGAACGACAGAAACGCGGAAGTAAAAGCAAAGATTCAAGCGGGCAACAGAGTGTATCACGCAAATAAGCACCTACTAAAGGATAGACAAATTTCAAAAAGATCTAAAATAAAGATATACAAGGCATTGATAAGACCGGTAATTACTTACGCAGCTGAAGTCATGTGCATAACAAGAAAGGAAGAAGAAGAATTCCGTGTATTTGAGCGAAAAGTACTAAGAACGATACTTGGCTTTAAAAGAGTTAATGGAGAATGCCGAATTAGAACAAACACCGAAATTCTCGAAGAAATGAATGGCGAAGACGTTGTGAGGTATATTAAGGCTCAAAGATTGAGATGGTGGGGACACGTGATGAGATCCGACAAAGAAGAAATAACGAGAACGATAATGGCATGGAAACCTAATAAAGAACGATACAGAGGAAGACCTAAACTGAGATGGAGTGACGAAGTAACGGAAGATCTGGAAAAGATGGGAGAAAGAGGATGGAGATATAAAGTTAAGGAACGCATAGCCTGAGAGAAATCGTAAAAATGCCAAAACACACCGGGACCTATGATTTATTAATTGTGAATACGAGGATTAATCCACCTCAACAAATGGATTTTGTAAGTCCGAAAGAACAGCTAAATTCTATCATAGAATGCAATGCTGTAAATAAAATAAAATAAATATATAAATCTGTTAATTAGTTTCGGGATTGCGAAAATCTTATCTTCTGGGCAAGATGAAAATTTTACTTGAAATATATTTTTAAAATTTTGGCAATTTTGAATGTAGTGGACAGTTTTTAATAAATAAACATTAACGCACTATAATTGTGCCTTATTTGTTATTTAGTATTATTTTACCACTTTGACTACCAAATTTGTAACTTATTTCTTTCGGTAGTTCCGAAGACATTTTTTCAACAGTGAGAAGACATTCTGCGATTTCATCATCCAAAGAAGATGGGGTATTAACGTATTTCAAATCCATTTGTTGGAGCTGGAAAATAATTTAAAATTTGCTGTATTCATACAATAAATATAAATATATCAATTTTTTTCGGCTGAATTTATGGTATGTTAAGGCTGTTTTACAGCGAAATCTCAGTTCAGTTCTTCTATCCCACATGAAATACACGTCGGCTCGTGGGCGGTGCTCTAATTACTTTAACTCATTCTTAGCGCTTTGCAATGAATAGATTTATTTATTTTTTATTTTCAAAAATGTTATTAAACAGAAAAAAATTGTTTTTTTTAACTTCTTTTTTGTCGCAAATCTCGAATTGGTAATTTTTTTGGGTGTTGTGGATACAGAAGTTCCGGTGCCATACATTTATGGTAAAAGTTTACCAAAAATGGTTGCATTTTCTCTAACCAGAAAATATTGTTTTTATTTATCTAAAAAAGTAAAAATCAAAATAATAAATCATAACGTTGTAAACCGTACCATTACCTCTTCAGTTTCCATTCCCTATGAAGGAGGCCCAACATTAAAATTTGTTATTCTAATGAAAAATAACATGATGTCATTTCAGGCTTAAATTTTATGTTTTGGTATTTATTTCAGCTTTCACGATTATCCGACCATTCGCTTTAACCGACCGGAAATCGGTTCCATTTAGGTCGGTTAAGCGGGGTCTACTGTATTGTAATTTTTAAAATTGCCGGAACTTGAACCACTTCCTAAATGTTACGTTTGACGTAACTGTAGCCGCATCTATGTAAAATATAAAATGGTCGATAGTCATGATTTTAAAGTTCTTGGTAGTTGTAGTGCTGTGTTTTTCTCACCCAGGTTCACCCAAATCGGTCAATTGAGTTACCTGAGATCGACGCACTCAATCCAAGCTTCCAATTCTAGACGAAGAAAATTTGCGGTTTTCACCAGTATTCCATAGAGTCGAGAAGTTTTGTTACCCCTCGAATAGGCCATAGAAATATTCCAACCGGAAATAACACGTGTCATCAAGACAGAATCTTCGATTCTTAACTGCCCAATTCAAACTAGTTTTGTAAGGTAAGTAAAACAGTTATGCACAACTACGATACATAATAGACACGTAGATACCACTGTAGTAGCATTGTTCTCGACCTCTCCTTTCTTAGATTAACTTCAATACTTTACTACCTACTTTTTATTTACAATTTTGTCAAATGTAATTATTTGTTGTTTTTCAAAATTATAATAATTAGAAACTACTCGATAACATTTGATTTTGTGTGTATGATTTATTTCTATCGTTCATATGTTAGTTTGCTCTACGTTATTGATGACTTTCAATAATGCTTCTAGTATGCCTACTTTTCTAGTTTCAATTTTAAAAATTTGTTATTTGGGTGGTTATTTAACAATGCAGTTGTAAATAATTGCTGCTTCCGTGCTTAAGAAATCAATTGACATTTTAGATCTTCGCTTAAAGGAAAGCTTTACTTGTTCTGTATTTTAATTATAAATGAAAAAATTCGTTTAATTATTCAGTTAGCCTGATAAGCTGGAAAATCCTACTCGAGATCGTTCGAAAATTTGTTTTAATGCATTCAATAATTGCAAGACATCTTATATGTGTCTGCTAGATGAGTAGATCGGTTTTTTTTATCTCATATTGCATCATTACTTTCTTCTAATGCAACTTGTTACAGATATGGCTGACGTTCTACCTTCAGAAGATTCATACAGCAATTGTGAAATCAAAGCGGAAGTGCTGGACGATGTGAAATTTAATTTAGAAGATTTGCATCATGAGATTGACATTAAAGAAGAAAGTGATGGTGAACAATTCACACCGAAGAAACCTGCAGAAACATTTAACAGCTCAAATGTGTTTGAATGTGCAATTTGTGGGTTTATCAGCAGATATAAATGTAGTTTAAAGAGTCATTTAAGAACCCACACCGACGAAAAACCATATGTTTGTCAACTTTGCGACTTTAAGTCTTTACATAAATCAAATTTAAAAGCACATTTAATTATTCACACAGGCCAGAAACCGTTTGGTTGTCAAATTTGCGACTTTAAATGTTCAGATAAATCTAATTTTAACAAACATTTGAAAACTCACGGTGAGATATCATTTTCTCCTCCAATTTTCTTATCAACTGACGAGAAAATATTTGCTTGCCAAATTTGCCACTTTAAATCTGTACATAAATCAAGTTTACAAGGGCATTTACGAACACACACTGGGGAAAAACCGTTTGCTTGCCATATTTGCGACTTTAAATTTACATTTAGATCAAATTTATACAGACATTTTAAAACTCACACTGGTGAGAAATCATTTTCTTGTCAAATTTGTAAGTATAAGTGTGCAGAAAAATCTAATTTAAAAAAGCATTTAAGAATTCACACTAAAAACATTTAAAAACTCACACCGGTGAGAAACCGTTTGTTTGCCTAATTTATCAAAATAGATGTGTACAGAAATGTGATTTAAAAAGGCCATTAAAGACCCATACCGGCGAGAAATCGTTTGCTTGCCAAATTTGTGATCTTAAAAATGCTCGCAAATCAAGTTTAAATCAAATAACATTTATTAATTGAGTCGGTAGCGTTTGATGCCTTACAAAGGTACGCATTACATAAGTTATAGATATTAGAGCAGGTAGCCCTTTTTCTATATTTAATTAAGGTACGTGGAAGTTAAGCAGTGTGCAGGAGAAAAGTTTCAAAAACCTGCTTTAGTTAGCCAAATTAGAATGTTCGTTCCGGAGTGCCAGAGCAACTCAAGAGAAGCGCTACTAAGTCGCAGCAGTGGGAGGGTTTGATGTGACACGATTCGGCACCAGTCTAAGACGTGCCTTCCAATTTAACCAAGTAATTAGAAATAAAATAAAAGTGTAACGTATCGTCGGCCTTACAAAATGTAAAATCGGTGTTACGCTAGCCTTAACCTACATTAAACATATGCGAGCTACAGAAATTTGCCAAAGTTGGTTAGTGGATGACATTGTAAAGACAAAAAGGTGGACAGAAATTACGTTAAAGTGACCAAACAAACAGTACATGGGGATTACAAATAAAGAAAAGGAAGAAAGAGATAATAACATTACAATGGTTGATTACAATTAATTTAAAATTTGTTTCGTAGATCTTTTCACTGTGTCGAAGAGTACATCATTGTCGTATGAAACCACTTGCACGTCTTCTCTTTGATGAACTGGTTGCAATGATGGTTGCAATTTCCAAGTTCGAATGCATGAAATCGACAGTGATATATCTCGGTATTGGCCTATTATCCGCAGGAATTGATTTTGCATAATGGATGGATTTTATTTTTGTCTTGCATGCGGTGGCCCAGATGGGTGCGTTGTAAGTGAGTATTGACCTGCCATAGGTCTTGTACTGAGTTACTTTTTCTCTTTGGTGTTTTAGCATTGGGACCTATGAATGGGAGTATAATAATTGGATGGTCTTGTCTAATCGATCCTGTATTTCCTGGCGAATAGCAGCTTCGAGTCTAGTGTGGTGCCCAAGTATTTTACCGTCTTCTGCCACAGGATAGTGTCATTGCCAACTTTAACTCCTGCGACGTCGGGAGGTTTGCGCTTGTGGGTGAATCAATTGCTTCCGTTTTGGTATGTTAACTTTTAGCTTCCATATTTGAAAAAATACGAGAATTAATTTAATGTGTTCTTCTAGGTATGTTACATTTTTCCTGGTGCAATGGGCAAAAATGGCTGTATCGTCTGCATAAATTACTATACTTGTTTTGTGATGCCGGGAATGACATTGATGAAGATTGAGAACAAACTGGGCCCAATAGTGGGTGTTTGGTTAACGCCAACGAAGAATTTTCTACCTCTAGGTATCTTTATCCACTAATTCACTGTCTTCCGTTGGCGTATAAACACAGATGATCGACACATTTACTAGTTTTTTTAATTCTTAGATATGCCATTCGTCTGTTAATTGGCTTAAACTGTAATGTATTGCCTCTGTCCTTGTTACTCACCATAGAGGCTGTATTATTTCTTCCCTGTTTTTCTTCACCTGATGCTCATTTGTTTCCTTTTATAAATAAACAAGCCAACTTTCGACCACCCCCGTTTGTCAACATACTAGGAGTGATGTAACTTAAAGGTACTAACACCCATAATGACTAATTTTGAACAAGGCATAAAATAAACACAAATTAAAACTTTCAGTGACCGCTAAATAGCGATCAAGGGCATTTTAAAGAAAACTTTTGTATCTAATATCTCTTAAATTGTTTTCCTTTTATTTGGACTAACGTTAGCTTGAATCACGCAAAAAACCTAAATGGGGGGGACTTATGGAGTCTACGCTTAACAATTATTGTAATTTTTAAAATTGCCGGAACCTGAACCACTTCCTTAATGCTGTGTTTGCCGTAACTGTAGCCGCTTCTATGTAAAATACAAAATGGTCGACTGTCACTTGATTATTACTCTAGTTATCTATGAATGTCACGATTTTAAAGTTTTTGGTTGTTAAAATGATGTGTTTCTCACCAAGGCTCACACAAATCGGTCAATTGAATTACCAGAGATCGACACCTAGAACCAAGCTTCCAATTCTAGACGAAGGAGATTTGGGGCCTTACATCAGTATTCCATAAAGCCAAAAAGTTTTGTAACCCCTCAACTGGGCCATAGGAAGATTCAAACCGCAAATTACACGTGTCATCAAAACAGAATCTTCGATTCTTAACTGCACAACTTGAATTAGTTTTGTAAGGTAAGAAAACCCAACTACGATACGTAGGTACTACTCGTAGTAGCACGGTTCTCGAACTCTCCTTTCTTAGATTAGCTGCAATAATTGAATACCTACTTTTTATTTAAAATTCTGTCAACTATAATTATTTGTTGTTTTTCAAAATTATAAACTACTCGATAACATTTGATTTTGTGTGTATGATTTATTTCTATCGTTCATGTGTTAGTTCGCTTTACGTCAATGAAGACTTTCAATAATAATTCTATGTGCCTACTATTTTTAGTTTCAATTTTAATAATTTGCCATTTGGGTGGTAGTGAAATTTTTCGTGGTATTAAAAATCATTTTTGTTTTTATCGGTTTTCCTTCTATTATTCTGTAATTTTCATCATTTCTTATTTCATACATAAGATATACCACTACCGATAACAAAGATTTTGTAGTTTTAGAAAGTATTTAAGAAAACCTCGAGGTTTTCGTCATTAACCTAATCATTTTGAGAAATGATCGGATGAGGATCTATTTTGTTTTATTTGATTACCAATAGCCAAATAATTTTTTTTTACATCAATTAAGTAATTACACACTATATTGCGGTCTGCAGTGAATACAGTGGAACTCGATTGACTGCTCATAATTTTAAGTTAGCAAAAAGTTTAATTAAGTAAGTGGTTTGTAATAGCCAAAGTAATTATGTTAATTTATTTATTCATGTGACAGTGTTTTGTTTTGATTGCTCTAATGTCATATATTTATAATATTTTAAAATAACAAATAATATTTTAATTTGTTTCAAAGTATAACATACTTTTATATAAAAATTTTTTCATAAACAGGTCAAATGACCTTGAAATAGTTACATTATGTAAGCAGGCTTAGGGACCGGAGGGGTTTAATTTTTATTACTTTTGCTGACAAAGGGAACGGGGGAGATATTTTAAATATTACGTAAGTTAAAAAAATTGCAAAATATAATGAAAATTTTAAATTTAAATGTTGATATTTAATAAAAGTTCTGAAAAAATTCTTACGTATTATCATTTGGCGGCGAGGGGGTCACGATTTTCTTAATTTTGCTTATACATAGGGGGGGGGGGGGCTAAAATCATTAAAAGTTTACGTATGTAATACTTGAACACCGCCATAATATATCCTCACAGCAAATAATTACAAATCACCGTTGTTCAAATAGGTAGGCTAGGCGTAATTAGTACCGCCTACTTTGGTTCTTTTAAATAGCTTGCAGTACGAGCACACTCTCGTTCCTCTTTACTGTCATCAAATTATATGAAATCGTAACAGTTAATTGCATTTATATTTTGTATTTAACTTGATCTTTTGATCTTAAATTTGTGTTCGCCTTTTCCCGTTCTGGAAATTTCCATACCGAATCGTTCCTACCGTATTCAATAATTTGCGATTATTTATCAGAGACATCTTTTATGTATCTGCTAGATGAGTAGATCGATTTTTGGTCTCATATTGTATCGTTACTTTTTTCTAATGTAACTTGTTACAGATATGGCGCAAGTTCTACCTTCAGAGGATTTGCAAATTATGGAAAACATTCGTCAAGTTTCGAAGACTGAATATAATTCAGACAGCAATCATGAAATCAAACCAGAACTGCTCGAGGACGTGAAATTTAATTTAGAAGATTTGCATCATGAAATTGACATTAAAGAAGAAAGTGATGGTCAACCATTCACATCGAAGAAACCTGCAGGAACATTCAACAGCTCAAATGTGTTTGAATGTGCAATTTGTGGGTTTATCAGCAGGTATAAAAGTAATTTAAGAACCCATTTAAGAACTCGCATCGGTTTGAAACCCTTTGCTTGCCAAATTTGTGATTATAAATGTAACCACAAATGTTATTTAAAAATGCATTTAAAAACCCACACTGACGGGAAACTCTTTGCTTGCCAAATTTGTGGCTATAAATGTATACACAAATGTTATTTAATAAGGCATTTAAAAACCCACACTGGCGAGAAACCACATGCTTGCCAACTTTGTGACTTTAGAACTTTACGTAAACAAGATTTAAATACGCATTTAATTACTCACACTGGCGGGAAACCGTTTGTTTGTCAAATTTGTGACTTCAAATGTTCAATGAAATCAAATTTAAAAGGCATTTAAAAGCCCACACGGGAGAGAAACCGCATGTTTGCCTACTTTGTGACTTTAGAACTTTACGTAAACAGATTTAAATGCGCATTTATTTACTCACACTGGCGAGAAACCGTTTGATTGTAAAATTTGCGATTATAAATGCAGTAATAAATCAAATTTAAGCAGACATGTAAAAACTCACATGGTGAGAAATCATTTTCTTGTCATATTTGTGCCTATAAATGTTCAAAACAAACAGGTTTAAAAGACATTTAAAACCCACACCGTCGAAAGACGAGTATTGAAATCACGGCCAGTTGAAATATTGCGGCGTTGCCACATAGCTGCTTTTGATGTAACATAATTAAGCTCTTGTAATTAAAATTATAAAATAATTTTAAAAAATAAAATAGATAAAATCTAAAAGAATTTTAATTTTGTGATAGCGTTTTTGAGTTTATAAAATAATTGATTTATTCATTAATAAATTGCAAACAATGTTAATTTGTGACTATTAGAATGTAAAAAGTTTAAATACTGATAATATCAATGTGCAACTTTGAATTTGCAAATTGTATTAAATTAATAGTAAAATAAATTAATTAATCTATTAACAAAGTAATAGCAATGATTGTAATTTAGAACATTTTACGTAACAGGTGTTAAAGCCATGTTATGCTCCTGAGAAACTTGTTTGATTGTAAAATTCGATAGTAAATGCTAGTAATATAATTTACACATTAAAAACTCGACAGGTGTAGAAACTTTTCGTTGACATATTTTGTGCAAAATTGCAAACAACAGAGTTTAAAAGTAACATAAATACCCGTGCGAAAGCACGAGGTTTAAATCACCCAGTTGAAATATGCGGCAGTTGATAGCGTTTTTATTAAAGAATTAAATTAAGTCTTTAATTATAAAATTACTACAGTAAAGTTTAATTTGTACTGACATTTTATTATTTATAAATTTACATCTGGAGTATTCTGAAAGGAGAGTTCAAGTTTATTTGATAAAGGAATAGAATATTGATCGATCTGATGACAGTTAGCCTTGAATAACTTTAGAGTATTTAAATCTATTATTTTATTAAAATAATTATCAATATGGGTGAACAAGATTTAAATTTTGGTAAATTTTCTAAGTTCCAGAAGTTGAATTGATGGTACTAATGTCTGAGAATTGTAATGATCCATCAGCGTTGACTTGATTCTATCGCTAAGATTTATTTTTTTAAATATTGGTTGGAAATCATCTTAACAAAAATGTTTTTTTATCTTTTGTGTTACTACCTATTTTTATTATTAATAAGGTGGCAAATGCCAATGTAATTTGGCCATAAGAACAAACCACGGTTAAAAACAGATAACGTACAGTGCTCAAATTTACAATATGATATATTTGAACACTTGGCGATAATATGTTATAATTAGAAGTAAAAACATTTATAGTTAATCAGTGCTATTCACGTTGGGCGTACCTATAAGCAATATTGCTAATTTGACATATAAGTGACAACTGACAGCCTTAGTAAGCACTTAGCAATTTGTCTTATTCTGTACAGGATCGATAGTAATTACTCCGCTAGCAAGCTTGATAATTTTGTCACATGACCTCGAAAGTTAGCAAGCTTGATTAACTTTGCTATTTAGGACAACATTTTTTAAGCAACAACTTGCTAATAAGTAAGCAATCATAATTGATACCCAAATAGTATATTTTGCTTAGTTTGCTAACACATAAATTTCAACAGTGAAAGTATGCGAGGCAGTGAAAGACGTAATCATATTCCGAAAGATATCAGAGTAAGTTTTTATCTTAAAAAAAAAGTAAATTAATTATGCAGCTTTGACATTTTAGTTATTTACAGCTTTACAATTTTTGACACAAGGCTCAAATCAAAAAGGGGTAGGCCAAGTTTTTTATGCAGCATGTCGCAAAGCTCTGTAAGTCGATGTCTTGCCGAAGTTACCGACATTATTGTAGAATATTTAGGATATCGTATTCATTTTCCAGTAACAGTAAAAAAGAAACTGGGTAAATTCAAAATATAAGAAGAGTGAACAAAATTGAAGTTAATTATTTTTAGTTTATGAATGTTCCAATGGTTTTCCAGGAATTGTAGGATGCATTGATGGACACAAATAAAAATGCATGCACCAAACAGTAATGATCCAGATCAGCCTGGCTTATTTATTACTGCAGAAAAGGATTTTATAGTTTAAATGTTCAAATAGTAAGTATTACCTTACTAATAAAACAATCAAGCCCAATCATGTTTTCTGTTAAAAAATATTTTTAGATTTTGCAATGCGTAAGCAAAAATTCTAAATATAAATGCTAGGTTTCCGGAATCAAGCCATGATGCAGCAATTTGGCAAACATCACAAGTAAAGCTCACCTTTTGAATAGCAATCTTAACAACACATATTTATTGGGTACGAAAGACTTAATAATATTTAACATTTGCATTGAAAGGAACGGGGATATACTACCCAGCGATTATGGTAAATATTTTTCTCCAATACCCAATAATTATAATATAATTTATAGTTCACTCTTAGCAAGTTTTTGTAATTCTCACTGTAAAGACTTGACCATTGAATGTAGTATTTTAGTGTTATTCAAAGATTTTTATTTGTAGAGGAAGAAACCGATAACGACAATAATGAAGAAACATCAGGAATTGCAGAAAATACTAATGGTCGTGCCACAAGAAATCCAGTCATTCAAAATTATTTTTAAATCATACTAGAAAACCCCCTTAAGGCAAAGTTGTTTTTTATTTATATTTTGATTTGTTGTTTCTTGTTTGAAAACTGCTATTTTTTAAATTCACAATTTATTTATCTAAGCCACAAACGAGTACATTTGCTATTCAGTTCCGAGAGAGATTCTCCTTTCCTAAGTTTAGTTTGTTAATAACACTTCATCTGATGACAGCAATAACTAATTCCAAGGGGTCAACCGCTAGAGGAAATCGTGTACAATTAACTTCACACTTCACGTACTTCATCATAATTCTCCTTACTTCTTTGTCCTTCATATAATTCAGCAGTAATTCATCGATACTTTCAGTATCAGAGACTTTCAATTTCTGAGACTTACAGAAATACAAAATTTGAGCACTGGAGGGTGTTCCACACCCCCCAGACCCATTGAGTAGATTATTTTTATCAGAAGTAAACTAAAGATCTCCGTTGCAGAGGCACTAGAGGGTGTTTTACTCCCCAGCCCCCGGATCAAGTAGTTTATTTTTCATCAGAAGTAAACTGAACTCTCCTGTTGCAGAGATCTACCTCCGGGAGTACGGAATTTATAATTAGGTAGTTTATAATTACAGTAGAACCTCGATTATCCGGGCCGACCGGGACCGTACTGCACGGATAATTGAAAACATGGATAATAATAATTGACGTTTTTTGTTAAATTATTACAAAAAAATACACTAAACAGCTTTGTATGTAACCCAATTGCAGCTCTGAAGTAAGCATAAATTATGTACATTTGATTTCACATAGTATACTACTAAAGTTGCGAATGTCCACGGATAAACCGCTGGCGCCGCACGGATAAGCCGCCGCACGCATAATAATCTGACGGTAATCGATGTATAATGGGCCCACGGCTAAACCGCTTCCCGGATCATCCGCGCACCGATAATCGGGGTTCTACTGTAATTGTCAGATTACGAATTAAACACATTTACTTGGCCATAGCTAATTTTAATAAACTTGAAATATGCTTAAATATTTAATTCACTTTTAATAAAAAATAAATTATTTAAACCGGGGGGTCTGGGGTGTGGAACACCCTCCAGTGCTTCTGCAACGGGAGATCTTCAGTTTACTTCTGATAAAAAGTAAACTACTCGGTCTGGGGTTCTGCAATGTTCATCATTCCAAAATTTGTGCACTGGAAGGTATTCTACACCCCCCTCCCCAGTACTTCATGTACTTTATTAGATGTGTACAAAAATTTCACCAGCGGTTAACCTCTCGACTAATTCTGAAAGTTTATGAAAATAATTCGTTTAATTGTTTAGTTAATTTAATACTAAAATTATAATCTAAATACGTTATTTACTTATTCTACTAATTATTTACAAAAATATACTTACAAATAAAATAAGTATGAGATGTATAAAATGGTTTCAGCTACAAATTCTCATAGAAAATGAATATAAAATGGCACCTAAACCGGAAGAGATTTAAATAAAACGGTATTATTTTCATACCTGCCGCTGAATAATTTTGATAGAACCCAAAAGATCGTAAAACATCTTGGGTAAAAATCTATTTGAAAACACATATGAGTAAGCAATGCAATGTTGCCGTGTCTTTAATATTGCCTATCTTACTAAACACCAAAAATTTATAGCAATGATGGCACTGTTGGCAATGATGATTTACAGCATTGATGAACAAAATTTTGCTAGGGCACATCAATTAGTGATGTTGCCTATAGGTAAGAACATCGTGAATAGCACTGAATATAAAATGACATGACTCATATGGTAAGTCAAGGAAAAGTTCGTTGATTTTTCCCGATAGATGCCATCAATTGCAAATAACTCAGGAAACACAGATCACGTAAGCGTAAACTCGGTGGTTCAAATCTTGCTCGCGTTAGATGCACTGCTGTGATCAAAAAGTTCTATATCGATCTGTGGACTATGGGGAAGGTAATGGGAAACCATCCCATAAATTATAATTACTATTGGCTTTGGCCAAGTTGAATTCGTCACATCACCGAATAGTCATGAAAGAAAGATTATTCCTGTACAAAGTCTAACTTCAAAACTGTTTCATTATCGTATCTACTAGAAAAATGTAGCAATATATGACCAAATATGCAGGTCATCTGTAATACAACATCCTGTCCTAACCCAACTACATCATGTTCATACCACAAATTATTAATTATTTATAATATCGGAAACGTGTTTAGAACCTTAAAAACCATGTAAAATGACACCTCACATGCCTATGACCGTGTTCGACTTGAAGCTTACGCGCTGTTGGCGCCAACGAACGCTTATAGCACGCAAATTTTGCCGTTCGACTTGGAAAATATGCGCTTACAAGCTCACGCTGACGTTCTAAATCGAACGATATGACAGCACCATCAGCGCTGCAATTTAAAAGTGACAGTTGTTAACCTATAAAATATTCAAACAATCTAAAATAATAATTGTTTTTAAATGCGATTACATTTTAGCTATTTTTCACAAATTAATAACTATAATTTCATACAACAATTTATTTTGGGTTAATTAATTTCATTTACAATCTTGTCATTAATTTTTTATAAAAATTGAGCGGTTAAAACAAGGAAATAAATTATTGAAGTATATTAATATAGGACAACTAATTTTATGTTTAAATTTAAAATTGAGTTAAATAGTCAACCTAAATATTTAGGTTTCAATAAATTCAAAATGTTACAATTTTTACCATACAGCCAGGTTCGTGTACCGATGAAATTTGCTTGTGAGCTGAGAAATATAATCCATACGTCACGGTTGACAGTTTCGGACTAATGCAATTCCAGTAAGTTAAAGCGTTTGCATTTGCCAAGTTCTATACATAATTCAAACGAGGTATATTTTCATAAGAATTAAAGATGGCGTCGATTTTCCTAATGGGCTCAAGACTATACCCGAATTTTTTCAATTACTGTAAATTACCAACAATATCAAATGGGGAATTCTGTTGTTAAATAATAAATACAAATATCCGATATTATTATGTTGGGGGACTACATGAGGCTACGATTATTGTAATTTTAAAATTACGAACTTGAGACTTCTTAATGTTCGTAATAGCCGTAACTTGTACCGCTTCATATTGTCAAATAATTATTAATGGTGTTGTATAATTTTAATTGTTGAATTTTTTGCAGTGTGTTGTTTTTCCATTCCAAATCGGTCAATTAGTTCCTAGTAGTATTGAGCCTTCAATCCAAGCTTCCAATTCTGACGAAGGAGATTTGGGGATTTTCATAAGCCAAAAGTTTTGTTACCCTCAACTGGTTATGAATCATTAACCGAAATTACAGTGTCTGATAAGACAGAATCTTCGATTTTAATAATTAAATTAAGAAAACAGTTATGCACAACATACGATACATATATAGATACGTAGGTACATGATAGCACTTCTCATCACTTTCCTGATTACTGCAATAATTGAATACCACTTTTTATTTAAAGATTTGTCAACTGATATTATTTGTATTTTTTAAAAGTTTAATTAGAAACTACTGAAGTTTTTGTATATTTATTTCGTACATTCATGTTTATTCTTGACTATTGAATTTTATTTTAATGTGCCTCTTTATAGTTTCATTTTAATAATTTGCCATTTGAGTGTAAAATCAGCCAAATAATATTTTTGTATTATTGTTTTTCACATTCTATTACTCTGTAAATCATCATTTCTTATTTCGAATAAGATATAACCTACTATCTAATTTGAAGTATTTTAGAAAAGTTTGTCATTAACCAATCATATTTGAGAAATATCGGATGAGGATCTATTTTGTTTTATTTGATTAAGCAATGACAAATAATGTTTTATTAGATTAAAAATTTTACAATACCCGGTCAATGATACGTGGAAAGATTTACTTCAAAGTATCTTAAGTGGCGAAAAGTTTAATTAAGTAAGGTTTGTAATAGCCAAAGTAATTATGTTAATTTATTTATTTATATGACAGTGTTTTGTTTTGATTGCTCTAATGTCTATATATTTATAATTTTAAAATAACAAATAATATTTTTAATTTGTTTCAAAGTTTACATACTTTGGTTGTAAATAATGCAGTAACATCAAATTATTTTAACAATTAAAATTTATTTAATTTGGTTCTAACTTGAACTTTTCTATTTATTGACTCAAGTAATTGCATTAGATTTGCATTTTAAAATCTAAATTTGGGGGGTATTAATATAAAGATTATGAAATAATTCACGAATTATATTTGAAAGCATTGTAAATTTCCTTAATTATTCTAGTAAAAACTGATCTGAAATATTCTATACGAGTCTTATGTAAATTGTCACCGCATTATTAACAATATTGCGATTATTATCGTGTTCAATTAGTTCTGCTAGTTGAGTACACTATTATTTGTTTAATATTGTATGCATTACTTTCTTCTAATGACAACTTGTTACAGATATGGCTCAAGTTCTACCGTCAGAAGATTTACAAATTATGACGAACATCCGTCAAGTTTCGAAGATTGCATATAATTCAAACAGCCATCATGAAATCAAACCAGAACTGCTGGAGCACGTGAAATTTAATTTAGA
Source organism: Lycocerus yunnanus (assembly GCA_036346125.1). Classification (NCBI taxonomy): domain Eukaryota; kingdom Metazoa; phylum Arthropoda; class Insecta; order Coleoptera; family Cantharidae; genus Lycocerus; species Lycocerus yunnanus. The sequence goes on from JARFIX010000126.1 coordinate 274,315, forward strand.
AGATTTGCATCATGAGATTGACATTAAAGAAGAAAGCAATGGGGAACAATTCACACCGAAGAATCTTGTAGGAACATTCAACGGCTCGAATGTGTTTGAATGTGCAATTTGTGGGTTTATCAGTAGATATAAAAGAAGTTTAAGAACACATTTACAAACTCACATCGGTTTGAAAGCCTTTGCTTGCCAAATTTGTGACTATAAATTTATACACAAATCTGATTTAAAAAGACATTTAAAAATCCATACCGGTGAGAAACCATATGTGTGTCAACTTTGCGACTTTAAATCTGTACATAAATCAAGTTTAACAGCGCATTTGAGTATTCACTCAGGCGAGAAAGCGTTTGTTTGCCAAGTTTGTGACTATAGATGTATACGGAAATGTGATTTAAATAGGCATTTGAAAACCCATACCGGCGAGAAATCGTTTGCTTGCCAAATTTGTGATTTAAAATTTGCACGAAAATTAAGTTTAGAAAGCCATTTAAAAGGTCACACCGGCGAGAAGCCGCATGATTGCCAACTTTGCAACTTTAAATCGGTACATAAATCAAGTTTAAAAGCGCATTTAATAGTTCACACTGGAGAGAAACCGTTTCTTTGCAAAATTTGTGATTTTAAATGTGCACGAAAATCAAGTTTAGAAAGCCATTTAAAAACACACGCCGGCGTGAAACTGCACGTTTGCCAAATTTGCGACTTTAAATCTGCACATAAATCAAGTTTAAACAAGCATTCAAGAATCCACACTGGCGAGAAACCGTTTGTCTGCTTAATTTGTGATTTTAGAAGTTCACGAAAATCATATCTAAAAAGCCATTTAAAAGGGCACACCGGCGAGAAACCGCATGTTTGCCAACTTTGCGATTTTAAATCTGTACATATAGCAAGTTTAAAAGCGCATGTAATAATTCACACTGGGGAAAAACCGTTTGCTTGCCATATTTGTGACTTTAAATGTTCGCTTAAATCAAATTTAAACAGACATTTAAATACTCACACTGGTGAGAAATTATTTTCTTGTAAAATTTGTAATTTTAAGTGTGTAATGAAATCTTATTTAACAAAGCATTCAAGAATCCACACTGGCGAGAAACCGTTTGGTTGCCAAATTTGTAACTATAGATTTATACAGAAATGTGATTTAAAAAGGCATTTAAAGACCCACACCGGCGAGAAATCGTTTGCCTGCCAAATTTGTGATTTTAAATGTGCACGAAAATCAAGTTTAGAAAGCCATTTAAAAGCCCACACCGGCGAGAAACCGCATGTTTGCCAATTTTGCGACTTTAAATCTGTACATAAATCAAGTTTAAAAGCACATTTAACAACTCACACCGTCGAGAAAGCGGTTGCTTGCCAAATTTGAGACTAAATGTGTCATTCAATTTTAGTAGTTAAATTATTACCTGTTAATAAATTTTAATATATGATCTATTATTAGGTGAAGCCGCTTGATGTTTGATATATATACAGTAATTATAATGTTTCTATTGTAAAAATGTTAATTAAATCACCGAATGAAAGTTGAGCAGTTAAATGCGTTTGTATTGTTTGTTTCGCTCTGTCCTTTCGTTTATGCCAAACTCGTCGAATATATTTGAGTTGGCCTTCGTGAAAATCACCTGTAGTAATCGGGAGTGGTTTTGAAATCGTCCATAGATTCTGGAAGATTCCTTAACGTCCGATTTACCTGTTAATTTAGTAGAATTGCTCTTACTTTTCGGATGGCGCAGGAACAGACAAATTCTTTTTACACATTGAGAATTAAAATTAAAACAAATCATTCTAAATTATTAATAAATTTATTTAAATATGGATAATTCCAATTTATAAATTAAATATTACAATATTTGTAACATGGGAACCCGCAATTCGAAGCTCGTGCCACAAACTTCTAATTCAAACGTAGATAAACCTGGCCTAAGATCTTGACCGTCAAGCTGAACACGTCTTATCCTGCTACATTTACAGCATTTTTTCAAGCATAATTGCAAAAATTATAATTTTTAATTAAAATATGGTAATTAATTTTAAGGATAATTGCTTTTTCCTAATTAATTAATTGTTTTTTTCAAGGATAGCTGCAACCGAAATCATTAATCCAAATGAATTGAGTGGAAAACTACTAATTTGTACAATTAAGTAACCATAAATTCTCATCCTATCAGATTTATTGTATTTTTTCAAGAATACTTGCGAAAATTATAATTTGTAATTACAATAGGGTAATTAGTTTCAAGGATAATTGCTTTTTCCTGATCAATTTATTGCATATTTTAAGAATAATTGCAGCGGAAGACATTAATACAAACTTATTGAATGGAAAAGCAACTAATTTACATAAATTATTTAACCATAAATTCTCATCCTGCCAAATTTACTGCTTTCTTTCAAGGATACTTCCGAAAATTATAATTTGTAATTACAATAGGGTAATTAATTTCAAGTATAATTGCTTTTTCCTAATTAATTAATTGTTTTTTCAAGGATAGCTGCAATCGAAATCATTAATCCAAATTAATTGAGTGGAAAAATACTAATTTAATAATTAATTAACCATAAATTCTCATCCTACCAGATTTACTGTATTCTTTCAATGATACTTGCGAAAATTATAATTTGTAATTACAATAGGGTAATTAATTTCAAGAATAATAATTGCTTTTTCCTGATAATTATTGTTTTAGATATAACGGAAAGACATTAATCAAAATTAATTGAATGGAAAACAACTAATTTCAAATTAATTAACCATAAATTCTCATCCTACCAGATTTATGTATTTTTCAAGATACTTGAAAATTATAATTTTAATTACAATAGGTAATTAATTTCAACGATAATTGCTTTTTCCTGATCAATTTATTGCTTTTTCAGGCATAATTGCACGGAAGACATTAATACAAACTTATTGAATGGAAAACAACTAATTTACATAATTATTTAACCATAAATTCTCATCCTACCAGATTTACTGTATTCTTTCAAGATACTTGCGAAAATTATAATTTTAATTACAATATGGTAATTAATTTAAGTATAATTGCTTTTTTCCTAACTAATTAATTGTTTTATTCAAGGATAGCTGCAACCGAAATCATTAATCCAAATTAATTGAATGGAAAAACTACTAATTTAATAATTAATTAACCATAAATTCTCATCCTAGCAGATTTATTGTATTTTTCAAGATACTTTGAAAATTATAATTTGTAATTACAATAGGGTAATTAATTTCAAGGATAATTGCTTTTCCTGATCAATTATTGCTTTTTAAGAATAATTGCAGCGGAAGACATTAATACAAACTTATTGAATGGAAAAACAACTAATTTAATAATTAATTAACCATAAATTTCATCTACAGATTTACTGTATTTTTCAAGGATACTTGAAAATTATAATTTGTAATTACAATAGGGTAATTATATTTAAGAATAATTAATTGCTTTTTCCGATTAGTTATTCAGGATACATTAATCCAAATTTAATTGTAATGGAAAACAACTAATTTCATAATTAGTTTAACCATAAATTCTCATCTCCAGATTTACTGCATTTTTCAAGGATACTTGCGAAAATTATAATTTTTAATTACAATAGGTAATTAATTTCAAGGATAATTGCTTTTTCCTAATTAATTAATTGCTTTTTCAGAATAATTGCAACGAAACATTAATCCAAATTAATTGAATGGAAAAACAACTAATTTAATAATTAATTAACCATAAATTCTCATCCTACCAGATTTACTGTATTTTTCAATGATACTTGGAAAATTATAATTTTAATTTACAATAGGGTAATTAATTTTAAGTAATAATTGCTTTTTCCTGATAATTATTGTTTATCAGATATGCAACGGAAACATTAATCCAAATTAATTGAATGGAAAAACAACTAATTTAATAATTAATTAACCATAAATTCTCATCCTACCAGATTTACTGCATTCTTTCAATGATACTTGAAAATTATAATTTGTATTTACAATAGGGTAATTAATTTAAGTAATAATTGCTTTTTCCTGATCAATTTATTGCTTTTAGAATAATTGCAGGAAAGACATTAATACAAATTAATTGAATGGAAAAACAACTAATTTCATAATTAATAACCATAAATTCTCATCCTACCAGATTTACTGCATTTTTCAAGGATACTTGCGAAAATTATAATTTTAATTACAATAGGTAATTAATTTCAAGGATAATTGCTTTTTCCTAGATCAATTTATTGCTTTTTCAGAGATAATTGCAACGAAACATTAATCAAATTAATTGAATGGAAAAACAACTAATTTACATAATTATTTAACCATAAATTCTCATCCTCCAGATTTACTGCATTCTTTCAAGGATACTTCGAAAATTATAATTTTAATTACAATAGGGTAATTAATTTCAAGTATAATTGCTTTTCCTAATTAATTAATTGTTTTTTCAAGGATAGTTGCAACCGAAATCATTAATCCAAATTAATTGAGTGGAAAAACTACTAATTTATAATTAATTAACCATAAATTTCATCCTACCAGATTTACTGTATTCTTTCAAGATACTTACGAAATTATAATTTGTAATTCAATGGGTAATTAATTGGTTTGAATAATTAATTGCTTTTCTGATTCTTGCAACGAAATCATTAATGCAATTAATTGATGGAATAAGAATATAATTTGCTGATTATTAACATTTTCTTGGCCTAGATTCTTCTGTGTTATTTCAAGGGATCCTCGGAAGAATGTATGATGTTGTAATTTCAATAGGGTTGTAATTAATTTATTAATGTTTTCCGAATTTGAGTTGCGGTTGCCAGGAGTATTGCAGCTGGAATGCATTAATCAAACTATTGAATTGGAATAATTAATTATGCGTGGAGGTTGATGTTAGCGACGCAAATTGCAGTCTTCCAGATTTAACTATGCTTGGTTTCAAGTCTATGGAATTTAATTTGTAATTACAATTGGATTACATGTAATTTAAGCGGTATGAATTGCTTTTTGATGAATTTGTTTAGTTTATTATCAACGGAATTGTCCATTTGATGCCAAACTATTGATGGAATTAACCTAGATTGGAATGATTAATTCAACCATAAATTCTATTTCCACAGATTAACTAGTTTCAACGATACTATGCAGACAATATAATTTGTGGAATTACAATGGTAATTAATTTAAGAATTAGTATTTTACATTTTATTTGCTTTGGTTAGATATCTGCATAGTGTATTGAACTACCATTTATTGAAGCATAAATAACTGAATTTGTTAATTTTGCATTAAATTTTTCATACACTCAAGAAATTTCTAGCATTTTGTGCAAATCTTCAAAATTTAACTTAGAATAAATTATTAATTTAAGAATATTAAATTCTTGAATTGGAATATCCATTTAATAATGAAAACGATAGTCCTAGCTTGTGTTTATTAATTCATTGTAAATTTATTCTTCTAATCAAAGAAGATTTGTTCTAGAATTGAAAACACAATTATTTTTAAAATTTCTATTGTGTTTTAAGAACTTAGATGATGAACAATCTAAGCTAATTAATATTAGTTAAATGTAATTTTGATCTGAAACCATGGTTTATTGGTTACAAATGCGTTTTATTTTTGCAAAAATTAAACTTTTATAAGAAATTGCTATTATAAATATTACAATACGGAGTAACTATTTCAATTTCGATGTTCTTTAGTAAAATAATTTACGATTTTCCGAACGAGTTACTCGAAAAAAAGTAAACGAATTAGAATCAACCTGTTTATTATTTATATTTAAGAAATCTGAATTTGAAGTGATATTTTGTATTAAATTGACTGAAGAGTTCATATTTCAGTCCTTATATTTTAATTTATAATTAATAATTTATCTAAAAATTATTTAAATTATGTTTCTATAACTTCAACCGATGATGAAAATACAAATAATGTACAGATTTGGATGAAATACAATCTCAAAAAATAATTGAAAAGGAAGATTACGTAACCGACATTATTTTCAAACGAACTTCTTAAAATATCGAGAAGAGAAGGTGAGTATCTTAATTATTACATAATGTAGGTAAGTAACGCCTATATTATTTGCAGATCGACATTGATTTTGGATGTTTCCGAAACGCAGTGTAGCTGAAAAAACAAAAATACGAAACAATAGGCCTTGAAGTGCAACCGTTTATTATTGTTAATAATAGTGAATTCTACGTGTGGACCCAATGTATTATATTTTAGACAAATTTGAGAGTTAGTGTAAGTAACACTAATTTGTAGTGTTAACATCTGGTAGGCGGAGCCAAATAGTTCATCATGGTGAGCTCTAGTTGACACTCAGACCGCAGTGTTTAAGTTCTATAATTTCGAGTTTTGTCACGCTCAGGGATGTTTTTCTAGTTGTTGCGAAACCGAAGGCATCGTTACCATGTACAATTATATTATAAATATAAAATATTCTATTTAAAATTACTTTTAACCCTAAGAATATAAATGTACGCTATATAATATATTTTTAAATTTTTTTATACAAATAACAATACATATTTAAAACAAGTGACAGAATACGTTATTTTCAGTATAATATGCATGTAAAACTCAAAATGGGCGGAGCTTACTAGCCTATCATAGAAACGTATTACAATTTTTGATTTTTTTGCGCCTAAAATTTAAAATATTAAAATTTACTTTCATTTCTATAGGAAATTTTGTTGGGAAATCGTACTCTGTCTATAAATTTTAATTAATCTCTTTTTCTATCACAATTATCATGAAATATACAATACAATGAAGAATATTGTTATACAAACTAAATAAAGAAATATTGCACATAATAGTTAACTGACTGTCAAACAAGCTAAACATCTATGAAATAATAGCAGGCAATTTCTAAATATAGAGCCACCAATTTTGTAAGGTTCGTTAAGCAGTTTTACCGAGACAATTAAGATCTGGTATGAGTTCTGATATGCGGCACCAAATCTTGTTTGACCGAACATTTATAGTTACAAATATCACATGTAAACCGATTATTACCATGAGTGCTCATATGGCGTTTTAATTCTTGGTTGGTTAAACATTCATAGTCACAAATGCTACACGAAAATGGCTTTTCGCCAGTATGAATTCTCATAATATGATGCTTCAGCACTTGCTTGTACAAACATTTGTAGTTACATATTTTACAGGCGAACGGTTTGTCGTCAGTATGTATTTTCATATGCGCCATCAAATACCTTTTCAGTTTACCTGTATAGTCACACATGTTGCACGCAAAGGGTTTCTCACCGAGTGACTTACCATATGCCGCGACAACGACCTTTTCAATGAACACTTATAGTCACAAACCGTACACGAAAACGGTTTTTCATCCGTGTGCTTTCTCATATAATGAAGCTTCAGTAAAGTGAATGATGTACATCTATAGTCACAAGTATCACACAAAAACGGTTTCTCTCCGGTATGGGTGTTTAAATGATATTTTAAACGTTCTTTTCGTGAACAAGTGTAATCACACTTTTCACATGCAAACCGTTTCTCGTTGGCATGACTTACCATATGCCGCATCAAATATTGTTTCACCGAACATTTATAATCGCAACTCTCGCATGCAAATTGTTTCGGGACAGTATGAATATTCCTGATATGTTGCTTTAGCTGTTTTTTCAATAAAAATTTATAGTCACACATTTCGCATGCAAACGGTTTATCACTGGTATGGATTTTCATAATATGTCGTTCTAACACGATTTGATTGAATATGAATTTTCACAAAGTTCGCAAGAAAATTGTTTTCGGGATCAAGCACTTTTAAATGTAGTGGCAAATGCTTCGTCAGTTCCAATTGAGTACAAAATTTTATCTCACAAACAATGCACTCAAATTTTTGACACGACTCTGCGTCACATTTATCGTGTGGTTGAGATTCTTCTTTGATGTCGATCGAATGATGCAAGTTTTCCTGTTTGACTTCTGCATCTTCCTTAAGTTCTTTTTTAATTTCTAAATTATCACTAAAATTACAATGCTTTTGCACATCGTTACACCCTTCCAAGAGTATTCTTTGATCCATGTTTCTAAAACCAAAATTTTTAGGTTATGTTGCAAAAAGTCAGTACAAAATGAAATATTTCGGTTTCGCTGTTTACTTTTATTATAATTAAGTTGAAGGTTGATTGAAAAAGTTCCAAATTTTCTCTTGGCTATGCGGAGTACCAGGGCTATGCCCCGTAACTTCCTTCATCCGGCTGGCTTGGACAATGGCATTGAAGGATGTTTGATTGAAGTGTTGAGTTGAGCGATTCGTTATTAATTTTATGAGATAATCCACACAAAAACTAACGCCCGAATATTAAATTTAAGTCTACCGTCATCTAATGCATGCAGTGTTGCCAGGACCCAATTCAAAATAGGTGTGTGCAGTGTTGCCAGGTCTAAAATTTGTATTTCTCTAAAAAATCTTGAAAAATTTTCCTAAAATGTGTAGGAAATTTCCCTAAATTTCAGCAAATATTCAAAGAAATTCCTTTTTTCTTTTAACAACTGAAATTTCCCTAGATTTATGGAAAGCTCCTGTTACAAGTTATGACGATTCCAGGTCAAAAAAAAATACTCAAAACAAAAGCTCTCTAAAGGTTAATTTGAAATACAATTTTTTCATTGGCTCTCTCAAACTGTAACCTCGCCCATCGCAAATTAAAAATTAGATTGGTAGTTCGTAGAGTAGTAAGTGTTTTGTTTTCTTCGTTATTGTTTCTGGCATTTTGACGTTTGTTTTCGGCGGTTTGACATACTACCGTTACGATTGTTATAAGCTGCACACTGTATAAATATGGTCGGGAGGGGGAGTTGAAATGAAAGGGTGGAAATCTTCAGATAAAACACCACCAGCCCATGGTGGGTAGTAGCGTAGGATTCCTACCCATTAACTTCTCCCCTTCCTGGTTGCCATCTGGTTCCACTAAACTATGATCTCTTTTAATAAAAGGTTTGGACCGCCATTGTTTACCAGAAGATTCGTTGGTTCTCTCAGAAAACTGCCAGTTGGGTTAACAATTATTTATTTGGTCAACAATTACATAATCGAGCGACATTTAGTTATACCGTCCGCGAACTAACTACAGTTGTCCCCCGATAATCCGACAGTTAAGGGACCGAGAGAGTGTCGGATTACCGAAAATGTCGGATTACCAAAAATGTCATATTACATATCAAAGATGTTTTATTCTTAATGCGTTTGAACACAATGAAGTTAAAAAAAAAGGAAGAAACAGTAAAGGTACATGTAATTTATTAATACCAGGATACAAAATGACAGTATGTACATGTAAGTTTTTAAAAGAAATACGGTGGGCATAAGAAATGCGGTGGGAGGGAGATGCATGTTGCTGCCTGTAGCGCGTCGGACTACCGAGTACGTCGGATTAAAAAGTGTCGGATTATCGAGGGACAGCTGTACTTGCAAAATACGCATGTTTATCGATGTCAACAAAAATAACGTAATCAGCGTTTTTCAGGGTCGATTACCTCTAAATATCCGTTTTATGAGTATGTGCCTGTCCCATCAGCAAATGCTTTGACTGCAGTTTAATGTATTCTACTTAAGGCATGTTCCACACTTCACATATTAATTATTTATATTAAAATATAATTACTATACTTAAATTTATACTACACCACAATAACAAATGGAACTTGGGCTTGCAAAAAAAACATTTAATCTTTAAAAAACAAAATATAGCCCCGCAGTTAGCTAAATCACAAAGATACCATATTTCGCAGAAGCACCAAATTAAAACAGGAATTAACATTTTCCAAAAAATGATAGCTAAACTAATTCCAATAACAAATATTAGTCGATGGCACGAAAGTAAAAATTTTTGATGGTTCTCCAAATGTTGCGACAAAGCCTGATCCGAAAATTAACTTTTGTTGTACAGCTGGCCTTTTAGTGGCCAGGATTCCAGGATTGTTTTTACCAATTGCAGATTACCTTTTAGGCTTTTATATGCAGTATACGAAGAAGCTCTATTATCTGGATCCGTATCCGTCCGCATATTTTAGGGCCAATTATATATAAGTAGTTCACCCTCGAATCACTTAGTCCAAGGTTTAAATTCGGTGATTGGTTGATAATTTAATTGTAGTAATTCACATTACTTGGTACGTTCACTGGGAGTGGATGAAATAAACGAAACTGTTAAAGGATTTATGAGGCACATCTGCTTAAGTATTATCGAGATTCTAGGTATTAGATACACTTATCTGGGCATTTGCATGTACCAAGTAGATAAGTGTCTCGAAATGTCTGCAAAAGCCATTAAGATCTGGCCTATCCCGGACTTAAGCGGATGTCACACCTTAAAAAAATAATATATCCATCACCACAACATCTGGACGCTTAAAGATATGAAATTAGAAATTCATGGGAAACTTACCCCGGGGTCACACCCTTATGAAACAAAGGTGGGTGCCGAGATTATAAATATATGTAATTTTTAAATCTTAGACAGTTAGTCACAACTCGGCATCCACAAAAGTTAAGATTCACAATTCGGCATTCATTCGAGATACGACAGTTCGAGAAATTCATTCGATCATTCGGGAGTTTAATTTATATTTTCTTTTTCAAAATTAAAAACGTTAACGCGCCACTTAAAGTTCTGTTCTACAGCGTCCAGATAGACCAGTAGTACCGGTAAACGAATTACTCAAGGTAAGTCCTAAATTAAAATTAAATGTTTAGTATTTTATTAGTTGGAAATCTCCTTTGTGTCCAGTACCGTATGTAAAAAAATATAAAGTCAATACACAATCTTAATTTCAATTTGCATTTTTATAAAACAATTAATTCCTTGACCAACCCTTTTTTTTTTAAAAAAAGATAGGTAAGTTGAAAGAGAAGTGTTTACCCTGCGTTTCCGAGATAAGGCCGCTTCTAGATACGCTCACCGGCGAGTTTCCTGATTCTCGCAAAGTATAAACAATATCAGGTGGTGGCAGTGATACCGACGAGGAAAACATCGACCCCCTTGAAGACGCTAGGATTGTTACAATGGTGGCCGCGGCGGGATGTCTGTAAAAAGGTTCTTTCACGAACTGCATGTAAACAACTTCTCTCAACACCTAACTTGTCCTTTTCTTTTAAATTAATTAAATTTCACCCCTGTTACATATAATTTTTGTGATTTGTTTATAAAAAAAAATTATAATATTCATATTACGGTTAACCCTTGCTTAAATTTTATTAAAACATAAATCGTTTAATCATTTATAATTCTTAAAATAAATTTTTTTTATACAAACAAATCATTAAAAGTCGGTAACTAGACACAATAGCGCAGATTCTTTAGAAAATGTCGGGAATCAACCATCCGGTAATATTGGCTCCCCTGGTGGAAACATTGCACCTTATTACCCTTTTGTTTCTCTTGGGTTAATTGCCAGTAGCGTAGAAGGGTACAATGGAGAAACGAACCCTACTTATTATTTTGAAGCGATTGCGCAAAGATCCGAACTTGAAGATTGGAATGAATCAACTACTTTAAAAATAGTTAAATATAGGTTACGCGGTGCCGCTCTTAAATTTGTTAAATCTGACCCAGATATAAATAATTTAAACTATAAAGACTTTAAAGATAGAATAATAAAACAATTTAGTAAACTGAAAATTCCCGGTGAGGCTCTGAGTAACCTACAACGTTGCTATCAAAAGCATGATGAACCTATTAGCAAATTTACCACACGTCTTAAAAGTTTAGGTTTAAAAGTTTTGATCGAAGATATGAAAACCGCGACCCATGACGAGATTCCTGGCTTCAAATCTAAATCGTCTCAATTGATATTAAATCAATTTAGGGTAGGTCTGAAAAGGATTTGCTTAATAAAATAGGTGTAACTTTAATGCGAACGGAAAATTTAACCATTGATGAAGCTGAAGAGATAGCAAAATGCCAAGAAATAAACGACTCATTAATAAGAACGCGCTCAAACCCAATAAACGTCGCGGAAATTCACACTCAAAATAATTACCGTAGAAATGATGAACCTCCTCGACAGAATTATCAAAATACGATTGCCCGTGACCGATCCTATTTAGATAACAATAATTACTCGCGTTACAGGAATAATAGCAACTATCCTCGTCAAAATTACGATAATTATTCCAGAAACCCGCAAATAAACAACGACCGCTTTAACTTTCAAAGAACGAATCACCCACCGCAATATGACAATAGGGATTACAATCAAAATCGGAATTATAACTACAACAGGAACTACTCTGGGCAAACAACGCGAAATAACTATAATGGTAACACTAACTTCAAATCAACCTCCCGAAATTATGACAACAGTAATAATCATCAGGAATTAAATCGAACCGGTAGCGTCGATCGAAATTACCCACCTCCCTCCGGTAGCGTCAATCGGAATTACCCACCTCCCTTGCTAAATCGCAGTGACGATGTTAGAAACGACTTAACAAGAATCGGTCAAAATTCTTTAAACTCTGCGGCCGCTACAGTAACCCCTCGAACTGTAGTAAGAGCTCCAACCGCCAATTAAATAATACAATCTCCAAAAATTGCGTCAAATTAATCGATAACCCTAAACCATCACATTACGTACCTAATGTAACTTCATTCCCCGAGGACACACCGTGTGTCGTTGTATTAATGTTAAACGGAAAATATTGCAGATTATTATTAGATTCCGGATCTAGTGTTTGCTTATTAAAACAAGAAGTATTAAATTTAAATGATTTGAAACAACCGGAAGAAGAAATTATTTTATCAGGTATAGCAGGGGTTAGGCAATCCGCCCTTGGTACTTCGACAGTTACGGTCGGTCTTAAAGATACCCGGGTTTGTTTAAATTTGATTTTGTAATCTGCAGCAATATTTGTTTACAATGTGATGGCATTATTGGGAGAAACCTTTTGCAAAAACATGGTGCAATTATCGATTTTCAAAAACGAATTAAATTTATTTAACAAAAAATTAAAATTTTACTTTTGACGAATGTAATGAAAATTATTTAACTTGCGGAACGGTACATAGAGGAACTTTGTTAACAATAAAACCAAAGTAAGGAAAAATATAAATGACGACTCTGCGCGAAAATTATTAAAGAATTTAGATGATGATATTGAAGTAATTAATGAGTTTAATGATGAAAAAATAATTAAGTTAGGAAATAAATATATTGAACCGGAAATAGTTGTGGTAGAGTATGGAATGTTATCGGACGACGATGAAGTTGTTAGTTTAGGCCGAAACGGTAATTTATTGAATCAGGATATTGTTAAGAAATCTTCTGGTAACGAGCGTGTAGGGATCTCATTGTCCGGATCGGAGAGAACAATGAGCGGTATTAAAGTAGTCAGATTTGCGGAGGAAGATAAAGTTTTTTAATGATGCTAAAAGCAATCAGAAATTAATAAGTAAGGTAAGAATTAATAAAGGTAAAATAAATATTAATGATGAAATTATGATTGAAAATTTTAATGAAATTAATCCCGACAAAAGGGGAAATACTGAGCAAATAAGTAGCAAAAAAAATTGATTTAGGAAATGTAAAAATTAAGACCGCGGCTAATAGGCATAATGGTAAAGATTTAGAAGCGAACTGTGAGCTAGGGTTTGTTAACGGGACGATTAAAGATGAAATAAAAACGGGTAGTATAAAGAACAATTTGATGGAAGCTAATAAAACGAATAAAAATGAAACAGAGCGTGCGGTAAAGTTAAATGAATTCAATAATGAAACGGTTAAGAATAATGTTATAGAAAAGGTTAGTAGTTATAAAGGGGATGAAGTGGTTAATTATGATAAATTAATTGGAGATAATAAGATAAACAAAACATATGAAGTCGAAAACCAAGACGTTAAATTAAAAAATTATGGGAAAAAGATGAATCTTATTCGGAAAATTGTGAGGAAAATGTTAAAAGTTTAGATATTAAAGTGAATGATGATATAATTGAAAATTACTCGGAATCAATTAACGACTATAGAAGCGAAAACCGAAATAATAATTATTGTTATTTTAATAAAAAAAAAACTAACAATACGGTAGAGATAGCACGGGATAAAAAATTTGTAGGAACATTGATAATAGAAAAAGATGTAATCATACCAAAACGAACAGAAAGCGAACAGTGTTTTAAATTAAATTTTAATAAGAACCAATTTTTAAATCCGCGGTTAAATAATAAAAACGACTACGTGTTGGTCGAACAAGATGATAGTAACCATCAAGGGTTAATCATTGCAAGCTCGGTAGTACAGAACAATGGAGACGATGTTATTACGCGAATCATGAACCCTAATAATTACGATATAATATTAAAAGCGAATTCCCAAATCGGAAAAATATTTACCAACATAAAAATCTTAAATAAAAATGACGACAAAGGAAACGAAAATAAAGTAAATCTGATAGAAACTGTCTTGAATAATCACGACGATATCCTATCCCAGATAAAATTAGACCACCTAGACGACGAAACTATTAATTCGGTCCGTGAGCTCTTATTAAGGTACATAGATATTTTTATTGCAGACAATGAGGTGTTAACTAGCGCAAACAATGTTAAACACCGAATAACAATAGAAAATGTAGCCCCGATAGCTAAAAGACCTTACCGTGTACCCTACCATCAACGAGACATTTTAAAGAAAGAATTAGATAAATTACTGGCGTCTAAAATAATAGCTCCAAGTTCTTCACCATGGTCGGCGCCGATTATTCTTATTGTTCGCGATTCCCCAACTGGCGAATCAAAAGTGAGGATGTGCGTAGATTATCGCGGATTAAACGCAGTGACAAAAAGAGATTTTTACCCATTACCCGATCTGCATGAAACTATAGAGCAATATTTTCATTCCTCCTCCTTGTTTAGCGTATTAGACATATCGCAAGCCTTTCATCAAATTGAGATGGAGGAATGCGATAAAGAAAAGACAGCTTTTACAACAATGTTCGGCCATTATGAATTTAATAAAATGCCGTTTGGATTAATGAATGCACCTAGTACGTTTCAACGTTTTATTAATGTCACCCTCTCAGGATTAACTGGTGAGATGTGCCTCGTGTACTTAGATGATATTGTGGTTTACAGCGCCGACGATCTCCTTGAACATCTCCGGAAACTAGCAGTTATATTTGATAGATTAAGAAAAGCTAACATCAAACTAAAGCCTAGTAAATGTAGATTTTTAGTTAGTGAAGTAAAATACTTAGGGCACATTATTACGAAGGATGGTGTAAAACCCGATCCTGATAAATTAAAGGCATTAGAGATGTACCCGATACCGCGTAACGTAACAGAGACACGGTCGTTTTAGGTTTAGTAGGGTGGTATCGACGTTTTATTAAAATTTTTCTGAGCTTGCTCTACCCTTAACCAACTTAACAAAAAAGGAAAATAAATTTATAATTACGCCTGAAGTATTGCAATCGGTACAGAAACTAAAATCCGCCGTTAAGTCAGACGATGTACTGATTTACCCAAACTTTAAGGAACCCTTTATCTTAGCTACCGACGCTAGTGGCACGGGTATAGGTGCAATTTTAAGTCAAAGACGTGATGGTCATGAAAAACCCATTGCTTTCGCAAGTCGGAAATTACAAAAAGCCGAAAAAAATTACACTGTCACCGAACAGGAGTGTTTAGCAGTCATTTTTGGAGTCAAACAATTTAAATGTTTTTTATACGGGAAAAGATTTACGATTATCACTGACCATCGTGCATTGAAATGGATTTTATCGATCTCCAATTCAACCTCTAGATTATCTCGCTGGGCTCTTCTCCTTGCCGAATTTGATTTTGAAGTGGTACACCGACCTGGGGTTAAACATGGGAATGTCGACGCTCTCAGTAGAATTTACATGTTTGAGAAACCGACTTTAAAAGATTTCTTTAACTTGCAGAAAACAACAAGAACGTATGTGAAAATAAAACGTATCTATCGAATCAACCAGTTTCTTTGCAATCCCGGAAAATTTCTCTTTAGCGTTGTGTGTGTCTAAAGATCTAAATGCGAATACAGGTATGACAAAAGAAATTAAGCAATTACTCGACGCATTAGATAGGTCGCCGTTTCAGTTTAAAAACGTAGGTGAAATAATAGAACAAAAGTTGCCGGAAAGAAACATTTATTATCTGATAAGCAAAAGTAATTATTATGAAAACCCACATATGAAACATTATTTGACTCGTTTGCAAATCTCCTTGATATATGTTTACAAAATAAGGATTTTAAATTAGCGCTACCGGATTTAATGAGTGAGATTGACGATTTAGATTGGGATACTGTATTTCAAATGATCAAATTTATATTTAAAGATACGACAATTGAAATTAAAATATGCAATCCAAAACAATCGGATAACCACATCTTTGCAATACACGAAGAACCCCCCTTGATTCCCACATGGGACAGAGAGCTAATAAAACGAGAACAGAAAGAGGACGGATTTTGCAAACAAATCACGCAAGTCATTGCCCATGGCGAAGACGACGACTTCCCCTACTATTTAGATGATGACGATATATTGTACAAAACTGACCACTCGACGGGACGAGATTTATTAGTTATTCCAAAAACCTTCATAAACAAGGCGATTCACGACTTCCACGATCTACCCCTTGCTGGACATCCCGGCCAACTCAGAACTTTAAATTTTATTCAAAGTAAACTATATTGGCCAAATATGAGACGAGATATTATCAAATACGTAATGTCGTGCAACACATGTAACAGGCGGAAAACATCACCTCATTTTAAACCGGCTCCTCTTCAAGATTTCCCGGAAATTTCCGAACCCTTCGAGCGGACTGCAATGGATATTGTGGGCCCTTTTATCACTTCTGATAACGGCAACAAATATATTGTAACATTTCAAGATCATTTCACTAAATACCCTGAAGCCATCCCGTCCCCGACCAATCGGCCGAAACCATAGCCCGAGTTTTTGTCACACAAGTCATCGCCAGACATGGAACCCCAAAACAACTATTAACTGATAGAGGTGCGAACTTCGTATCTAAACTTTTTAAAGAAGTATGTAAGTGCTTACAGATAGACAAAATTCAAACTACCGCCTACCACCCTCAATCGAATGGAGTGATTGAACGCAGTCACCGTGTATTTAAAGACGTATTGGCCTTACATCTCCGAGTCGCAACGCGACTGGGACAGTTGGGTACCATATGTACTAATGGCCTATCGATCACACGTACATAGTTCCACGGGTTACTCCCCATACTTCCTGATTCACGGTAGAGATATGGTTTTACCCTTCGACGATATTTTAAAGGCAAATAAAATCAGATATGACGTGAGTACCAATTACGCTTCCGAAATGATGTCCAAATTAAATAAAGCATTTTGCACGTAAAAGAAACAATGTCAAAAGCAGTGAAAACCGCGCTCGAAATTTTAATAAAACAGTAAAGAACGCGAGTTTAAAATTAGCGACCTTGTATATTTGTACGATCCAGCGAGTAAAATAGGGGTTTCAAAAATTAACTCTACCATGGGTCGGCCCTTACCGAATTACAAAAGTGATTGGACCCGTGACGTACGGCATTCGGAAAGTAGGGACGAGACAAGACCAAACGGTGCATATAAACCGACTAAAGCCTTTTCTCGGTAAATACGTAGACCCTAACAATGAAATTAATAACATACCCCCGCGTAGACAAAACGCGGACAGCGACGAGTACGAACTACTTCCAGAGCAAGAGCAACCTCTTCTCAACGCCATACCGTTTTACCTACCCCCTACGCGCCGTTCAAACAGAATTATCGATCAATTAGATCCCAAATCGAATAACGAACCCGAAATAAACTCCAACCCGCTGGAAACCAATGAAAATGTTGAACAACCGCGGAAATACAAGAGGAAAATTAAGTTCACCGATTGTTGAACCCCCATGCTTAAGCACCGCTCTACAATCAGAAGTCGATGCGGAAAGAATCACTGTAACCCCCCTATTGAACCCGCAACGAGAAGAAGAACCTAGGCGATCCGAAAGAATTCGCAAAAGGAACTTGTTACCTGAATTTTTTTATTACTAACAACTACTTTTTCACTTTTAAATTTAATAACAATTTAGAACAGTTTTACTGCTACCTCCCCGATCAATGATGATAAATTTTTTTTTGAATGCCATAACATTTTGTTTTACATTAATACATTTCACATAATACATTTTTTTTTTTAACATTAAATTTTCTTTGTACGGTTTTAATTTTCTTTTTGCAAACATCCACTATTCTTGTTTTTTTTTACTTTAATTGTTTGTTTTTATACTAAATATGAAAATTAATTAATTAAAAAAATTAAGGGTAATTCAACATGAGTACCTGCATATTAACAAAGTAAAAAAAAAATGATCCAAACAAAATTTTTCTTTTCGCGCTGCATGCGAAAACAAATTAATTTAGTTTGAGATGATGATTTGATTATTATATTATATATATTTTTTTTTACTCTTTATCATATATATTTATTATGTTTGCGTGATTATATCACTCTATTCGAACCCAAAAGGGGTATAATCGAATCAAATTAACAGATTTCTTTCAAAAAACAACTAATTGATTAAAACAGATTATTTAATTTATAATCCTAGCTTCATAAAATTACAACAAAGAATAGATATGCATTAAAGTTAAAATAAATCCTATTTGAATAAATCAATAATTGATCTTCAGTTTTTTTTAACGATAATAACCTTTTCTATTTCTCACCACTTAGGTATCCATTATGTCAACTACCTACCCTTGTGTGATTTATAACTATATTGTTGTTTTTTGCATTACGAAATAGAACAGGGTTAGATCAATGTATCAATTCGACTATCGAATTGAGAATTTTTTAGAACTTCATTATAAAAAAATTATAAACAAAAAACCTTTTTCTGTTTTAAGCTTTTGTTTAATAAAGCAGAACAAAGTTAAGAGTGTATTTTTTCTCAAATTTCTTTTTACTCATGGTTGATCATGAGGTTCTCTTTCCTTGCATGTGTAAATTTTATATTAAAATTATAACGTTGATTGTATTATTGTTCCATTTTATATATATTTTCTAAATTGTACCGATTTAACTAGTGAGCGAACATGCAAACTTTTCGGTAGTGAAGTGCGAAAACTAAAGTAAAGTGTACAACTACGCGAAAAGCGCAAAGAACTAACAGCAAAAGTGCGGAAATTTTGCACCAACGCAAACAAGTGAAAGACTTAATTGTGTGCAAAGTGTAACCGCGAAAAGACGTTATAGTTAAACGAAGGACACTCCTCTCCCCAAGGAACAGTGCGGTTTATTAAAACAATAACTGTTATTTTACTGCGAAGAAATAATCAAAAAAAGTAATCGAGGCATACTACGCTATTCGACTATATTTCGAAGGATGGAATTTCTCTCAAGCAGTCTCAATTTTGCGATAGCCAAAACATACCAAAATTTCATGGACCGCAAATTGAACTTGTCTAATTTCTTTCTGTGAATTAAGTTCAAAATCATCGAATTTTTTTCAACTGTGTGACTTCAAAAACCTGTTTCACCAATTCGGGACCCAACAATTGTTAACATGGTCCACCATAACTTCGCAACACGTCTTTACTGTGATTACTCTTTTTGATCTACGCCGTAATGGTTAGTTTTATCACCGCCTCGCGACCCCAAGACTTCAGGTGCGCCGAAAATAATTGTACCATATGGAATATGGAATCTGCGTACGCAAATCCAGACTACATCATAGATGAACTTCTTCAGTCAGCAAATAGAACTATAAATGGAAAATACTACGGCGAGTGTTCGGCAAACCGCGAAAATAAACATTACACCGAACATTACAATCGCTCGTAGTGCGTCGCGATCTCTTTTCTCCGCGCAAGCACGAACAGTTAAGCTCACTAGTTTTAAAAATTATTGTGTTTATTTTCTACGAATAATGACTTTTGGCCCCTATTTAGAGAACACTGTGCAAAAGACAAATGATGTGATAAACATTTATATTATATACTTATTTGCCAAATTTTAATTTTGCAAAATCCTCTTGTGAAAAAAAAAAAATTTTTTTTTATTGTATATTTTATTTTTATAAATTGATATTATTTAAGATTACGTTATTGTCATTATGAAAGAGATATTTTTTTTATTAATCACTATATTTTTAAAATTTGAAGACAACAAGGTAGCAAATATTTTATTAGGGTATAAGAACATTGTTTATCGAAATTTCGTAAAGGTCTAAAAAAAAAAAAACTATTTTTTTTTAAGAAAGAAAAAGATATTTGCAAGTCTTGTTTTAAAAATAAGTAATAGTAAAGTTATATATGTATTTTTTTTTATTAATGTGGCATATTATTGACTGCAATGACAAGTATAAACTCAGGTCGTTTAAATACCACTGCCTTAAATAATTTAAATAAATCAAAAAATTTTGTCTAAATAATTTAATTCATATTAGAAAAGTAACCAATGATTTTTTTAGATTAGATATCTGTAATTAGCTTTAGCATTTATATTGTTTTTTTGACACAAAGGTAGAGTGAGATCATATGTTTTTTTATATATTTGTAATATTTTCGCAACCTTCTTCCTTAAAAGAAAGGGTATTGGGAATACCCGTTCTTTTAAAAACACGGGGTAATGTAGTAATTCACATTACTTGGTACGTTCACTGGGAGTGGATGAAATAAACGAAACTGTTAAAGGATTTATGAGGCACATCTGCTTAAGTATTATCGAGATTCTAGGTATTAGATACACTTATCTGGGCATTTGCATGTACCAAGTAGATAAGTGTCTCGAAATGTCTGCAAAAGCCATTAAGATCTGGCCTATCCCGGACTTAAGCGGATGTCACACCTTAAAAAAATAATATATCCATCACCACAACATCTGGACGCTTAAAGATATGAAATTAGAAATTCATGGAAACTTACCCCCGGGGGCACACCTTATGAAACAAAGGTGGGTGCCGAGATTATAAATATATGTAATTTTTAAATCTTAGACAGTTAGTCACAACTCGGCATCCACAAAAGTTAAGATTCACAATTCGGCATTCATTCGAGATACGACAGTTCGAGAAATTCATTCGATCATTCGGGAGTTTAATTTATATTTTCTTTTTCAAAATTAAAAACGTTAACGCGCCACTTAAAGTTCTGTTCTACAGCGTCCAGATAGACCAGTAGTACCGGTAAACGAATTACTCAAGGTAAGTCCTAAATTAAAGTTAAATGTTTAGTATTTTATTAGTTGGAAATCTCCTTTGTGTCCAGTACCGTATGTAAAAAAATATAAAGTCAATACACAATCTTAATTTCAATTTGCATTTTTATAAAACAATTAATTCCTTGACCAACCCCTTTTTTAAAAAAAGATAGGTAAGTTGAAAGAGAAGTGTTTACCCTGCGTTTCCGAGATAAGGCCGCTTCTAGATACGCTCACCGGCGAGTTTCCTGATTCTCGCAAAGTATAAACAATATCAGGTGGTGGCAGTGATACCGACGAGGAAAACATCGACCCCCTCGAAGACGCTAGGATTGTTACATAATAACTAACTAATCACCGAACTTAAATTTAACCGAAAAAATTATTATGAGTTCAAAATATATTATTTAATTGAAAACCAGGAGGGTAGCTGTATTGAAGCCGAAGAACTGCGGTCATCCGAATTACACCTTGTTTAAGTTGTTGAAGATTGTGCTGGAGTTATTGCATTCTGCTACATTGCGGAGCAGTGTTTAGATATTCTGGAGAGACCGGCGAAGGACTTGGAGGTTCAGGAAGCGGAAAACACATTTAGAGCGCCAATATTGCTATCAGGTGATATTTTAGTGAAAGATACGTAGTGGAGAGAAATTTTGAGGTTATCATAAAGGAAGTAGGTAAAACAGGGATAACCGTGTATGCCCAGATCTGCAGATCTGTTTATTTGACAGTAGCATCGGCAATATTCGGAAGCCACAGTATCAGTGCCATGAGCAATACTTGCTTTATATCTGAAGTGGCTTGCTAGGCTTGCCTCAAACGTATCTGTTACCCTATTTAAAACAAAAAAAGAACAACTACCAAAACAACACACAGTAGGAACTAGACTTGGTAAAGAGTGACAGTGGGTAAACAAACACAGAACAGAAATCAAAACAGAGAGCGCTCGATTCTTTCCGAAGGGTGGACCCGAGGAATCAAAGCGTAACGTTGAAATAATTAAGAAGCATAAATGACTGAAAGATCTAACAGTGTAGGGTCAATAAAGGACTTTATAAAAAAAAGAGAGGAATCAGCGAAAAAAGAAAAAAAGGAATCTTTCAAAGAAGTAAGAAAACGAGCAAGTCAGCAACCAGAGACACGCTGCACGCTCTAACACAGACGGTTAACAAAGAGAATATAGGAGAATTAAAGATAAAGATAGAAATAGTAAAAGAAAAATGAAAGAAAGAAAATGAGAGCTAAAAGTAAAATAAAGGAACTCGAAAATAGACTTGACATACAACTGGAGAGGTACGAAAAAGGGAGAAGGAGGTGCAATATTGTAATCAAGAGAATGCACACCAACGAAAGAGTAACCGAAAAGATGATGGAATTTACTTTTTGATTTCTGAAGCAGCGAAAGGACAACTTGATTCCGACTCTACCTCTTTGCCATCGCTAATATTACAGCTAGCCGAAAACGACGATCAAGGGAAAACACGAAATAATAAATTTGTGTTTTTGGGAGCGAAGATAATTCATAAATTATCTCCAGCTTATAACACCGCGAATATTTTAATATAAAAATAATATTACAGAAGTATCATTTTAAAACCATTTTAAGAGTAGGACTATGCATAAGGCTGTTATAGTTTGGAAAATAGTGAAAATTCTAAAAAAATTAAATTGTTTTGAACATATTTTGTTTTAGGGGTTACTTTTTTATACCAATTAAATCTTTTTATAACTAGAACGGATCAGTACTCCTTGTTACTTGAGGCATTAGGTCCGGTTCTTTCCCTTGGCAGAAACTAATTCTGCAGTTTTTTTGGTGTCTGCTGTTTTTATTGCTATACAGGGTGGTTTTAACTGCGTGAAGCCCAAAACACCACAATCTTCCGGCTTACTCTTTGAAACGTATGGCGTAGCTCCCCGTATAAAAAGAACCGACTTCGTATTTTACTCTTGTATTTTTTCCTCCACATGTGTCTGAATAATATGGTATATCTAATACAGTTTCAGGTAAATCGCAATTTTGTTTGCTCTTCGGCCAGCCAACGCTTCATGCCATATATAATTAGTTGAACTCTCTGTTACATTATCATGAATAGTTAGATTATACGTCACAATTGCCTTTTATAGAAAGCAACGGACGACCCAATGTAAGGTGTCGGTAGACACTGCTGAAGGTCAAAAATAAAATATCTTTTTGAAAAATCAACCTTAGCTTCCTCCTTGTCGTTCTTCTTAGCTTCATAAGCTGCATTGGCCTGATCTTGATGGATTCTGAGATCTTCTTCTGATCGTAATCTACTTTCTTCGTCACCAGTTTCCTTTCCAACCTTTACTTGCATATTTAAAACGTCACATTTATAGCAAGTATCGACATTTGGTTTCTTAAAACACAATTTCAGAAGATGAAATTCTCTCTCATAAATAGACCTACTAACGGGTGTGATATTTTCCGCCTTGTATAAATCGTACATAATTCGTAAGTTTAAGTGAGATGGCAAGTATTTCTTATCATTACTTCTTCTTGTATAATGGCTCTCATAGGCAGGGAAGGATTTAAGGTGTGCTCGTACTGCTTCCAGTTTCTATTCGCAGTACTTATCTTACCACGTTGATCACCCACAGTTTTTCCAGACGTAGTTTGAGATTTATTTTTCACAGCGTAGCTTATAAACTTAGAAGTTTCATCTAGGGTTTTACAAAAGCAATCTTTACAGACTGAGGTTCTTATTCCGTTTACCTCGAAAACGTATTCATATGTGACTTCTCTTACTTTTTTGCAATCGGCCTTTCTTTTGCGGTTTACTTCTGTATCTTTGATGCTTATAAGGTTAGCTACAAAAGTCACCCTTTTATCGTGAGAACCCAAAGACCAATATTCGTCAAACAATTTCTTTCTAACAGTTTCATCCAACCACGAATCACACTTTTTTCTGCACTGCTTTAGCGGTTTCATTTCTCTGCCAGCCACAATGTTTCCTGTTGCACTGACATAACTTTTTCCAGACTGACGATTCAATGTTCTCTCCTTTCTAGTTAATCTTGACCATTTTTTGCTTGCCAGGTTTTGGTCTTGTTGTATAATATGTTCATTAGCCCCTTGTTCTGGAACAGTAATATTGATTTCCTCAACTTTTTGGGTCTTTGTTTACATTTGCGATCCAAGTGAAATATTATCTTCACTCATTGTTAAATTCCCATTTAGAAGATTCTGTTTTATTTCTGTTTGGTGAATGACAAGTATTATTATCATTATTGCTGACCGTACTATCACTATTTTCAGGTATAGAAAGACATATCCTTTATGAAAGCAGTTTTATCGTATATTTTAAGAGGTGCTCCTATCAGCTTTAATTTTTTTATAATTTGCGTTGTTTTATCCAAGTCTTGAACAGCGCCAGTAGCAACAACTCGAAAACCTGCCTTTGCTCACTCAGAATTTTCATCACAACTTTGTAGAGCTACAAAGCCAGTGCCTTGGGGAGTAAGAGGCCCCCAGAAATGACACTTAATCATAACATGATTCGGTGTGTACTTCGGATATCTGTATTTCAAGTCGTCCTCTAATTTGGAATAAATGGGAACGGTTTGGAAACGACGCCATCCTAAAGAAAGTATCAAAGGATCGTTTGCTTTCAAAGTTCTGTTAACCAACGATGCTTCTTAATTTGACCTGTGACATATCCAATATTTTCTTCGCCCCTAATTAAAGCACCCACTAGGAACCCTACCACCACTAAACCCAATTGGGCTTTGTTTTATCATTTTCTCCTCAATTAGCTGTTTGTCGTCACTTACTGCGGTACAGATTGAAACTTTGGATGGCTACACTTCGGTAAATTATCATTTAAATCTGAATTCACCAGATAATTAATTATAAGCACTTAAAGTTTATATCCATTGGTAAGTACAATTTTCATATTCATCGTTATATGCAAATTTATTTTCTTCACCAAATATATTGAACCTCTTATGCCACGTGAAGATCTCAATTTTACATTCACAATTTGTAATTTATCATAAATACATGTAAAGCTATTGATCAGTATTTTCATATTTTTCAAATTAGCATTTTGTCAATATCAGAACAGTTTTCTACGTTTTGAGCATTATTATCATCGCTTCTAGTCATATCTTTCATCATTTCCATTCTAAATTTATCCTAAACTTCAGATCATCACGGTCCGTTCTTTTTAAAGTTTTGACGATCGTTTTTTCATCATGCTTCATGCTTATTTGAAATTTCAATTTTTTACTACTAATTTAAAATCCCTATACTTACAGAATCATGCACTTGATTTCTGCGTGTCTAAAATTATTAAACATTTCCGTACTACATTTATCGAATTTTCACATATCTTCCAGTCACAAAAAATTTGCTATCAAAGCTTTATTCTGAAATTTCGAAATATATTCATTATTTATTTTCAAGTTCTATAGTCTATTAATTTAAAGAATACAAGAAAAAATTAAAGCAAACGTTCGGACAAAGTAATTTTGCGTTTCTTAAAATTATTTCTATCTTTCCAGTTACCTAACACTTTTTATAAACGTAATTTTTTCTTGATATCTTACGTCTCTGCAAACTTTTAACATTTTCTTGTGCATCTATTTTTCCTCGGGACTTCAGTTGGGTCCTGTTTCATAATTTTCTCTTTAATTGACTATTTACCGTAACTTATTGCGTTACAAATTGAAACTTTGGAATGGCTTACCTTCGGTAAATTATCATCTAAATCTGAATCACCAGATGAATTAATTATAAGCACTTATACGATTTACTATCCATTGGCTAAGTACAATTTTCATCATCATCTATATCAAATTTATTTTCTTCACCAAATATATCTCTATGCCACGGAAGGGTGGTAGTTTACCATTCAATTGAATTTATCATCAAATACAGAAATAGAGTTTCGTTTTCTTTAAAGTTACATTTTGTGCAAGTATAAAAACAGTTTGTCCTTCGTCTGCTGATCTAAGCTGCAAGGCTGCATATGACATCTCATCATTTCACATTGTGGACATTTTCTTTCAACTACAGGTCCTTCTGGTTGGTTTGCATTGTTCTTTCTATTATCTTCGCTTATATTTTTAGCAAATGCAGAAATAGATTTGTAGTTTATTGTGTACTTTACTTTTACATTTCCATATACTGATGGTTTATAGCGCGAACTACACTGATAGCATGGTACGTCTCCGTGCTGCTTCAACGTGGTAAAATTGCACCACAATTTGAACATAAACATAGATGTGCCACTAATCCATTCCTTGGTTTTATTATTCGTTTTACGTGTAAACAAAATAGGTTTAACTTCAACCTTACTCTTTGGTCAGGGTCATTCTTGTTTGTTTATTTCTGTCAAATTTATGACAATTTACTTACAATTTCGTAAGTAGTGTGAAGTTTCCAGAATTTAATTTTTTTCCGATTTTATGATTTCACACTTTTTATTTTATTCTTCAACTCAGGAATACTTTTTTTATCATTTTTATTTTTATTATCGACATGCCATAAAATTCTATTTCTCATCTTCGACATCGTCGTTTCCGTTATTACATTCATGAACAATGCCTTTTTCTAACAAACGGGTTACTCGGGTGGTTAGGGTCACTCTGGTATTCTGTCAGATTAATGTGGATTTACAATTTCACCCTCAATTCTGGAGTTTCCAGACTTTCTGTTTTTATATTCAATTCAGGAAACTTTTTTTATCATCTTGACATGCCATAAAATTTTATTCCTCATCTTCGAAATCATAGTTTCCTTTATACGAATTTTCTATTAACAAAAAAAATTTACAATTCCTTATTTTGAATTCATGGGTTTTTGAAAATCAGTGTGTGTAACGGCTAATAATCTAGGTACTTTCGGCAGAATGTATACCTAATGCCATGCACAAAGGATTCACCATCCTTAAATATTTAAGATCTCGCAGGACTTTATAACTGCAACACCTCCTGCTTTGCCACGGTGTGCTACTAACTTTTGTTAATTAAATTTTCATATTTTAGATTATCTGCTTCTTAATTTCTTCTTCCATTTTAATATCGATCGATATGTTTTTGAAATTTGTTTTCTCTAAAAATAAATTTTTTAGTTTACAGACAAAAACACTATGTCAAATATTTCAACCTTCTTCATGATCAAGCTTCAGCTGTTGCACAAATTTTCCCATAATTTTTCACAATAAGATTGAGGAGGCGTTGAATTGTTATCCACAAACTCAGATGTGGTTGTCCACTCATTATTCTTGTAGTAGTTCAACCGTTTATCAATCCCGTCTGAAATCCATATTTTCCATTTCAAAACTGTTTAAATTTTTTTGTAACATTTAAAGCAGCTGGGAAGTTTACTTATATAAAAATATTTAACATGTGAGCGTTGGTAGTACTATCTTACTCTTATTATCAAGGTCTAGGATATCTACAGAGCTGGTGCTTAAAGGACAAAGTTTACCAAAGTTAGTGTACGTTAATACTAAGAAGCGAGTGTTCTGTTTTAATTTGAAAGAAAATATTTATACAGCTGAACCAACCGCACAATAATTTTGAGTGGGCGTGTTTGACGCTAGTAGAATTATAATGTTCATTGGTTCAACTTTACGTAACTGTACTTTCATTGGTTAATTCAAATTTTATCACATTAGTTCGCATATTTTCCGAAATTATTGTAACCTTGGAGGCAATGTAAATAATTAAGCTTTTAATGTCAAGTTAATTTAAATTTATCGCCTAGAATCAACAGATTTCGAGTTATGAATTAAATTAAGGGAAAAAATGTCAAAAAATTCCGAGTTTTATTTTTTTTACTTTTCTTGCCAACCCCGTATCTTTTAAACGAAACGTCTTAGAAAAAAACTAACGGCCCAAGCCGGATAGGAAATTTAACGGGCTACAACGTTGGTCTAATAATTTTTTTTGGGAAACCAACCGTTTTCACATAAATTACGAAAATAATGAACAAAGTGTAGGTAAAAAAGACTAAATAAATTCACAAATTTATTTAAATAAATTTTCAAAATGGCCTCCCTCATTTTCAGCACACATACGTGCTCTTTTCAAAATGTGTTGCACGGTATTATTTATAATGGAGCTTCTTTCATTAAGTTCAAATTGAGATTTTAGAATCTCAAATCTATGTCTCTATCTCTCGCAATCTTCCGAAATACAACCAGTATAAATTTATACACCTGCTCAGGACCGTACTTCAAAACCAACAAAACTACAAAACCGAGATTCTGGTATATTTACGGTCGCAAACACCTTTTTCAATTTTGGAGGCGGGGTTACACTTCAAAAAGAGCCAATGAGTAAATTGCATTCTAAATTAACTTTAAAGCCGTTTTTCAAAATTGTGTGAACCGACCGCAAATTTTATTTTTTTTATACGCTAATTAGACCCTTATCTTTCATAATCCACTTTAAAATTGTAAAATCGCGATCCGGGAATATTAACCGCACCCTTCGAACCGTCACCCTGACTCCTTCCTAACGCTGCTCTAATTAGCCCCGCCTTAAGGTAGATTCGCTAGTTTGAAACTACAAGTACTGTCAACAAAATGCATAAAATTATTGCGTAATATTGCGCAATAATACATATATGTATTTTTATGGGAAAACTGCAATTTTAAAATTAAATTGTGGCCTTATTAGGCCAGTCAGTAGAGAATCGAAATAAGGTGGTATGTTGCAAAAGGTGGTGTAGAAGATTTTATTTTTAACTTGTATAAATAGGTACAAGCATGTGAAAAACAAAAATGCTAACACGGGCGACGTCGGGAGAACTTTTGGCAGCTAAAGAACTTCAAAATTTTAGAACTTTTTAGATTTTTGCATATAACTCCTAAACCGTGGATCCTATCAGAACATTTGTGGTTTAACAAATTAAAAGCGTTAAATTCTGCGTCGAATAAGTACCACAACTTAATAATTTGGTCAAGTAGTATGGTTGAAAACTACGGTCAAAAACGACGATTTTTTCTAATTTTGTCAAAACTGAGATATACGTATATGTGAGTGTACGTTCGGCATCGATCGCGCTGCACTAAATTCGTTGTAGACGATTAGACACGATAGACAATTTTCAGAAAATTGAATTTGAATAATTATATATTACTGATGAACTGCATAAAATTAACATTTTGGTAAGTTGTTAATGGAATTGCGTAAGATTGCAAAAAATAAAAACATATGCGAATGGTACTGGTACGCATTCAGCTCTTGCCAATTTTTTTTACTTATTAAATTATTAATTCCTCCCAGTATAATATGTCATCGTTCTCAAGAAAACCAAAGCGCTATAATAAACCCTACTCATAATCTGTAAACATTGAATGTTTTACCTTTTAGCAGTGAGGCACTGGAGGGTGTTCCACACCCCCCAGACCCCAGTCGGTACAACTTTGGCTTATTGGAATATTAGTTACTTGAGTGTAACTTGTTAAAGTTAGAATTAATTAGTATTTCTTGAGATTTTTCAAGATTGGTTATGCTGATGTCTTCAATTTATTACTAATGGGGGTCTAAACAGGGGGTCTGCGCTGAGAAAATCAAATTTGAAATTCAAAAATGAATCCGTCAGCCGATTACGCCTCTGACGTCATACGCGTGATCCCGAACGTTTTATGGAAATTTAAAACGTCGCAAAGACCTGACAGTTAAATATTTGACTTGTATTTGACAGTTGCAAACAATATAACGTTTACCATTTAAATTGTATTTTTATTAATATAATATTTATTTTAATACAAACTGTAGTCACAAACAATTATAGGAAAATGGTTTATTCCGAGTTTTCTGTGTTTTATTAAAATTCATTTTCAATTTTGACACAAACTATTTATAGGTTACTTTATCAACTCAAACTGCATTTGCTGTGTTGCCAGTTGTAAAACAAAATAGTCTGTGACGTCACTCGAGCTAAAAGACGGTTTCAAAAATCATTTTTATAAATGTTTTGAGAAAACTGAAGGTCTCCTGAACTTTTATCTATGCAGTGCTGTTTACCAGCACCTAGTTTATAAAAAAATACTTCAAAAATCATGCCCTCAGGCAGACAGGTACTCGATGGAGCACTTCTATGACGTTTTAGACATTATTGTTTTTAAAAAATAAGCATGACGTATCAATTGGACTCGCTGTGCAAACTTGACTTGGACCACAACCCAGTTCTTTTACAACTGGGGACGCTCAAGCTCGCAACGCGATGCCAAGATACAAGGTAAACTGGGCGAACTTTAAGAAACGTTTTACACGAAACCTAGGTCCGGCCCCAAACCTCCTCACTGCGGACAACCTCGAGTCGTACATACGTGAGTGTGAGGATAAGGTTGTGAAAGTGATCACTGAAATTCTTGTTTCTGGTTACTCCTAGCGTGTTGCTGATTCAACCACTGGAACGAGTAACTTCTCTATTATCAAATCTAAATTATAAAACTGTAAATCTCTACGTTCAAAATTTTTGCATCATCGTATTTTTGTGCACTATCTAATCTCTAATCGAGTACGTAAATCCACCTCTCAACGAGCTATCCAAAAGGCATTTCAAAATAAATGTAACAGGTTTAAAATGTTGAAAATTTTTGGCATACCTTAAAATTTGCTTCATGGTGTACAACGTGGACACATTGGTTACGAACGACCAAATACAATAAAATTTATACCACCTCAGCACTATGTATCAAATACGAAATTACTATTTTATTTAATAAAATCAATGTTGACATAAAATATTTAAAATTAGGTACTTCAAATTATTAATTACATTTTTTAACTTTATCTGACTTTAAGTATAATTTTAAATTTATTTCTGAATTTAGTATTATTTTTAATTATTGGAACCTATTTTATATTTCTCCAGAGCTTTAGTAGTGGCATTTATTAAATTAGTCACCATGAAGTGAAATTTATTTTTGAACACAACTTCGCAGTCATCGATGCCTGCTTTGAGTAGTTTTGAACTGCTTAGAAGTCCTTTTCCAGAACGTGATGGAGCAAGGCCGTCTGTGAAATTGTCGGATGCACCAGTTGAATAACTAGGTACGGTACGTCTAACTTGATTTAGTTTAAATGTCTCCAGGAGATGAAGAAGATATCATTTCCATCGCCGTCAATTGCCCTAACTATAGCAGAGTTTCTAGATGCACTGCGTTTAAACGCATATCCACTGCAGCATAGCCAATGTCCTAACAGTTCTTTGCAAGCATTATACTATGGGTCGATGTTTAACCTCTCATATATATAAACTTTATATTGCGCTAAAAATTCGGGATCCAAGGACTTAATGTAATGGGATACTTTAGTCCTAAAATAAAAATATCGTTAATTCTGCATATATTAGTTGGTTTTATTATTTGTTATTACTTTGTGCTTTACCACAATAGCTTCCCGAATAAATGCTTTCGTAGTTTCTTCTTCGATATTGTCTTCTGAATTTCCTATAAAGAAATAAATTTTAGTTAAGGTAATCATAAAAACTATTAAGTTACTGAAACTATTGAGTTACTTATATTATAAGTGATATATGAATTAAATTTGACTTGTAGATAACATACACATAAAATAAATTAATTACACATAAACAAATTAAATATTTGACGCGTTTTGTGGGTCACATTTAAAATAAAATTAATTTGTTTAACGTCAAATTATGCATGGACAATTAAAAGTATTGGATAAAAATGACCCCTTTGTAAATAATTATTTAATTTTTCTGTTTGGTAAGTTTGAAGTCCTCAATAGCTACTTTTTATATAAACGCTCAAGGGATCACAGGCGGACAACATTTTATAATTTACCATTGGTAGACCACAGCTAGCTGACTTCTTTGTTCTCACCCTGTATATAAATGTAGTAATGGAAATAATACGACAGCGTTGTAACTTAAAATTTGTACATAATTTATTAAATTGATAGAAAAACATAAATTTCGTAACACTCCGTGTTACCAAATTAAGATTTTTGATGAACAGGTATTTTACGAGTAACTTTGTCTGTCCGAGAATAGTTAACGTTTGCATACTAAATTAAATAATAATTATTGTACTTAAATCTTACCATATGCTGCGTCAATTTCTAATAGGTAACCAAACAGAATCCACTACTTTCCGAATCAAATAACTTCCTGTAGGTAGAAAATGAGTTGCATTATTTAATAAATGGCCTAACCTCAAATCACAAAATGTCCTAAAAGAATTTTAATTTCAACATTCACTTTCACCATTTTATAAGTGTAATTTACCAAAGCCAGCACAAGAAGTTTATTTAAATAATAAATAAAATAATTAATGGTTTCTGTGCAATTATCAAATACACAAATATATTCTGCTAAAATACCTGGCACGGTGCGCATAAATAAGAAAGTTACGTTCACACGTATACGTCCAGCTGTTTTCATAGCCATCTATGATCGGTTTCCCTAACTTAAAGTTTTGAATGACAAAACGTTCACAAAAGAACACTTTTAATATAAAAACACAACTAATCTTTAATATAAAATAAATTGAAACTTCAATTTTGAAATAATTAAACAAATTCATTTGAAATGGTTTTTGCCTGTTAAAATTTTAATTTATATACCTACAGGGTGATTCAAATTCGATGATTCCAGATGATTTATGGGGAACTCGATAATTATTTTAAGAGATATGGGAATATGAATGGCGCATCTTCGATCTCTTCTTCAGAAAAACTGAATGGCAAAATGAGAATTCGCTACCTTTTCTATTTTCAAAGCTATAGGCAAAAGTATAATTTTCAACTTCTCGAAAAATGCCAATATCTTAATTGTTTTGAAGATTTCGAAAATTTTTATTGTAATGTATATACTATATACAGGGTGTCTTCGTGACCGTGGAGAACCTCTTAGGTGGTGATAGAGGACACTTTTCTAAGACATATTTTTAAATAAAATTTTGTCCAAGTCCAAACCCTTGGGGTACCTCACTTTAAAGCAATTTTTTCAATTTATGATTTCAAGCGGCCATTGCACCGATATTTTTGATTTTTGGGTTTAATGGATTAGAGCTTTTTATAGAGAATTTGAATATCTACAAA
The DNA here is from genome assembly GCA_036346125.1 of Lycocerus yunnanus. NCBI lineage: Eukaryota > Metazoa > Arthropoda > Insecta > Coleoptera > Cantharidae > Lycocerus > Lycocerus yunnanus. The sequence goes on from JARFIX010000126.1 coordinate 307,599, forward strand.
TTATGTTATAACCCCTTATCGCTTAGAATCAACAGATTTCGAGTTATGAATTAAATTAAGGAAAAATGTCAAAAATTCCGAGTTTTAATTTTTTACTTTTCTTGCCAACCCCGTATCTTTTAAACGAAACATTTTAGAAAAAACTAACTGCCCAAACCGGATAGGAAATTTAACGGGTTACAACATTGGTCTAATAATTTTTTGGAAAACCAACCGTTTTCACATAAATTACGAAAATAATGAACAAGGTGTAGGTTAAAAAACTAAATAAATTTACAAGCGAAGTCTACCACCTTGTAAAATCGTCAAAGTATAACAGTTTTAAAATAAATTATAAATATTTATACAATAGGGAACATGCATGAATAAAAAATTTAGTTAAAACAGTATTTTCAATTAATCCAATATATTAAATATCAAATCAGCAAAAATAACTTCTATTTAATGTATTTTGTTATAAATAATCGATTTAAAATTCAATGATAATTTAAAATAAATCATGTGACCATAAACGCATCGCCATTGGTTTGACGTCATACGGCTTTATAATACGTCAGCATTGTGTTTACTCGTATCTCGTGATGCAAAAGTTGAGACGTAGTAACGCCGAGATCATTTTAAATAATATTATTTTTATTGTTTTATCGATCATGACTGAAAGTGGTTTTCTGCAAGCTCAGTCCGATAATTTGCCCAAAATATACACATTTACAATGCGTAATTTTTTGTGAATAATCCTGATTTCGCTGGCGCGGAAATTAGAAGCGTAAAAGCAACAAGGTAATTATAATTTATTTTTCTGTAACTATGTACTTACGTTAAAATGATCTTCACAGCAATAAATTCGTGAGTTGACATATGACACAGGAAAAGCTGGGTACGGCACTGTTTTGTGGGGTATGTAGTTGTAATTTTTATTTTAAATCTTAACGTCCGTCGTTTGCTAATTTTAAAGCTAACTTAAATTTTTCATCTGCGAGTTCAAATGATTGCTTGTATCTCGTGTTTTCGTTACGCATCTTTTATTCTATTTCTGATTTAAATTACCATTTAATTATTTCAAAATTAACTGTTGCAATTTATTTTTAAATAAAAATCCAGCTTTTATTTTCGTGTATGAAAAATTCCGTTCTTTGTAATCGTTTTCTCATTTAAAAATATTAATTAGAGGATACCGATCAGAGATGGCGCTCAGAAATAATCTCCAGATGACAGATAGTATTAACCTTGAAAGAATATTATGTCAAAGTTAATGCCATAACTGCACAGAATATAATTAATTATTAGTTTAATTTTGCAATTGAGTTTTAAATAAAGTGGTCATGCTAGCTGTGGTGCATTACATTAACGAATAGTGCAAGAGCATGATAAAATCTAAATTCTTTTTTGGGAAAATTTTGTAATTTGGTGTTGGATCTTTTGAGAATGCAATTCATCGTCCACCGGCAGCACGTTATTTAATTTGGAAAGGAATGGGTTATTTTGGGTTACCTAGATAGAAGTTGACTTGGAAAATGGTATAATTTAAGTATAATAATCTTTTATTTAATTTATCACAAAAATGTTCAATATTCTAGTTATAGAGTTTGTACAAACCGTAGATGTTTGTCAATATTGAAACGATATAAAATTTTAGAATTTTATTTGAATATCCTTTGATGATATTTTCACGTAACAGACCAGCGAAACTCACGATTTCAAAAGAATTACTGTTTGTAGGATGCTTCCAAGTGTCCGATACTGGAACAGACTAGGGAATGACGACTAAATAAATGATCGAGTGACAAAAGGACACCCGAACATAAGAAAATAACATAACGAATCAGTTTTTTAAGAATCCTGCTTTTATTGATATTGTGGATGAATGTTCCGGTTGATGGGAAATACCAACAACGAATAACAGCTTTTACTGGTAATGTAACAAATGTTGAAAACAATAACAATTAAATAACATCAATGTTGTGGCATTGATAAAACTAAAACCGATCAATTCACTTGAACTGGCGTTACCACGTAGATCAATGATTCGTTCGAACTAAAACCTATTCACTCCCGTTGCTTATCTCAATCTCGTTTTTATTTTAAGTGTCACGCCTGCATAACTGGTTGCCAACCTAAAGGTGTTATCGCCAACAACTTTCAATTTAAATTGAATTTCAGGGTCGCTATAATATAAATGAAAATAGTATCTTTTGAAGATTTTTTAATAACATTGTTAGTATGAGGTTAAATTAATTGTTAAAACTACTTTTTAACAAATACAACTTGCCTTAAAAATATAATTGCTTACAAATTAACTCCAGAGAGCACAATAAATTAATTAATTTCGTGAAGTGGTAAACTATGTACTTTCTTTCGAAATAATAATTAAAGAGCCAGTAATATCAAATTATATTGGTGTATCTTCAATAGAAGAAATAAACTTCTATAATAATACATTTATCATTCTTATTTCTAATATAAAAGTGCAGAAATATTAAAGAAATTGATAACTTGTGTTATATTTCCCATGTTCGGGTGTAACATATCACCCAACATAATTTTTATTATGTTTTATGTATTAAGTATTATTATGTTTTCTTTATTTATAAATTCCCAATATAACCCAATATAATGCACGAAAATGCTAATAAATATTGAAATATTTTATTTGGCAATAATTATGTAACGGTTAGATATTATAATGACTTACATAAGATCAGTTTTGAATTTGCATTCTTTATCAATTTTTATTCATTCTTAAGTTCTTAGTATATCAAAACTGTTATTTTTATAATTCTACGAACTTAAGTTTATCACAAGAGTTTAACAAACTGAGAAAATATCACTCAACAAAACAAAATTAGGGTAGGGTACGAGAACTGGGCCTCGAAAATCGCAAATTCCTATAGAAATGGTATAATATTATGAAAAGAACATAATTAGAAATATTATAAACTAAGGATGATTTAAAATTTTCACGTTTAGGCATTAAAACTCAAAATTGAAATACGTATCCATGATAGGCTACATTTGAACCTCAAGCCCCGCCCATTTTGAATTGTTTGTAGCAATTTTACAAAAAATTACGTATTTTATCACATTTTTGATGCAGACGTCACATATGTGTACTGTTATTTGAATAAAACATGGAATTGCATCGATTTAAGGAGTATTTTCTAAAAAAAATCACTTTTTGTGTGAATTCGTTTCTGAGGTGGTTGCACTGTCAAAACCTATTCTCCGCACCCGCCCTCGCCCCTCCGGGGCTCGTACGGGGCTCCGAACGGTTTTGACACGTGCTAAACTCATTAAAACATCCTTAAGCGGCTCCAACTCGAAAAGTTTCCAAGTTGACGCGGCGGATCTCAGGAGCGACTAATCCCCACTTTTCGATGCTCTAGTAGGCCCCGCCCCGGCACCTTTCCATGCATATTGAAATGCACGTACTGGCATGAAAATGAATAATCTGCCCGATTTCGTGATTTTCAAAATCGATTTTTGGCGTTATTATTGCAAATATCGAATTCATCCTTAGTACATTCCACTCGTATTAACGTTCTCTACCTAATTCTAAAAAAACATTTGTAAAATAATCACAGGGAAAAAGGCCCAGTTGGCGTACTTGAACCCAAAATTATTTTTATTTTAAATTATTCTACATATTCTACAGAAATATTTATTAGAAAATGTAACATGGAAAGATAAAACAAAACAGTTTGGAAATATTTAACTTCGGAATAATTTGGTCATCGTTTTCAACGGCACTGATAACATATAAGACGGTCACTGGCCTAGTAGTTAGAGTGATCGACTACTGATGCTAAGGCACCCGGTTCGAACCCGCGAGGAGTCTATAAAGAAAAATTTTCTTTCTGACTCTTTTTCTATCTATGACCGTCCCCGTACTTTGGAAGGCACGTAAAGCCGGTAGTCCTCCTATGTTAATGAATTGCCACCATTAACGATAATATACGGTAACAGGCACATCTGAAGCAAGTCTAGCAAACTACTTCAGATCTAAAACAAACAATATGCTCACAGTACCAACAGTAGCTTCGGTATCTTTGTCGAGGTTACTGTTGGATATTACAGGACCTAGTCCTAATTTAAGAGGAAAAAGACTAATAACATGAAGTAGACCAATGTCAAAATTGGAAAGTCGCATTACATTTATACAAGATTTTGAATCACTCAAAGATGAGTAGAGTAAACTTTATTAAAACAAATTGCATTATACATAAAAACAAATATACAAAATGTACAACGTTGTCAAATGATTTTTAAATTCTTTAAAAAGTAGGTATAGTTTTTAAATAAACAAACTTGATAAAATTCTTACTTAAATGAAAAACTTACAAAATAAAAATTTAAAGAAGTGCATCAGTCTCCCGATACCGAGGCACTGGAGGGTGCTCCACACCCCAGACCCCCGGTCTAGGCCGGTTAATTTTTATCTAACCTGCATACCAGAAAACAGTCTCGACATCGGGAGGCATATTCTGCAAAATATTTTAGCCCCCCCCCTCCAGAGCCCCGGAATATTCGGTTTAGGTTAATATGAAATGCATAAATTCATTCAGCACATCTGCTTGACTATTAATAATTTTGAAAAAATGTAAATATTATTTTAAAATCTTTAATTTACTTCTGATATTAATACACTTTCCAAACCGGGGGGTCTGGGGGGTGTGGAACACCCTCCAGTGTCTTGGCATCGAGAGGTAAAATACATATAAAATGTTTAAAAATTAAGTAAAAGCTTTATGACACCATTTTAGTTTTTTTACATAATGACATATCCTGAGAGTTTTCCACACCCTCCAAACTCCAAATTATTTTTAAACATACTATATTTTGTCTCCCGATGCCAAAGTACTGCTGGGTGTTCCACACCCCCGGTCTAGGCAGGTTAATTTTTATCTAACCTGCATACCAGAAAATAGTCTCGGCATCGAGAGGCATATTTTGCGAGATAATCCAGCCTCCCCAGGCCCCGGAATATGCGGTTTAGGTTACTATATAAAATGCATAAATTCATTCAGCACGTCTGCTTGGCTATTGATAATTTTGAAAAATGTAAATATTATTTTGAAATTTTAATTCACTTCTGATATTAATTATTAATAATTAAAACGACCTTGGTTGTAGCCTTACATAAGGAAGCCCGAGATATATATATCCCATACCCTCCAGACTCCAAATTATTTTTAAACATATTATATTTTGTTTCCCGATACCGAGACACTGGAGGGTGTTCCAGACCCCCGGTCTGGGCATGTTAATTTTTATCTAACCTGCATACCAGAAAACAGTTTTAGAGACTTGGAGGTATGGAATAGCCCCCGCCACACTTAATTATAAAATAAAAATTTGTAAACTTGTAATTTTTCAACTTTTAATATTGTACTTCTCAGTATTATGAACTGGGGGGTTTCAGGTGACAGGGGTTTCTTCTTCTGCATAATTCTTAAACTGCCTTCCGATATTCCCCCTTCCCCAGAACTATGCAATTAATTTTTATATGGAAGATTTTAGAAGAAGTATAGAATTGAAAATCTGCACGTCTGTTTCTATCCTTAATTTTTATACTCTCAAAAGAAAATAACAACAAAACCGAAGGTTGGTTACCAATGCCCCTCCACACACTCTCTATACCAACACCAAAACCATAACGACATTATAGTTTCAATTTTATTACTGTCAGTTATATTATTACTTCATGCATTTTTGTTCCACTAATTTAAAATCACCTGAATTTCAGTTCATGCAAGAGTTTTTCTTTGTCGTAAGTCTTTGCATGGAATATAATTCATGGTGACGGTTAAGAATCCCGAATTTGGATTTTTACCATTTTTGAAGTGGATTATGAAAGATGAGGGTCTAATTAGCGTATAAAAAAATAAAATTTGCGGAATATTCACACAATTTTGAAAAAAACGGCTTTAAAGTTAATTTGGAATGCAATTTTATCATTGGCTCTTTTGAACTGTAACCCCGCCCCCAAAGTTGAAAGAGGTTGTGGCGACAGTAAATATACCAGAATCTCGGTTTTCACGACGAATTATGATAGATAATGGTGTAATTAGCTAATAAAAAGAATTAAATTTGTGATCGGACAACAAATTTTCGAAAAAAATCACTTTTTGTGTGAATTCGTTTCTGAGGTGGTTGCACTGTCAAAACCTACTCTCCGCAACCGCCCTCGCCCTCTAGGGCTCGGACGGCGCTTCAGTGGTTTTGACACGTGCTAAACTCATTAAAAACATCCCTTAAGCGGCTCCAACTCGAAAAGTTTGAAAGTTGACGCGGCAGATCTCAGGGAGCGACTGACTCGTTTCTAACGCTGCTCTAGTTGGCCCCGCCCTAAGGTAGAACCGCTACACTTACATGTATTTCTTATGGGAAAATTGCAATTTTCAAAATTAAATTGTGGCCTTATTACAAGTCCGACAAGATTGATCCTCACCTTAGAGAGCTTGTATTTTGTGTTCTTTCGTTTGGTATAGCCATTTCTATAGGGAAAAGTGTATTTTCGAGTTCGGGATTCTTAACTCTAGCCTAATTCATAATATACCGGGTGTCCATTTTCAAACTCGAACCAACTCTAATATCTGCAGGTAATATTATTCATTATTCGGTTTTATCCAGATGGTCTAAAGTGTACATTCTTAATTTAAAATAATGTTTATTTAACACAAATATAACTGGATTGGAAGTACACTGACATCTCAAGCACAGAGGAAACCAGTCCCAAGGAAATTGTAAATAAAAAGTAGTTTTCTACTTATATATAATATTATGTACACTAAGACACAAAATATTTATTAGTAATTTATGTGACAAGCTAGGAAAATAGTAGACAAGTTTTTCCTGTTAATATTTAAACTACAAAATTTAGCTCTCTAATCTACTTTTCATTTCACTGCGCATGTGCCATAATATAGTTTTACGCTCCGCCCATTTTAAACTTGATTTATAATTTTTAAGAGGTCAGGGCTTATTGTTAGCATGTACAATTAATTGTAATTGAATTTACGAACCCACTAGACTTCGCCCAAGGATTCCATTAGATAGAAATGGACCCGGAATCCATAGAAAAACGGCGTTGACTATAAACAACGGTCACCACGAATACCTTAGAATGCCCTTCGGTATAAAAACGCTCCCGCATCAGATGGATCATATCAAAAATTATCTATATAAATTTTGCTTTGTCTACATGCATGACGTGATTTGAAGATAAATTTATATCAGAGTCGTAGGAAATTTGCTGCAATGCTTGATTAATTGGATGCAATCATTATATTATGTAGATCAGTTCTGGGGTTTTGGACATTTCAGTTTATGTTGCAAGGGTCACCGTTACAATATCTTGTATTTTCTCTCAAAGTCTTCAGTCAAATGACTGGTTTGAAGCAGCTCTCCATTCTTCTCGTTTGAAAGCCAATCTTTTCATCTCTTCGTAGCTATTAGTTCCAGTATCTTTCATTATTTGTGCTATGTATCTTAGGCGGGGTCTTCCTCTAGGGTTCTTGCCTTCTACTTTACCCTCCATGACAATCTTTAGCAAGCCTTCTCTTCTCAGGATGTGCCCAACTAGCTGATCTCTCCTACTGACTATTTGATTCCACATTTTCCGCTCTTCTCCCATCCGTCTCAGAACATCATCGTTCGTTGTCATTTCTAGCCAGCTGATCTTTAGGGCTCTTCTGTAGCACCACATCTCGAATGCCTCCAACCTTTTCCTGTCAGCTTTTCCAATGGTCCACGTCTCACACCCATACAGCGCTACACTCCATACGTATACTTGTATAAAACGCTTTTTAGTTTCTATAGGAATGCTGTTGGCGATTATTAGTCGCTTTTTGCTATAGAAGGCTCTCTTCGCTTGGTTTATTCTACTCTTTATTTCTTTGCTACTTCTTCCGTCTTTAGTTATTAAGCTGCCCAGGTATGGAAATTCTTTCATTTCTCTTATAGTTTCTCCTTCCACGAATATGTCGCCCATACTCCGTTCGATCATTCCGCATTCCATAACTCGGGTTTTTCTTTTATTTATTTTTATATCGTGTCTCGACTGCAGCACCCTGTTCATATCAGTGATAGATCGTGTGAGTTCTTCCTTTGTTTCCGCAAACAGAGCTATGTCATTAGATTCTTCTTTCTCTTGCCGCCACTCCAACCCCCTCCAGAATATCAAACATCCTCTTCCAATTCACTCTGTCAAAGGCCTTTTCAGCGTCTACAAAAGCCACAAACACTTGTTTTCCTTTTTGGATAATTTTCTCTATTAGTAATCTTACTGCCACAATTGCTTCTCTTGTGCCAACACCTCTCCTAAATCCAAACTGGTCTTGCGTCAGGTTTTCTTCTACTATTCTTTCCAGTCTGTGCTGTATGATTTTTATAATGATCTTCGACGCATGCGTACATAAACTTAGTGTTCTGTGATCTTCGCATTTCCTTGCCGAGCTCTTCTTAGGTATTGTGATTATTTTGCTCTTTGCAAATATTGTTGGGACTTGCCCTGTGTTATATATATCTTGTGTCAATCTGAATATTCTGTCCAAGGTCGAGTTATTTAGGTTCTTTATTATTTCTATAGGTATGTTGTCAGCACCTGGTGTTTTATTTTGCTTAATCTCTTTTAGGGCATTGTCAAATTCTGCTCGGAGTATTGGTTTGCTATCCTCTTCGTTCTCATTTATCGATAGCACTGCTAGAGGGTTTTCTCCGTCGGCCTTGTACAGTTCCTTAATATATTCCTTCCATCGCCTTGCCCTTTCACTATTATCTCTCCCTGTTTATTTAGAATGCTTTGAGATCGGGACTTTCTTTCTTTGAACATGCTTTTTATACTTCCATATGCTCTATCCAGCCTTCCTTCTGTTATTTCGTCTTGGATCGCCTTGCAGTTTTCTTCTATATAGTTCTCTCTTGCCTTTTTAGCTGCTCTTTGGATTTTGTTTCTGAGTTCTCTGTATATTTGTTGCCCCTGCGTCGTATTTACGTTCTTGTACTTTCTTCTTTTATCTATCATGTGAACTATTTTCATTGTTATCCAGGGCTTCCTATTTCCCTTTTTCTGTGTTCCAACTACTTCCTTTGCACCAACCAGCAGGCCCTGTGCAATTTTTTCCCATCTCTCCTCGATGTTATCAGACTGTTTTGTTGTTCTGAGGATCTCTTCTTCAACCCTCGTCTGCAAATTCCGTAGTACAGACTCTTCCCTTAGTTTATCTAGGCTCCATCTGTTATTGTCTCTCTTTTGTAATATTTTGAGCTTGAGATTACATTTCATCATGACAAGGTTATGATCACTATCAATGTCCGCTCCGGGGTAGCTTCTACAATCTTTAGCTTGGTTTTTGAATCTTTGCTTGATTAGGAGGTAGTCTAGCTGGTATCTTCCTATATCGCCTGGCATCTTCCATGTATAGCGTCTTCGAGCATGGTGTTGGAACATAGTGTTGGCTATGATCAGCCTGTGTTTTTCGCAAAATTCTGCAAGGCGCTCCCCTCTCTCATTTCTTCTACCCAATCCATATCTTCCGACTATCTCACCCTGCATTCCTTGTCCAATTACCGCGTTGAAATCACCCATGATGATCATGTTTTCGTCACCTTTTACATATTCTATAGCTTTTTCTATTTGTTCGTAGATTTCTTCTACCTCGTCATCGTCGTGTGCTGTAGTAGGCATGTATATTTGAACTATTACCGTGTCTTTTGGTTTTGTTCTGATCTTGACCATCATTACTCTTTCACTCAGCTGCAGGTATCCTTCCACTCGTCTTCCAAACTCTCCGTTCAGTACCACTCCAACTCCCGCCTCACCTTTTAGTGTAGCATTCGTGTGGATCACTCTATATTCATCGCTCCAGAAGTCGCCCGGCTGAGGCCACCTTACTTTGCTTATTCCCATCACATCTATCCGGGCTCTTCTCATTTCCATCTTTAAATTTTCTAATTTTCCAGACTGCAGTAGGGTTCGCACGTTCCAACAGGCGATTCTTTTGGTTTCCTTGCCTTTTCTCGCTCTCATCATATCTTCATTAGTTGTCCCCGCCCGGAGATCCGATTGGGGGACTATTTTACCTCCGGATACAAATTTAACTCTTGAAGACATCATGCTGCTATACTAGGGAACTTTATATAAGTCAGATGCGGTGGTTTCCCGTTTCCTTCCGCATCGGTCTTCTTCTTAAAATTTTTATTTGTGTGTTCCCGTAATAGCATTTCCTCTACTACGTTTCATGCTGTGGTTATACCGCCAGTACTCGGTCGCTAGAGCCTTGTTTGTATAAATAGGGCGCACCACGTAAAGGTAAGGTTAGCTCTTGGGTGGTAGAGGCTGTGTATGTGCGCATATCCACCCCTTACGCCCCTTGTATCTACAAGTTGTTATCTACTTTATTTATTTGAGTACATGTCCCCATCGACAGTTAGGTGAAAAAAGAATAATGAAAATCAGTAATAATAATATCGTAGCATTTGCGCTTACAAATAGCAAACAAATAATGCATACTCATAGTAACGATTAACAATAGAAAATAATAATGTGATTATTATTTAAAGAGAAGTTGTTTTCATATTTATTTTTCAGAGCTATACGTGGTATTATAATCAACTCAAGTCAATATCGATTTGAAGTAAAATATAATCTTGAAACGTGATTGGTTGGTTTTTACAAATTAGTGACATTGGAACTAAAATATTGAAAAATTTGTGAAAACCAATCAATCACGTTTCAAGATTATATTTTAGTTCAAAAGTCAATGTTGGTATTGTAGGTTGCTATGATAGTAAACACGTCATTTATTACAGGGTATCCTAAAATATAACCCTAGTGTAAAGTGAACCTGAGATAAGTCACAGCAGCCACAATTTTCAAGTTGCGTTATAGTGCTGCAGTACTGTTTTTTTCACCCAGGTTCACTCATCACGTGGAAATGTTCTAGTAAGGTTGGTAATTATAAATATTTCATAATACACCATTACATTCTCCTTACAGATATGGAGTTACAAAATATGCCCAACATGGATGAAGTTTTGGCCACTCCAAGTAATTCAAGCAGCAATTATGAAATTAAGACAGAAGTGCTAGAATACGAAAAATTCAATATAGAAGATTTGCATCATTCGATCGACATTAAAGAAGACAGCGATAATGAACAATTAACTCGGATGAATCCTGCAAGAAAATTTAACAATGGAAGCAAATCTGAATGTGCAGTTCGTGGGTATATTACTACAAATAAAGATAGTTCAAAAGGTATTTAAAACCCACACCGGTAAGAAGCCGTTTGTTTGTGAAATTTGTGACTACAAATGTTCACGAAAATCAAATTTTACTAGACATATAACAACTCACACCGGTAATAAACCGTTTGTTTGTGAAATTTGTGATTTTAAAAGTTCTCATAAGCACCATTTAACCAGGCATTTAAAAATTCACACCGGTGAAAAACCGTTTATTTGTGAAGTTTGTGACTACAAATGTTTACGAAAACAAAATTTATCAAATCAAATCAAATAACATTTATTAATTCAGTCGGTAGCGTTTGATGCCTTACAGAGGTACGCGATGCATAAGTTACAGATATTAGGGCAGGTGCCCTCTTCTATATTTAATTAAGGTACGTGGAAGTTGAGTGAATAGTGGAAGTTGAGTAGTATGCAGGAGAAAAATTTCAAAAACCTGCTGTAGTTGGTTTGAATAAATCGATTTAGCAGCTTTAGGGTGCGCGGAAGCGCACCCGCACTCTTGTTCCGAATTGGCAGCGCTAACTCGAAGGAAAGCGCTACCTAGTCGGACGAAGAGGTCGGGCGCATTCGAGTTTACCAACACTGACCAAGAATCGTTTTACTCAAACCAGAGAATAAACTATAATAAAACATAACTAAGAAAAGACAAATTGCAGAATTTGAAGAATTCTGAAATTTCCCGTACCACTTGTCCCCAGTTCCCAAAATTTGAAGAATTTTGAGAAGTTAAGGCAAAGTGTGACGCAGGCTTTAAATTTACCTATATTAAATTTAGAATTACAGGAAACTTCTAAATCAGTCGATGTAGTACATTGTAAATAAAGGTGAAAAATTTACGTTAACAATAAAAACAAAACAAAAGGGGCTTACAATAAATGGAATACAATGGTTGATAATCTGGAAACAAAACATTAGTAAGAAAGTCAGAGCCTGAAAAGTAAGAAAGTTAGTTGTAATTAGCTGGAATTTGGGATAGGAAAAATAAGTTTGGAGGTTACGACACAAAGGAGTGGCCCTAAACAATATTTTAGCTAAGTATTTTATTTGGTGGGTATGGGAGTTTAGTGTAATATCTTTATTAATAAAATACAAAATTTACAGAAAATGGTTAAGTGTACAACTGTTAATCTAAAATATGCTTTATGAGCCGTTTCGCATTTAGAAATGGCATGTCTTCGTCATCATCGTCGAAAGTGACCGTTTCAGCAATGAGAGGATTGACATGGTTAGTCATTGAGTTGATGGTTTTCCTCGTCTTGTCTTGGATAAATTTAATGATTGGTTCGATTTCCAAGTCGAAGTGCATGAAATCGATGGTAGTGTATCTCGGATAGTTGCCAATGATCCGAAGAAATTTATTCTGCATGGTTTGCAGAGGCTTCATGATGGTTTTGGAAGCCGTCGCCCATATCGGGCGTTGTAAGTAAGTATTGATCTGGCGCATGACTTGTAGAGCGTAACTTTTTCTTTTTTCGGTACCCTGGAATTTGGACCGATGAATGGATATAAAAGTTGGATAGCAAAGTTGGTTTTATCCAGTCGGGTTCGTACCTCTTGACTAAAGAGGAGCTTGGAATCCAGGATGGTACCCAGATATTTTACCGTCTTTTGCCATGGGATGGTAATGTTACCGACTTTTATACCGGGCACTTGTGCAGGTTTACGTTTAAATGTGAAACGTATGGCTTCCGTCTTAGGTTTGTTTACTTTTAATTTCCACCGGTGGAAAAATCAAAATTAAAACCAGATGTTCTTCCAGATACTTGACGTATTTTGTTATATCGGTGGAGTGGGCAAAGATCGCAATGTCGTCGGCATAGGCAGCTAGATTTGTCTTTGGATGATGTGGAATATCATTGATGAAGATGAGAAAGAGGGTTGGTGCCAATAAAGACCCTTGGGGTACACCCGCTGGGATGTTGAGTACCGAGGAGTTCGCTAGATTGACGTTGACGAAGAATTTTCTATTTTCCAGGTAGTGAGCAATAATTTTAATTAAGTTAAGAGGTGCTTTAACTTGCTTCACTAATTTGTACAATAATGCTTTATGGCTAACCACATCAAATGCCTTTTCGAGATCAAGTAGTACCATGCCCGTGTCCCGGTTTACGTGCCTCTCGAGGGTGATTCTCTCTTTGATTCTTGCAACTTGATGGGTTGTGTTATGTTTTGCTCTGAAACCAAACTGCTCATTTACCAGTATGTTATTTTCTGATAAGTGATGTTTCAGCTCCTCCAATATAATCTTCTCAAGGAGTTTACTGAGGGTCGGGAGTAAGCTGATGGGTCGGTAATTAATGGCGACATTTCTGGCCTTATTGGGTTTCGGCAGCGCGATAATCTTGGCTAGCTTCCACTGTGAAGGAAAGTAGCAGTTCGACAGACAGGAGCGGAAGATATAATACAGTTGGCATATTCCTTTTCTTGGAAGGTATTTAATTTGTCGGTTGGAGATGCCGTCCAATCCAGGTGCTTTTCTGTTTTTTAGGCCTCTCACGATTTTGGCGATTTTCGATGGGCTCGTTGTCATTACGCTTTCGTCAAGCGCATCGAGATTTAGCTGGAAGTTCTCGAAATTACTGTTTATGTCGTCGTCCATGGGAGAGGGGTCGTGGATGGTCTTGCTGTGCGCATCGAGGAAGATATTTGCAAATGCTTCCGCTTTGTCTCTATCTGTGTACAAGTTTACGTTGGTGCTGGTTTTAATAATTGGGATTGGATCCCGCTTGTTTTTAGGTTTTGTACACTTGCCAAAGGGAGTTGTCCTGGAAAGCAAGATTTTCAGTGAGTTTTGCCCATTGCCGATGTCGTTCCGTTTGAAGAAGTTGCTGGATTTCATCGGTTAGGTGATTTTTCGCGATGCGATGGGTTACGTCACCAGTGCGGAGCCACTGTTTCTTTTCCCGGTTGCGGAGAGTTTTAAGTCGTCTGATGGCTGGATCGATCTTGAAAGATTCTCTCACTGTTTTTGGTGGTTGCATCATTGAAAGCCGACTGCATTACCTCGGTAACTTTGGTGATGGATTCATCGATGTCGGAATTATTGATAAGATCGGTTTTGATTTGTATTCGATCGTTGCAGAGTTGTTTATATTTCTGCCAATCGGTGGAGCGTATTTCTCTTTCGTAGAGATCACAGTTTAAGCAAAGTGTCATCACCACTGGATAGTGGTTTGACGAAAGGTCTTCTAGGACCGATGGTGTAGTGTAGCGGCCGACCCCTTGGAGGAGGAAGAAGTCGAGCGTGGACGGTTGAAAATTAGGCCCTTGAAAATAGGTGTGTTCGGGCGGGTAAACAATTGAGAAGTTCTTCTCGAGGGAAAGGTCTCGCAGGATAGTACCGCAGCGGTTGTTACTGTTGCAGTTCCAAAACGAGTGTTTGGCATTGAAGTCTCCTCCAATGACGATGTTGGGGTATTGGTCCAGGAACACTTGCAGGTCTTCTTTGAAATGTTCGTGTTGCTCTGGAGGGTTGTAGGCTGCGCCGATGTGAAGAGGCGGATTTGTTTTAATTTTTATAGTGATGATTTCCCGGTTTTGGGAAATCTCGGGTTTTGTGGGTTCGTGGGGGATGCCTTTCTTTATCAGAATAGCGACACCTCCTCCATGGGCTACCCTGTCCAATCTGTGACAGTGGTACTTTTTAAGTTTGAAATTGATATTGGGCTTAAGCCAGGTTTCACTGATTAGTGCGATGTCTATACTGTTAGTTAAAAGGAAGTCCTCCATTTCTTCCTTTTTATTCACTATGCTGGTGGCATTCCAGTGGGCTATTTTTAATTCTTTTATTGCCTTTTTAACCATGAGTCAAATTTTTAATAGCTGCAAATGCATCATCTGCCTTTTTAATAGCCTCGATAGCTTCGAATGCGCCATTGGCCCGAGATAAGTCCGCCTTTAGCTGAATTACCATGTTCGTTAATTTTTTAAAATCAAACATTCGATTGAGCTCTTCGAGTTCTTTCATGAATGTTTGAAAGTCGTTTGAATTTGGTATCGGTTGTGATGGTGGTGGCTGTCGTGGAGGTATGGGTCTCCGGGGGTGGTCACGTTGCGGCCACTGGTGGTTGAATTGTTGTGTTGGCGGAGTGGCCGTGATTTCCATCAGAGACGGTATGGCTCGGTTAGTTGAGGTAAATCCGGAAGTTGGCCAGGTTGTTTATAAACTCTTCCCGTTTCCTGTCGGCAACTCTTTTGGTAGCCTTGCGACTTTGGTTGGTCTTTTTGTCATTGGCTTTTCTCTCTGCTTCAATGTAATTAGGGCACATTTGGGATGTAGCCCTGTGATCTCCTTTGCAATTGGCACATAAAGGAGATTCTTCCTGAGTTGGGCAATTCCAGTATTGTGCCCATTGCTGCAGTGGCCGCACACTGCTTTTGCAAAGCAATATCGGCTGCCGTGTCCGAAATCTAAGCAGTTACCACACTGCATGATGGTTCTGGGGGGTTTGTAAGGTTCCCAGTAGCAGGTGTTGTGTTGAATGTATCGGATCCTTCTCACCTGCTGGAGAGTGGTTCCGTTGGCAAACGATATCCTGTATTTTGGATACAGGATCGGCTTGTTGTTAGTTTTACTGGCTAGGAGCCGGCAAGCTTCGGGTTTAAGGCCTTGTTCTTGCAGATCTAGCAAGATGTCGTCGGTGTCGAGTTCGTTGGTCCCTTTCAGAACAAACGAACTTCTCTTCGAATCTTCCGTACCATACGAAAAGTATTCGATATTATTACTTTGAAGATCTGTCGTCAGCCGAACATAATCTTCCATGTTTTCAACAGTTACCTTGGTCTGCGAACCAAGGTTTTGATTAAGTGATTCTTCACAGAAACTTTGATATCCTTGAGGGTATCTTTGTAATCTTTGTTCCCGTAAACACCACGTTTGATGATTATGGGCCTCGGCTTGATTTTCTTAGGTGCTGGTGGCTGTGGAAGAACAGAATTAGAATCGGTACTTACCCCATTCTCCTTGCTGTGGTCTGCGATCGTTGCGGTTTGTGTGGTCGAGTGCTCCATCCGATTGGTTGAATCCTTTGCAAGTGCCGAAAAACGGTTCCGAAGAGGAATTGCAAATTCGTTATTCGCTTTGTTAGTTTGTCGCTTCGGCAAGTCGTTGTCATTGCAAGCTCTTTTCAAGTTGCCGTCCCAAGGTAAAGTGGTGACAGATTTTTTAGGTGATGCCATCGAGTTGGCTTGTTTAGTAAGTTGAGTTGATAATTTAGAAAAGCCACAAAAGCCTTTGGTTAGTGGTATTTTGGAATACACCTTACTCAGGTTCCTAGTGGAAATCCCCTTTTGGGTGGTGGGTCCAGTTTAGTAGTAGCTGGAATTTCTTCCAACGTGGCTACAACAAATAAAGTTTAAAATAAATGTTAAAACAATTACTTACAACACGTTATAAAGTTTGGTTAAGAAGTATGGTTTGTTAGGTTATGAACAACACGTCTAGTCGGTACGAACTCTCGTGGTCAAGTGAACAAAATTTAACCGACCATTTAAGAACTCACACGGGTGAGAAACCGTTTGTTTGTAAAATTTGTGACTACAGATGTTCACATAAAACAAGTTTAACACCCTATTCTGTAAGCCGTTCGTTGAGCGGTTTCGTTAAGTTTCGTTGAAAACGTAGTTCAGTTGTCAAATTGGTATTCTCTACACGACCGCATTCGTTACCAACTTCGTTGTTTTGCACAAATTTGCACCGATCATAGTCAGTTGTGTAATAGAAGGTTTGCATATAGCAATCATCCTTCCAACAACGATGAACAGTTCCCGGATATTTATGTGTTAATAGAAAAGCTTATCACAGCATAAATGTTCAACTAATATGTGAAGCAAATCTGAAATTACTGGCCGTAAATGCAAAACATTCTGGATCTATTCATCATGCTGCCATATAAATGACATCGCTCGTGCACAGCATTAATAAGAAGAATAATTAGAAAAATAAGAAGAAATAATTTTATTGTTAATAATTATACTTAATTAATTTTTAATTTAATAAAATATTTACATCTACAATACTAGAACTTTTTATTTCCTTTATAGATATTTCATTTACTTGAACTTATGAATTCAAATAACAATTATTACCAAATAATATACTAAAACAAATATTCATTCTAATTCTTCAAAATTAAGATAAAATTTGAAATTTTAGCTGGGGATTGGTACTTTTTGCACAATACTTTATTAGATTTCTAATAAAATATTCCCAAGAACTAAAATTTTTTGGGTTTTGTAAGTTGGTTTCTTTCTGGAAAAGGCCGTCCATTTGTAGGTTAAGTTTCTGTTGATTTGATTACAAAAACGGTTAAGCTTTTCAAGTTTTTTTTCAAACAACTACTATTATTTCTGATTTAAATAATATTTTTTTAGTTAAATTATAATTAACACGTGAATTGTGCTGTTTTACTTGTAAAATGTAGTGCTAGATGCACATACGTATTATTAATCGATTACATACAAAATCCGATTACGTTATCAAGTTTTTACAAGCCAATAATTTTTCGTTTTTATAATAATTTTTAAAATTTAAAATTCGAAGATAGCTAGTGCGCGGCACGAGTACAACTTCGGAATTAATCGTGTCAAAACGCTTAGCGTTTTCGTTGAGATTCATGTACGAATGAAGCCCGTAACGAATTCGTTAGAGTTCGGTTACAGAATACGATTCTGAACGAATTCGTTCAATCCTTCTCTACGAAACAAAACTCAACGAAATTCGTTACGGTAACGAAAAAGTTACAGAATAGGGGTGTAAAACTGCATTTAAGAACCCACACCGGAGAAAACCGTTTGCTTGTGCAATTTGTGACTTCAAATATTCACGAAAACATATACCGCGGATACATGTGGTCGTTAGTTCGAACTAAGTCAGCTCGACCTAGCTAGTCTTTACATGTGTACACTTAGATAAAGCGACCTAATCCGCTGGATCGACCTTAGTTAGATCGAGCTATTTCATTGCTTTCAGTTTGAACTAAAAAACATGTATACACCTGTGCAATAAAATTTAAAGCAAACTAGCTTAGATCGAACTAAGGTTAGTTCGAACTAACGACCGCATGTATCCGCGGTAATTATTTAATTCAACATTTCAAAACTCACACCGGAGAGAAACCGTTTGGTTGTGAAATTTGTGGCTATAAATGCTCTCAAAAACAAAGTTTAAAGAGACATTTAAAAATTCATACCGGTGATAAACCGTTTACTTGTGAAATTTGTGACTACAAATGTTTTAGAAAACAACATTTAATTGTGCATCTAAGAACTCACACTGAGAGAAACCGTTTGTTTGTGAAAATTGTACGTATAAATGTACAACGAAATCGAGATTAATACAGCATTTAAAACTCATACCAGATAGTAACATTTGCATAAAAAAACTAGTTAGTAGCCACCTGTGTTAACCGTAAGCATAGTCGCGTTAAAGGCTATTAGCGTAAGCAGAATACCAAAATTGTTAGTTGGATGCTAAAATTTTAGTGACACTCCTGGGCATGTTTAAGATCATTTTAAGCATTATTTTTAAATATAAGTAAACAATTTTGTATATTTTGAAGGTTAAATTTTGTTACATTATTTTTCCAAATAACATTTATCATAATTATTTTTTTTATAAAAAAAATTATGAAAAATTTTTCCATGAAATTATTATATTTGAAATACCTAATTATGTGAAATAATTGATATGAAATATAATTTAAAAATAATTATTATGAAAATTTTGAGTAAGTTACTATTACCATGCATATTTACTTTAATCTTCTTATAAAATTAAACCTGTTGCTGAAATTATAGCTGTACATCACAATAAATGTATAAAATTTCTAGAGACCGGTGCTGAGCTAAAACAGTTCAAAGCCAGATCTTTACATTCTTACAGATTTTCTCATTATAGTAGGGTGCATCGATGAGACTCTTATGAAAATTAAACATCAAGTGTTGAATATTCCTTACTCTCCTTATTGATAAGAAAGAGTCACTCTCTCAACGAACAAGTTGTAAACGATGTGAAGTGCAGAATTTTGGATATTGTGAACCGTTGAGGGATGAAGTCCACAATTAAAGAATATCGAATGGAAAATTATTGAAAATTCAAATTTGAAAATAATTAAATAAACGGAATGTTATCAGGTGTTAATAAATAAGCTTTCCGTATTACTTATATTTCAATATATAAATAAATTTTGATGCCACCAAATATAAGGGATAAAATATTTGGCAAAGCTGTATAGTTCAATACTTGGATAATTTCACTATTGTATTAAGATTACAACAACAAAAAAGTTTATAGAAATTTTATAAAATATTTTATTGTGTTAATGTTCTCATATTGTATAAATAAATTTTATATTTAATTTTTAAATCGTAGAGGTTTCCTCTTGTTTAAATGTTATATATCGTATAACAACTATTCTTCTATTATTTTTTTTTAATATATGAACTTCGTCCAATTGTGTCTCATAGCTTATTCGATTTTACTTTCATTTACATCTGCTTCTCGTATGCCTGTTAATTCACCTTTCATCTAGTTTTCCTATAAAAAGATTGTTCGATAAGATTTAAAATGGGTAATAATTAAAATAGTATAACTTATGAATACAATTAGTATTTTCATTTCATCTTCGATCACCGTTAGATGTGGCTTTACAGCCTCTATGAATATTTTTTCTCCTGATCATGCCAATTTGACGCTCTTTGCCTTTTCAATCTAAAGTAAAACAATCGTATTATTACTACATTGCAACATGAGTACATAAATTTTGCATAAAATACTACATTTATAATAATTTGTATACCGGGTGTTCATTTTAAAACTTCCAGCAATTAATATCTCAAAACCAAAAGTCAGATGAAAAATGTTTCGAACGAAAGTTGTATGATAGCGAGGGGACAGAATATGGCATAATTGTTTTCTTAATTTATTGACCTTTTCAAGGTCATTTGAAGGTCAACTTTCGTTTTTAAATCTCGGCTTAATTTTTTAGCAGATTCATATTTTGCATGAAAAAATAAACAACTTTTATTGGAAATTTTTTATTCCACATTAGGATTTTCGAGTAAGATGCGTTGAAACAAAATAAAACATTTTAATAAACTGCAGCTGATTATATCGAAATTTATTTTTTAAAAGTTAGAAGGCTGTTATTGCTTTTGTTATTATTCAACTTGAATAATTTTAGGACAATGAAAACAAAACACTGTCAAAACAAATAAATTGACATTAGTTTCTTCAACTATTGTTAGTTTTGTGATTTTCAGTGAGTTTTATTTTTCCCGTTCGCTTTAGATCTGATAAAAGTTCGCAATTAGATCATTAAAATGGTTTATACTGTAGAAGAAAGAATCGAATTAATTTTCTTGTACGGAGCTCAAAATGAAAATGCTGCAAGAACTGCAGAATCTTATAACGCGAGACAACCTGGTAGAAATGTCTCTCATAGGTATGTTATAGATCTCGTTTCAAAATTTCGGAAACAGGATCCGTCAAAAAAAAAACACGCAAGAATTCTACTAGAATATTGGATGACTTAGCTCAAATTGAAGTTATAGGCCATTATGCTTCAAATCCTAATAGTTCGGTGCGTGAAGTTTCTGCTATTAGTGGTCTATCAGTGGGCACTGTTCATAAGGCGCTAAAATTGCATAAATTTCACCCATATAAAATGCAGATTCATCAAACTTTGACCGAGGATGATCCAGACAGACGAGTGGAGTTTAGTGAAGAAATGCTTCAATTATTAACTACACATCCACATTTATTGAAATCGACTTGTTTTTTTGATGAGTCAACCTTTTTTAAATGGATTTGTCAATAAACACAACTGTCGATATTGGTGTGATGAAAATCCTCATGTGTTTACTGATGGACATACACAGTGGCCGCAGAAGGTAAACGTGTGGGCTATTATTTATTGATGGAAATTTAACAGGTCAAAAATATCTAGAAATGCTTGAAGATACAATCTATCCTTTAATAGTTGATGCGTTAGAAAGTCAAAGTGACGAAGAAGGACACCTGGAGCTCGATGAAACTGTTTTGCATTTTCAACAAGATGGCGCACCTCCTCACTATACTATTTCTGTTCGAAACTGGTTAGATGATAAATTTCCAGGGCAGTGGATCGGCAGACGAGGACCGATAGAATGGCCAGCTAGGTCCCCTGACTTAACTCCTCTTGATTTCTTTTTATGGGGACATTTAAAATCTGTAATTTATGATACAATACCAGCTAATATTGAAGAGTTAAAATTTCGAATCACAGTGGCTTGCAAAATATTACGAAAGAAACTTTTGAAAATGTTAGAAACAAGTTTCAAAAAGGCTGTATTGTAGCAAGGGGTTGGAGTTGAGTCAATACGCTGCCACCATTGTAGCAAGGGGTTTTCGTTTAACAACTTACTTTCGTTGTTAACACCATCGTAGTACGGGGGTTGTTGAGTAGCGTGAGTATGCTGCCACCACTCCCTCTGAGAGGAAGAAAATCAGGGTTTTGGAGGACGTGGGAATCAAACGATTTCTTACTTTCACTAAATTTCACTTCTTGTAACCAACTTTGGGGAATTGATAACAAAACGAATTGATATGACAATTTTCATTTATTGATAGCTAATGCTTAAAACAAAATTACAAAAATAAACTGGCATACAAAATTAAATGGTGATATGAAATTAAATAACAATACAAAATTTAAATGCAACTGTTAGCTTTGTTGTTACCGAGTTTCGAGGTACGTAATAGTTAGAAATTGAATTTAAACTTACCCTTTTGTTTCGTCCGGGATTTTGTCGAATAAAATAACGCGCAACTAAGGAAGTTTAAAAAAAATATTAAATGAATTTAAAAGAAACGTCGCGCACAATTTTACTTTAAGAAAAAACAAAAAAAATGCTCGCTTTGGTCAAACTCCCATGGCATGAGCTGACGCTCCGAGCAAGCTCAACTCCAGGAAGCAACTCCTTGGCTGCCAAGATGCAACTGCGCGTTCTTCCTTCCTTGAAAATGGAACTTCTCATCTTCAAGTACCCTTTTTGAGGTTCCCACAAAATGTGAGAAACGTCAGGTCGTGACCTGATTACGTAACTATTTTAAGGGCCCTTGAAATCCTTAAGATAAGTAGATGGAAACTTATTGAGAATGCCACTTATCGTCGATTTTAGCAATCAAATGCGATCTCTTGAAATTTATTTTAAACAAAATTATAACATCGATACTCGTAACAACATTTAGAAATGATTTAAATCTTACAACGATGAAAAATAAAGTTATTCCATACTTTTGGAATTCTGCGGTTTGTTACAGTATCATTGTTTAGCTGTAAATGGGGAACATTTTGAAAACTTGTTATGAAAACACTCGCTTACAAACATTTTTTCTACTGTTTAATACTAATAAATAGCCTTCTAAAACATGTAAATATTAAATTTTGATTAACAATGGTTAGTTGATAATAATGTTTTATTTTGTTTCAACGCATCTTACTCGAAAATCATAATGTGGGATAAAAAATTTTTTACAAAAGTTGTTTATTTTTTTATGCAAAATATGAATCTGCTAAAAAAAATTAAGGTGCCATTTAAAAAACCAAAGTTGACCTTCAAATGACCTTGAAAAGGTCAATAAATTAAGAAAACAATTATGCCATATTCTGTCCCCTTCGCTATCATATAACTTTCGTTCGAAACATTTTTCATCTAACTTTTGGTTTTGAGATATGAATCAGGTGTATTATGTAACACAAAACGTTATTTTAAAGGTGACCGTTATGAAATTGCATCAAGATTTACTTCAAACCGGTCACACTTTCAAGGTTAAGAAAACCTTTATTACAATCATCATGCCATAATCTTTACAATAAAAGTTTTCTTAGCCTTTAAAGTGTCACCGGTTTGACGTAAATCTTGATGCAATTTCATAACCTAAATAACGTTTTTAATATACTAATTAATGCTGAAGTTTTCAAATGAACACCGGTATAACATTTTTAAATATCTCAACGTCATACAATGATTAATCTCAAATATATTTCATATTTATTAGAATAAATTCCATTTAATATGATTTGTTTAATATTTTGCTTTTGTTAGTAATTTTGTAGATAACGAATTTAATTCTTTATGAATACTAAGTGACAAATAAATTTTAATTTCAACAACAATGTGTAATTTTCAATCTTTTTATTTATACTACAATCCTATACATTTTGTTATATGTTCCCTTAATTCCCCACTTTCCTTTAATTCCCACTTTAATTCTAGTGGTTTATTTACCTTAGTAAGCTTTAACTCAAAAATAAAGAATCTGTTAGTATCGGGATAGTCAGCAAGTTAAAAATCGAAAGAACTTATGAGTCAGGATGTAAAATGTTATTTTGGTCCAGGCGGATTTTTAATAAAAACACCAAAAATTAGGTAAAAATATCATAAAATGAAATAAAATATAAAATTTGTTTTTATAATTATTTGTTAAGCCAATTTGTATTAACTATATTATGTTTAATATAATTAACAATTAATGTTATAACCTTAGTATTTTGGTCTAACCTCAATTATCGACAGGTTACAGAATTAGATTTATTGATGTTATGATCTTAAAATATTACAATAAATACAATTTACATTAATTTATAATTCCTCACTTCAATGTTTAACACAAGAATATGGTATCTTAATTTCATACTTTCGACTTCCAAGAAGGCAGTCCTAACAGCAATTTCATCTTCCTTTATTCTTCAATTATTGCGAAATATTTTGGCAGCCATATTATTATGCCAATGCCAATTACCATTAAAAATCGTTGATATTATTATCGCTGATACTTCGTATTTAATCTTTTATTTAGAATAGATAACAACATTTCATTTCGATATGCACAATACATTTGATTCGAATTAAAATTTGTAACATACTGATGTTAGATTATTCACACTAACGTCAAGTTGTATCTAAGACCGTGTTCGACTTGGACGCTTACAGCGCTGTTAGTACGAACTGGTGCAAACGTAAACGCTTTAAACGTTTGACTTGGAAATGTTGGTGCTTACAGCACCGTGTAAACGCAACCGTGACGTCATGGATTCGCCATTTTCTCACGCTCACAACGCAAATTTCATTTAGGTAGGGCAGCGTAAGCGCGGCGCTGTAGTGGTAAAAATTGTAACTATTTTTGAATTTATTTGAAACCTAAATATTTTAGGTTTACTATTTAACTTCAATATTTAAATTTAAACATAAAATTAGTTGTCCTATATTAATTATTACTTCAATAATTTATTTCCCTTGTTTTAACCGCTCAATTTTTTATAAAAAAAATTAGTGACAAGATTGTAAATGAAATTAATTGACCCAAAATAAATTGTTGTATGAAATTATAGTTATTAATTTGTGAAAAAATAGCTAAAAATGTAATCGCATTTAAAAACAATTATTATTTTAGATTGTTTGAATATTTTATAGGTTAAGCAACTGTCACTTTTAAATTGCAGCGCTGATGGTGCTGTCATATCGTTCGATTTGGAACGTCAGCGTGAGCGTTGTAAGCGCATATTTTCCAAGTCGAACGGCAAAATTTGCGTGCTATAAGCGTAAGCGTCCGTTGGTACTAACAGCGCGTATGCGTCCAAGTCGAACACGGTCTAAATGAAATTTGTGTTCTGAGCGTGAGAAAATGGCGAATCCATGACGTCACGGTTGCGTTTACACGGTGCCGTAAGCGCCAACAGTCCCCAAGTCGAACGCTTAAAGCGTTTACAATTGCGCCAGTTCGTATTAACAGCGCTCTAAGCGTCCAAGTCGAACACGGTCTAATTAGTGTATTTGATAGTTGTACAGAAACCATAAATAATGTATTAATCATTTAATATAATATTATTTAAATAAGGTTGTTGTGCTAGCTTTGGTAAATTACATTAATGAAATAGTGAAAGTGAGCGTTGAAATTTAAATTCTTTTAGAAAATTTTGTGATTTGAGGTTAGGCTATT
Organism: Lycocerus yunnanus; assembly: GCA_036346125.1. Lineage (NCBI taxonomy): Eukaryota > Metazoa > Arthropoda > Insecta > Coleoptera > Cantharidae > Lycocerus > Lycocerus yunnanus. Next base: position 332,830 of record JARFIX010000126.1, read on the forward strand.
TATTAAATAATGCAACTCATATTCTTCCGACAGGAAGTTATTTGATTCGGAAAGTAATGGGTTCTTTTGGTTACCTATTAGAAATTGATGCAGAAAATGGTAAGATTTAAGTACAATAATTATTATTTAATTTAGTATGCAAACTTGAACTATTCTCGTACAGAAAAAGTTACTCGGGTAATAAACATTAGTAATACCTGTTTGTGGAATGACGACAAACCGTAGATGTTTGTCAATATTGATACAATGGCAAGATTTTTGAGAATTTTAATTTCTATAACTTTTAGATTCGTAATAAGTTAACGAAACTAATGATTTCAAAAGAACAGTGGCACCCGAAGATAGGAAAATAATATGGTGAATCAGTTTTTAAGATTTCTACTTTCAATTGATAAAAATGAAAATGATATCAATCGTAGATTTTGTTTCTGTCTGAAGATATCCGTATGTGAGTATAATTATTTTGTTCATGTTATTATTAACGTTAATATGAACGACCAATATGAAATTTCACAGACCAAATTGAAATCGTAAAGTTGTAAAGTATTGTACTTGTGTTCGAAACAATTTATTAAAGGTCTATAATATCATATTGTATTGTGGGCATCTCCAAAACAAAAATCTCCTGACGCATACAATTATCATTCTTATCGGTAATATAGGAATGTGAATATTAAAGGAAATGATTAACAATATTATATTTTCCTATGCTGGGTGTAATACCTACACCAGCAGTATACCGCAAAGTATACACCGGCCGACTAGGAAGCGAGAGATCGCGGTTCGAATCCTGGTCGCGTCGGATACGCTGCTGTGATCAAAGGTCCGATATCAATCTTTGGACTGTGGGGAAGGCAACGGAAACCACCCCATTAATTATATTCCCTAGTAAGGTCAGCTTGGCTTCGGCTAAGTTGATCGCCTACGCATTGTAAAGTGTATGGCACTCGAAGAAGAAGGGTGTAATAGTTGATACCGGGAATGCTGTTTTGATAGGTATACTGGAAAAATAAAATTATTAAAAGTGCAATAATTCATTAATAATAGTGTATTGCACAAATTAGGGTAAACCAAACAGTTGCATTGCTCCTAAATTATCATGACTGATGTAAATTACTGTACCTATCAAATTTTACACATATCTACTTTTTACAACAGAACAAAGTAAGATCAATTTTTATATAATTGGTTCAGATATAACGGTAACAGTGAATAATTCTTATATTTTACTAGATATAAAAAAGTTGAAATAGTTTTTTATTCAACTGGAAATTTACTATCGGACACTGCTAAGGTATATTTTTTTTGTACTTCGAACTCAACCGGAAGTGTACCTACATTTTTTTACAAATGTTATATGTATTATAATACATAATATTATGTATTTTTCATTTGTCTTTATATAGACAATGATATTACTTTTCAGCTATTCAGGAACAGAAATAATCCAAGTGACATTTTAATATTAACCGCATTTTCATGAATTTTTCCTAAAGAATTTTTAATAATAAGGGTTTACAATTTAGCCTCCCCAGTGTTGATTCACGAACGCGTGATGGCGCACGAGCTAATTGCTAAATTTAATTTATAATTTGTGGATAGGCAATATGTTTAAAAAATTTAGTTACCATATTGTCCAGTATTTGTTTCTGCTCTTAAATTAAAAAACCACTGTTGTTTAATCAAATATTGATCAAAGTATCAAGTTTTTAATGGATTTAGCTTTAGTGAAAACAAATAGTACATTAAAATAAAAATTAACAATTTGTCTAATTCGACTAATTTTAGGAAATAATTCCGACCGTGTTGTTTATGGCTTTGCACACTATTTTTCCGTTTCTTTCGTCTCTTTGGTATCGTTATTTTTGCAGCTGTACATAGCCAAGCCGTTTCACAGTTCCAATCCTGGATGTAAAACTGTTAATAAATGTTATTCTGTATACCGGGAAGCACACTGTTGCTACACTTCCTTCTACAGCTTCACAGCACTGGTTTAAAAGTTTTAGCCGCAGTAACTCTTCCTTTATAATTAACGTATTCTTCACCACGATTTCTGTTTTCTTTTATAACGTTTTCATTCCAATTTTTTTTCATTTCGACGTTTTGGTGTTCTGATTACATTTGTTCTACCTATATTCCCTACAGCGGCAGTACTTTCATCTGCTTGAAGGGGAAATGATTCGTTTTTTAAGTTTTCATTACTGCTAGAGGAAGATTCGGCCCAAGGTGGGCGATAAGAGTCGCCACTATCACAATAAGGATTTGAATCAGATGGCACCACTGATCTTTCAAGTTGATCGACGGACTCCCAAAGTTGTTCTAATTATGCATCGATTTCTATACTATGATGATCTTTGAAATTATCGCCTATAAAAATGCTCTCATTGCAGATAATGTAATAATAATAATAATGAAGTCTTTATTTGGTAAGAAATACCACTATTTACAACACAGATAAACATAATCAACAGAATGCTACAAAATAAAAAATCTATATAAATTGGAACGCTACATATTTTTTAATTCTCCTTTTAAAGGACACCAGCTCAGTCTCCAATTTAAGATTCAACGGCAAACCGTTGAATAATTTCAAACCACTGTACAAAATCATATTCTGAGCCCTGTTATTTCTGTAAAGATTCAACCTAAAGTCATGCACATTACGCACCAGGTATCCATGAGAATCTCCAACATATGACACGTTATTGCACAAATATTCAGGTAACAACTTATTTTTTAATTTGAATACAAAATTAAAACATTTATCACAATTCTCTGATATACACTGTGCCACCGCAAAGTCTCAAGCAATACAAACTTAGACACAAATCTACTAACTTTCAAAATAATTCTCATTCCCTATTTTGAAGTTTTTGCAATCTACTTAACATACTATTGTTACCCACAAACAAAACAGAAGAACAATATTCAAAATGTGGCTTCAGCATAGTATTGAAAATTTTTATAGCACTTAAAACTGACACATTCTTTCTAATTTTCAAAAAAAAGTACAATTTTTTTGCAATCTTTCTACAAATGTAATCAAAATGTGCCTTAAAATTTAATTTATCGTCCAAAACAATACCCAAATATTTAATTTGAGTCACCACCTCAACCGAACAACCCTCCATCACTACATCAAGATTATTACACCCTTTACTATTAATAATCATGCATTTTGTCTTATTCAGATTGAGTGCAAGTCTGTTCATCTGAAACCAGTGACACAAATTCTTTAATTCCAGATTAATGATCTTTATACATGAATCTATACTATCTCCAACGACATAAACTAAACCATCATCTGCAAATAAAAGTGATTTTGCCCTATCAAAAATGTTATTCATGTCATTAATGTACACCAAAAAAAGTAAAACACCAAGGATAGATCCTTGCGGAACTCCCAAAGAAACATCTATTTCCTCTGACTCAAGATCGTGAACTTTCGTCTTCTGTCTTCTGCCACTCAAGTAAGATTTAAACCAACGCCATTCGTTTCCTCTTATTCCATATTTTAGTAACTTTTGTAACAATATACCTCTGTCCACTGTCTCAAATGCTGTTACGGGAGAAATTCGTCTTCGGCGCACACACCCGTAGCAAAAGCCTAAAAGTGCCGACTAAACTCGCCGTGAGGTCTGGGTTGAACGAGAAAGTATAATTTTGAATTGCGTGCGCCGGAAGGTCGAAATCGGGATGGTTTCGATACTGAAACATAGAGGGCGCCACTAGTGTAATCCTAGGTTAAGATGGAACAATAATGTACCGCACACTAGATCGGTACAAACCTTTAAAACGAAATGAATACTTAAATTCGTTATATCTTAGCAAAGTCCACTCATCTACGCAGCTTTACAAATAAATGCCCTGAAAAAGAAATTCCAACACAAACACAAGTTTGGTAAATAACAATACATTATATTAGACGAAACACACAGTATAAATTTACAAATAGATGGATACATGTAGATAACAATAAACAAATAAATGGTAGTATTATAATTTAGTAAAGTTTCTACTAAAAGAAGTGCACTCGAGCTAACTGTCTTTGACATTAAAAATTGACGGTAGATAAATTCATTCTTAAAATTAAAACTGAAGCAATATTCACACCAAAGTGACGAAACAAATAAACAAATGACGGTAGGTAAACATAAAATTGACACACAGTTGTCACACAATTTAATGGTACACATAACTGACCTTAGACATCTTGGGTCCACAGCAGCGTAGACAGCTGGCTTGCAAGATAACGAAAACGACATTGATAATGATGACGTAATGGGGTCATCAATTCCTTGAACGAAATATTGAGATCGACCTGTTCTAGTGCGGGGCTTTTCTGGACGCGGTGACAAAACGACATCCCCAACTGAGGGTTATTCTTCCAAACGGAAAACGATAAAATGGCAGAGTGCTCAACATAAAATTCCCCACTTGCGGGTTAACAGGTGTGATTTCATCACACACAAAACGATATGTTCCTACGGAACTATGAGACGATACGATAATTAGCACTTGCTTCAAAACGGTAATTAGTTCACCGGTCAGATGCACGCCTACAACCAGCATTGGTCGCCTCAAAACAAACGAAACGGTATTACATTATTAACGAAACTGAAGATGGTAAAATTTGATTTAACGTGTCAAGCACGGAGTGGCTTCTCGAACAGATCAAGACCGACTGACGATAATTTCGGGGGTAGGGAGGACATTAGCGCGCTCGGCCAATCGGATGGCCGCTTACTGGCAGCTGTAAGATGCAACTGCTATAAGCATGTTATAACTTGCTTGAAATTTCTCCAAGGCTGTCTACAAACGGCACGTGGGGATTGATAACAAATTCAAATATGAACGCAAAACTTATTTCTACGGAATAAAACTTGAGCGATAATGAAATTAACTGACTGAAATTTGTAACTTTTTAAGTTTTTAACGAAATTTGCATTAGGGGCACCGTGCACTACCCTAAGGAAATGAAGTCACGTGACAATGCTCTACGGAGGTCCAAAAACACAGCCACTATCACCTCATTGTCATGAACAGCAACCTTCCATTCTCCAATGACATAAGAAACCAACGATTCACAGCTATGTCCCTTCCTAAAGCCTGACTGATATTCCGAAATCATATGATTATTTTCCAAGTAATCAATTAACTGGTTGTTCACTACCTTTTCCAGAATTTTCGACTGAATTGAAATCATATTAATCGGTCGAAAGTCCTCACACCTACTCGAATTCTTTACCTTTTCAATTGGTATCACTATGGATTCTTTCCATGAACTGGGAAAAGCACCAGATTCCAAAGATCCACGAACTATAGATAACAAATTTTCACCAATCAAGTCAAATATATCCAGGAACATACCCGCACTAGCAAAATTCACATCTTTCTTGTTGTTCATCAATTTCAGTACCTTATGAAGTTCATCGAGCGTTACCGACTCAAACTTGAAAGAACAACCGGTATCCTCAATTCTGTCCACGTATTGTAATGTAATAATAATAGTAATAGTAATAATAAAATACGTAATAATGTACAAATAAAATTGAAACCAACCAAAACAGAAGAGACAATAATGCAATATTACACGGATTAAATAGCGAAGATACTTAAATCTCTTTTCCAATGTTGAAATTGCATATTCTAAGGTACGAAAATAGTATTATCTATATTTTAGTACAAATGTTCCTTGGATCACTTCTTTTCCTGGGTAGCCAATTATAAAAAGTACCTTAGTTGCAGCAGTTGTTGAAACAAACGATACCTGGGAAGAAGACACCCTTTGAACTATAGTAATGTTGCTGCATTATTCAGCAGTTGTTCCTAGAATTTTTAAACATAACTTGTTGATTGAAGTGATTGTCATGGATCTTTATACAAAATTAGGTAAAAATATCATATAATGAAGTTAATTACAAAATACATTAAACTTGACACATTACACACTCAAACGATTTATCTAGTGGCTTGTGCAAGCAAATTTGTGCAAACATTATTTCCTAAGCCAATTTGCGCCGTTTGTTCAAGCGCGTTAACCCAACTTAATATATTAATATTATAGCTTTAATATTGGTCTAACCTCAATTATTGACAAGTTTCAGTATTAGATTTGTTGATATAGTACAATCTTAAAATATTACAATAATTACAAATGCCATGTATAATAAAACCTCCACGTTATTTCAACGTTAGTACTACTTCTCAGTTCTCACTACCTTAGTTGATGACTGCCAGCATCAACTATGAAAAGGGTTACAGGCACATTCCCCAACCCGGATTTAGCAACCGTGGGGTCTTAATGCTTAAACCTTTCCTTAGAGAAAGAGGCCAATGCTCAAAAGTGGGCGGAGAAGGCTATAACGGACGGACTACTTCTCAGTTAAAACCCACAGTTGAATGTTTAAAATGACATTACGATGAGTTATTTAATTTTAACAATTTTAGTTCCTCACTTCATGCTTTAACACAAGAATATAGTATCTTAATTTTATATTTTTGAGTTCCAAGAAGGCAGTCCTAACAGCAATTTCATCTTTTTAAACTACTTCGGTTATTGCGAAATATTCTGGCAGCCATATTATTATGACAATGCTTTACCATTAAAGAATTATCAGTATTATTGTCGCTGATACTTTTAAAATTATCGTATTTAATCTTGTTATTTAGAATAGATGAGAGCATTTCATTTCTATATCCATAATATGTTTTATTTGAATTAAAATCTGTAACATACTAAAGTTAGGTTATTTACACCAACCAAGTTGTTCCTAAAGTGTTCGTCGAATGTTGCTCTAAACAGCTGCCAGTGTGACCTAATCACAACGAAAGACATCCAACGAACAAATCTTATGTAAAAATTGTGACGGAACCCGGAGTGTCTCCACATTTGTTTTTCTAATTTTTTATAAATTGAACATACAGTAAGTTGCTCTAGTTTATTTTTGCAGAAAATGTGACTCCAATTTATGAAAGTCTTTGCTTCATAAATATTATGCAGTGATCATTAACATCTTTTTACTAATCTGCATTTCTTTAAATAATTGATAATGATTGATCTACATCGCATTCTTTAGTATTCCCGTTTATAGTTAGGAATTCCTAGATGTCTAAAGTATTCCTGAGTATTTTCTAGTATTCTTAGTATTTTTAAATATTCCATAGTATTCTTACCATTTTATACAGGTATTGCCGAAGTGGTTAACCCCTCGCTTTAAGTACCGTAAAATGGGGTAAATAGCAACAGTGGGGTGAATAGAAACGAAACTTCTGAAAAAATCAACATTATGTAATAGGGGTTAAAGTAAAGCAGACAGGGATATTTTTTTATGAGATGGAAATAAGGTAAGATTTAAGGGAAATGTGATTTTGTGTGGTTGGCAATACTGAGATTCAGATTAAGTGGTGTGACAAAGCAACTTCTGTTTCAGCCGATTTTCATCGTTTTCCAAACTTTACATGTAAGTACCATACCTCATCACCTCACATGTTTGAATTGTACTATTTTTTATACCTTGTATACCTGTAGAAGATATCACATTGTTTAATATAGTGTAAACAAAACCATTTCTTTGTTTCAATTTTTGTTTTAGGTTATGATCCATATTTTGAATCTGTGGGGTGAATAGAAACATATTATTTTGCTGTTTCTATTCACCCCACAAATCGTAAAGTTTTTATTTTGTGTTTATTTTCCAATGTCACAGCTGAAAGACAATTAAATATATAATATTTATACAACCAATAGTTATCCAATTGAGGAATATTAGCTGGCACACGCTATAATGTAACCGTTTTCTTTCAGCATGCCAAGGAGTTACAAAAGATTAAAACCGAACAAAGTACAAGATCCAGAGGTTATTAAGGCAGCTGTTGAAGACATAACTAATGGCCTTAGCCTTCGAAACGCAGCGGCAAAATATGACATCCATTATAGTGTCCTCTACAGACATTTAAAAAGGTAATCAAATTAAGAAAAAAGGAGGGCAAACCGCTTTAACAGAAGAAGAGGAAAAAACTTTGGCGAGTAGACTTATTATTTGTGCTGACTGGGGCTACCCAATTGATTCGTGGACTCTGCGAATTTTGGTCAAAGAATCGCTTAACCGCCAAGGTAGAAACATAAAAAAATTCAAAGACAACTTTCCTGGCCGTGATTTTGTCTATTCTTTTTTGAATAGACATAAGGCTGACTTGTCACAAAGGTTATGCCAAAACATTAAACGGGTCAGAGCAGGTGTCTCCCAGAAACGATCAATGAGTACTTTGACAGACTAGAAGCAGAGCTCAGAGACGTTCCTTCATCAAACATTATTAATTATGATGAAACGAACCTTTCTGATGATCCTGGAAAACATAAAGTAATAACTAAGCGTGGATGTAAGTACCCAGAAAGGGTGATGAACTCAACCAAATGCTCAATTTCTGTCATGTTTTCAGCTGCTGGTGATGGTCACCTCTTACCCCCATATGTAGTTTATAAATCTTTACACTTGTATGAAAGTTGGAGAAGGAGGCCCTGATGGGTCCAGATACAATAGGACCAAAAGTGGTTGGTTCGACAACTTTTGTTTTTCTGATTATGTTGAAACCATAGCCCTTCCTTATCTTAGACGTTTAGTTGGCAAAAAGTACATGATTGGAGACAACTTATCTAGCCACTTGTCCTTGGATCTCATTAAAAAATGTGCAGAAAATGATGTCCACTTTATATTTTTACCAGCAAACTCCACGCACCTCACTCAACCATTAGACGTGGCATTCTTTCGGCCTCTCAAAATGGCATGGCGTTCAATCCTTCTAGATTGGAAAAAAGGACCCGGCAAGAATGAAGCTACCATTCAAAGAGCAAGTTTCCTAGTTTGCTAAAGAAACTGTGTGAATCATGCAAATCGGAAAATGTAATTTCTGGCTTTAGAAAATGTGGTATTGTGCCCTAAATCGGAAGGAAGTACTAAAGATGCTACCCTCCTCAGATTTGTCTATTGAATCAACCCAATCCTCAAGAGCCACAACACCAGCACTATCTCCTGTTGCTGCTATTGATGCTTCCTTCAAGGAACTATTAACAGCTCTAAGACACACAGAAACAGTTCCAGCTCGAAAAAAGCGAGTGAAAGTAGATGTTGGTCCAGGAAAAAGTGTTTCTGTGGCAGATTTTCCACCGGATCCAGATCAGGCTGGACCTAGCACATCTGTTGCTGGTACAAGCACTGACAATGATAATTCCACAGGTACCAGAAAACAAAGTGTAAGTGCCAGGAAAAAGAAAAATAAAAAACTCGATTCAGAATCATCACCAGAAGATTCGGACTATTCTGTGAAAGACAGTGACTCAGATCTCACATTATCCGATTCTTCTGCAAATGCCGAACTTTCAAAAGAACTTGACAGATTAATCCAACCTGACGATTTTGTAATCGTGAAGGTATATGGAAAAACTAAAAATGTATTTAGAATGTATGTCTCCAAAGTCACTGACTTTCAAGATAACGGTTATGTTGGACTGTTTTGCAAGAAAACCCTCAGCAGTAATATGTTTTCCTTGACTGATGAAGAATCATTTTTCTCCAAGGATGATGTAATTAAAAAATTGATGCCAGTTGTTCAAACCTCAAAGTCTGCTTCTCGCTGGAAAGACAAAATCTGTTTTCAGGATGACTTAAGTGCCTTCATAATTTATTAGACTAAACTTTGTATTCTCACTTTTGTTCTTTTTGTTTTTGGGTATCGGTTACGATATATTGTAATTAAATTTTTTGCTCTGATTACCACTCGTTTGTGTTTCTATCCATCCCTTAACAATACTTACTGTTTCTATTGCCCCAACAAACTGTGAAATAGAAACAGACGTGAAAAACAATGCCTGTTTCTATTGACCCCGTTCGATGGGGTGTATAGAAACAGCATGTTTTCAATTTTTTTAAATTTTACCTTGCCATAAAAAGAAAATATGAAGCTGCAGGCTTGTAGAGGACGGAAGACCCATAAACCGAGGTAGGTTTCAATTCAATATCTCTTATAGTACTTTTGATATTTAAACTTGAAGTTCAAAACTGTTGCTATTCACCCCATTTTACGGTAGTACATATTTAAAATTTTCAAATTTATTTCTGAATGGAACCTTTATGTAAATATACATTAAATCTGCTTTTTGGTGTTCTTTTAATTATTGTAACCTATTTTATATTTCTCCAGAGCTTTAGTTGTGGCATTTATTAAGTAACCTACGAAGTGAAATTTATTTTTGACTAAAACTTCGCAGTAATCGATGTCTGCTATTTTGAACATTTTTAGAACTAAGCCCGAACCGCTTAGAATTCCTTTTCCAGAAGGTGATGGAGCAAGGCTAACTGTGACATAGCCGGATGTACCGATTGAATAACTAGGTACGGTACGTCTAACTTGATTCTTTAATTTAAATGTCTCTAGAGAAACGCAAAACATATCATTTGCAGCGCGCTCAGTTGCCCCAACTATAGCAATGTTTCTGGATGCACTGTCTTTAAATGCATATCCGAAGTGACCGTTTATATTTCTCGCTGCAGCGTAGCCAGTATGTCCAATCAATTCTTTTGCAAGGTCTTTGGGTCGATGTATAACATTTCATATATGTAAACTTTATCTTTCATCAATTGCGCTAAAATTCATGTTCTCAAAGACTTAATTTAATAGGATACTTTTGTTCTCAAATAAAAATTTGTTAATTTATTTCAGATTTGAACATTTTATGTCAGTATACATTAAATGTACTTTTTGGTGTTTTTTAATTACTGGAACCTATTTTATACTTCTCCAGAGCTTTAGTTGTGGCATTTATTAAGTAACCTCATCATCATCTACACGTACTAGACCGGTGGTCCGTTCCGTCACTCAAATTGGTCGCTCCATCTCTTCCTGGGGCGTCCCACATTTCTTCTTCCTCTCGGCTTATAATGATACATTTTCTTTGGCAGTCGGGTTTGATCCATTCTATCGAGGTGCATTTTCCATGCTGTTCTGTAGTCACTTATTGTTTCGTTGATGCTACAGATGTTCAATTCGTTTCTTACATCAGTGTTTCTTTTTCGGTCTGCCCTTTGGTATCCTGCTATTGCACGTAAGAATCGCATTTCGGCACTTTGGATTCGTCTTTCATTTTCCTTGGTAATCGTCCAAGTTTCACTGGCGTATGTTATGCTTGGTATTGCTATTGTTTTATAGAATTTCAACGCAGTGCTTTGGTTGGTTTTATTCTTGAAGCATCTTCTTATTGTGCCGTTTATATAATTGAATTTTTCTATTTTATTGGATATATCTGCTTCCTCAAACATGGACACTGTGCAACCTAAGAAGTTGAAGGACTTTACATGCTCTATAGTCTGATCATTTAGTACTATTTTCGAGCGTGTTTGTTCCTGTCCTCTGAATGCCATAACTTTTGTTTTATTTATTGATATTATCATATTATATTCTTTTATGGCTTGGCTTAGTTTAAATAGTGCGTGCTGCAGGGAGTTTTCACGTAAATGGAAGGAACAGATACCTTGCTACACAACAAACTTGAACAACCGAGATTTCGTAATAACAATGCTCTTTGCGGACGACCAGGCCATATTAGCAGACAGTGAAAACTCCTACAGCACGCACTATTAAGTAACCTACGAAATGAAATTTATTTTTGACTACAACTTTGCAGTAATCGATGTCTGCTATTTTGAGCATTTTAGAACTAAGCTCGAACCGCTTAAAATTCCTTTTCCAGAAGGTGATGGAGCAAGGCTAACTGTGACATAGCCGGATGTACCGATTGAATAACTAAGTACGGTGCGTCTAACTTGATTCTTTAATTTAATGTCTTCAGAGAAATGCAAAACATATCATTTGCAGCGGTTGCTAACTACAACAATGTTTCTGGATGCACTGTCTTTAAATGCATATCCGAAGTGACCGTTTATATTTCTCGCTGCAGCGTAGCCAGTATGTCCAATCAATTCTTTTGCAAGGTCTTTGGGTCGATGTATAACATCTCATATATGTAAACTTTATCTTTCATCAATTGCGCTAAAAATTCGTGTTCTCAAAGACTTAATTTAATAGGATACTTTAGTTCCTAAGCTAGACTGATTCCTTCTGTGCTTGAGATGTCGGTGTAGCCTCCAATCCAGTTATATGATATTAATGATTATTTATATAATTCTGTTAATTCATTTCGGGATTGCGAAAATCTCATCTTCAGGGCAAGATGAAAAATTTTACTTGAAATATATTTTTAAAATTTTGGCAATTTTGAATGTAGTGGACAGTTTTTAATAAATAAACATTAACGCACTATAATTGTGCCTTATTTTTATTGAGTATTATTTTTACCACTTTGACTACGAAATTTGTAACTTATATCTTTCGGTAGTTCCGAAGACATTTTTCAACAGTGAGAAGACATTCTGCGATTTCATCATCCAAAGAAGAGGTATTAACGTATTTCAAATATATTTGTGGGAGCTGGAAAATAATTTAAAATTTGCTGTATTCATACAATAAATATAAATATATCAATTTTTTCGGCTGAATTTATAATAATAATAATAATAATAGTTTATTTCCAACAGGTAAAACCCAATAATAGGAAAAAGAATTAACAAAATATACACAAATATACAACTATACAAAAATAGAAATAACAAATTTACAGTTATACAAAATAAAATAACAAATTTACAATTTAGGCATGGAATGAAAAATTTTCATTGTTAGATTGGGTTTGATGCCAGGAATTCGTAGGCGCTGTTACGTGTACTCACAAGTCCGTCGAATCTAACATCACAGAGTCCCGCAATAACATTTGCATTATCACACATTATATTTAATGGACTTCTTTTCATAACATTGGTTCTGAAGTGATTGATATAGAAGATGTCATTGTTCCTCCTTGCATCCCTGGGCGGTACATACGCGATTTGCTCTACCAATTGTATGCAGTCGACAGAGTGCTGCAATAGTTTTGTAAAAAAAATATTGAAGTTACAAACCTGCGATTTTCGAGAGACTGAAAGTTATTTAGGTTCAGTAGTTGGGAATGATTAAAACCTCGTTCTGGATATACCCCTTGTTCTAAAGTGCAAATACTTAAGGAACCGCCGTTGAACAGATTCAAGCTGATCCTTATGTATTTGGTAAATGGGATACCATATAATAGACCCATATTCAAGAGTACTTCTGACATATGCATAATACACGACTTTTATGCTATCGAGGTTGAAGAAGTCTCGACAGCTACGAATCACAAAGCCTAGTGTTTTGAAGGCTTTCATAACCATTAGATATAGGTGTTTGTTAAAATTGAGTTGTGCATCAAAAAGGATGCCCAAATCTTTATATTCACTACACCGGTTAATTTTAGTACAACCTACTTTATAGGTGTACTCGATTACGTTGGTCTTTTTGTTTTTCGTGTAGGTCATTACATTACATTTGTTGATGTTTAATTTTAGTCTGTTTTCTGACACCATGTATGAATCGACTGAAGGTCATTTTGAAGTTGTTGGCAATTACTTTGTGATAGAATTGATGTATACAATTTCACATCGTCTGCGTAGATAAGGATCGAGGATCTGATTAAATGAACTATATCATTAATATAGATCAAAAATAAAAGTGGTCCAAGATTCGAACCTTGTGGAACCCCTGAAGTGGGCGTGAATGTGTTGGACCCGTATCCCTTGTATTCTACAAACTGTTTTCTATTACACAAGTAGGATTTCAGTAATGATATTAGGGCATCTGATATATGGAATGATCTTAGTTTCATTAGCAGAATGTAAAAATCGATTTGGTCGAAGGCTTTTTGGAAGTCCGTGTAAATCACATCAACTTGACCCCCATCATCCAACTTGGCAGCTACATATTGCGTGAAGCATGCCAAATTGGAGATAGTAGATCTACGTTCAACAAATCCGTGTTGACTAATCGTGATACTGTTTTCAATATGGGCATATATTCGTCTATGAAGGATAGTTTCAAATAGTTTGGAGAAATTGCATAGTATGGAAATAGGTCTATAATTGTCAATGAGAGACGCATCTCCTTTCTTCAATACCGGACATATGCGAGACATTTTCCATATTGTCGGAAATGTAGACGTACGAAGCATACAGTTGAAAATATGCTTCAGTGGCACTACAAGATTTTGAGAATGTGCTTTGATTAGTGAGCTTGGTATTTTGTCATGACCGGCTGTTTGCTTGTTACTCAAACTTTTAATGGCATCGATAATGTCATCTTCCGATATGTCAGTGCAGTCTAATTGTGGAATATTAATATTAAGCGATTCAACTGCTATGGATTCGGGTGTATTATACTCTTCCGATAAACAGTACACACTTTCAAAATAGCTAGCGAAGGCATTTACAATTTGTTGGGGCTGATTGTATATTACTTCATTGTGACGTAACACACCAGGAATTCTAGAACAGCCTTTTTTGTTTAGTGTAAATGTCCAAAATTTTTTTGGATCTACATGCAGGTTGATTTCCACCTGCAGTATATAATCTTTATAATTAGAGTTAATAAGACATTTAACAGATGACCTTAGATCTTTAAATTCTTTGAGCAAAGGAGAAGAATTGAATTGTTTTAACCGTTTCCGCACCTTATTTTTTTTTCGAATTTCTTTAATCAACTCAGGAGAGAACCAGGGTGGGTATTGTCTACAGGAACGATAATTTTTGGTTTGAGGTACTGATTGACTAAACATGTTGTGAAGAGTTTCATAAAAGATTGTGCAAGCAGTATTCGCATTGTGTTCGTTAGTGATGTTATCCCACCTAGTATTATTCATCAATTCAGAAAGTAAAAGATGGTTAGTTTTTTTAAAGTTGTAATTCGTGTTACCATTATTGTTAGTGAACTGTTTATGTGACACTCTATGTATGAGACTTATTTCGAATGAAAGTGGTGGATGATGTGTATCTACCTTAATATTTGATTCGGCTATAAAGAAGTTCGAGCAGTTAATATTGGCAATTACAAGATCAAGTGTGTGTCCATTCGCATTTGAAATAGAGTTAAACTGTGTGGTATTAGTAAAATTTATAAAATGTCTAGTTGCAGAGGATTTCGAGTCATTGCTAGTGTCAGTGTTAAGTAATGGAACATTAAAATCACCTAAAACAACACATTTTCTATCAAGATTGATCAAGTATCTACCCAGCATTTCGAGGAAAGCCTCAAAGTTATTGCTAGCAACATTTGGTGGAATATACAGAACGAGTATATAAAGAGAGGTACAGGCAAACATTAGTTTACCGCAAATAACATCAATATACGGAAATGAATCATTAAAAATATTTAAATCTAGGAATGTAACTTCTATATTAGTATTTACCGCAAATAGTACTCCTCCTCCCTCGAGACTTGGTTAGCTTCTAGGTCACGATCACAACGGTGGACTGTGTAAGACTTCGGAATAAATTCATAGTTGTTCACATCGTCGGTGAGCCATGTTTCGGTAATACATATGATATCGTATTCATGTAAGCAAGCAAATTTGTAAAAATCAGATAGTTTGTTACGTAGACTTCGTATGTTTTGGTAGTAGCAGTTGATATGAGTGATTTGAGTTGTTGTGTTATTTGACTGATCACATTTAGAATACGAACTCGAATTATGACTAAAACTATTGTCGGAACTATGTACTGAGTTGATAGGACTTTCTGCAATGTTTACGGTGTCGACATTTCTGATGAAGCTTGATCTAAAAAACGTCTTCCCTTAAAGAAGCAAAATCTTTCGAATCTCACCCCGGCTGGCCAAAAACTGTGTGCATGAATTTTCTCCATATCTTCCATTTCGAATCCAACCATAAAGCTTTTCTTGTTATTACTACCAGTAGTTCTAGTTTCGAGTACTTTTACGGAAACGTTCGGATTGCCTACTTTATTGGTTGTATACTTTAATAACATGTTTTCAGTGACATGTTGCCTGACTCTAGAAATAAACATCCATGCTTTAGGTTTCACCGTACTTACAAAGTCGCTAGCAATGTCATCCTTGTTACTGCCAGTCGTGATCGGCTTTTTCTTCTTATTTCGTTTTACTACTTTGAAATCATCATCTAAATCTATCGGCTGATCTTCCCCGTTCGTTACTTTATTTAAATCGTTATTAACCACTGTTGTCGTAGCAGTACTTGTATTGTTTTCAATTTTGTTTTTGATGAGATTTGAGGTTAGTTTGGCAGGTTTGGTAGTGTTCGATACTGCGGTTAATTTTATGGGTGCGTTCGTGTTACCTAAATCTGCAACGCTGGTTGCGGCAGTTGAATTTGTTGTTTTTGCATTTGCAGTGAGCAGATTAATGATTTTATTTTTATCGCTTACCATTTCGTTTAAGTTGGCGATTTGTTGCTTCAGGCTAACTCGTAATTCATTTTCCAAGCCACGTGTATCGTTGTTGTTATGAATCACCTCATTACTTCTTAATTTCATAATGACGTCATAATTATAAAGCACATTGCCTTCTTTTACCTTTCCCGAAGGTTGCTTGTTGTTCACGATTAACTCCACTAATTCATTTTTTGTAAACTTGTTCAATTGTTCGATAATAATCGAATTTTCCATATTTGCGTCCATATTATATAATAATATATTAGAGTTTGTAGGTTGGAAGTTGTAAAAAAAAAAAAAACCTAACCTCAACACGTCTGCACTGCACGATACATATGTTATGGTATTTATGGTATGTTAAGGCTGTTTTACAGCGAAATCTCAGTTCAATTCTTCTATCCCACATGAAATACACGTCGGCTCGATGGCGGTGCTCTAATTACATTAACTCATTCTTTCCGCTGTGCAATGAATAGATTTATTTATTTTTATTTTCGAAAATGCTATTAAACAGAAAAATTATTTTATAACTTTTTTTGTCGCAAATCTCGAATTGGTAATTTTTGGGTGTTGTGGATACAGAAGTTCCGGTGCCATACATTTATGGTAAAAATTTACCAAAAATGGTTGCATTTTCTCTAACCAGAAGATATTGTTTTATTTATCTAAAAAGTAAAAATCAAAATAATAAATCATAACGTTGTAAACCGTACCATTACCTTTTCAGTTTCCATTCCTATGAAGGAGGCCCAACATTAAAATTTGTTATTCTAATGAAAAATAACATGATCTCATTGCAGACTTAAATTTTATGTTTTGGTATTTATTTCAGCTTTTACGATTATCCAACCATTCGCTTTAACCGACCGGAAATCGGTTCCGTTTAGTCGGATAAGCGGGGTCTACTGTATTGTAATTTTTTAAAAATTTCCGGAACTTGAACCACTTCCTAAATGTTACGTTTGACGTAACTGTAGCCGCTTCTATGTAAAATATAAAATGGTCGATTGTCATGATTTTAAAGTTCTTGGTAGTTGTAGTGCCGTGTTTTTCTCACCCAGGTTCACCCAAATCGGTCAATTGAGTTACCAGAGATCGACGCCACTCAATCCAAGCTTCCAATTCTAGACGAAGAAAATTTGGGGCTTTCACCAGTATTCCATAAAGTCAAGAAGTTTTATTACCCCTCGAATAGAGAAATAGAAATATTCCAACCGGAAATAACACGTGTCATCAAGACAGAATCTTCGATTCTTAACTGCCCAATTCAAACTAGTTTTGTAAGGTAAGTAAAACAGTTATGCACAACTACGATACATAATACATAGATACGTAGGTACCACTCGTAGTAGCACGGTTCTCGACCTCTCCTTTCTTAGATTAGCTTCAATATTTTACTACCTACTTTTTATTTACAATTTTGTCAAGTACAATTATTTGTTGTTTTCAAAATTATAATAATTAGAAACTACTCGATAACATTTGATTTTGTGTGTATGATTTATTTCTATCGTTCATATGTTAGTTTGCTCTACGTTATTGATGACTTTCAATAATGCTTCTAGTATGCCTACTTTTCTAGTTTCAATTTTAAAAATTTGTTATTTGGGTGGTTATTTAACAATGCAGTTGTAAATAATTGCTGCTTCCGTGCTTAAGAAATCAATTGACATTTTAGATCTTCGCTTAAAGGAAAGCTTTACTTGTTCTGTATTTTAATTATAAATGAAAAAAATTCGTTTAATTATTCAGTTAGCCTGATAAGCTGGAAAATCCTACTCCGAGATCGTTCGAAAATTTATTTTTAATATATTCAATAATTGCGATTATTTATCAGAGACATGTTTTATGTGTCTGCTAGATGAGTAGATTGGTTGTTTGTCTCATATTGCATCATTACTTTCTTCTAATGCAACTTGTTACAGATATGGCTGACGTTCTACCTTCAGAAGATTCATACAGCAATTGTGAAATCAAAGCGGAAGTGCTAGACGACGTGAAATTTAATTTAGAAGATTTGCATCATGAGATTGACATTAAAGAAGAAAGTGATGGTGAACAATTCACACCGAAGAAACCTGCAGAAACATTTAATAGCTCAAATGTGTTTGAATGTGCAATTTGTGGGTTTATCAGCAGATATAAATGTAGTTTAAAAAGCCATTTAAGAACCCATACCGACGAAAAACCATATGTTTGTCAACTTTGCGACTTTAAGTCTTTACATAAATCAAACTTAAAAGCACATTTAATTATTCACACAGGCAAGAAACCGTTTGGTTGTCAAATTTGCGACTTTAAATGTTCAGATAAATCTAATTTTAACAAACATTTGAAAACTCACGGTGAGATATCATTTTCTCCTCCAATTTTCTTATCAACTGACGAGAAAATATTTGCTTGCCAAATTTGCCACTTTAAATCTGTACATAAATCAAGTTTACAAGGGCATTTACGAACACACACTGGGGAAAAACCGTTTGCTTGCCATATTTGCGACTTTAAATTTACATTTAGATCAAATTTATACAGACATTTTAAAACTCACACTGGTGAGAAATCATTTTCTTGTCAAATTTGTAAGTATAAGTGTGCAGAAAAATCTAATTTAAAAAAGCATTTAAGAATCCACACTAAAACATTTAAAAACTCACACCGGTGAGAAACCGTTTGTTTGCCTAATTTATCAAAATAGATGTGTACAGAAATGTGATTTAAAAAGGCCATTAAAGACCCATACCGGCGAGAAATCGTTTGCTTGCCAAATTTGTGATCTTAAAAGTGCTCGCAAATCAAGTTTAAATCAAATAACATTTATTAATTGAGTCGGTAGCGTTTGATGCCTTACAAAGGTACGCATTACATAAGTTATAGATATTAGAGCAGGTAGCCTCTTTCTATATTTAATTAAGGTACGTGGAAGTTAAGCAGTGTGCAGGAGAAAAGTTTCAAAAACCTGCTTTAGTTAGCCAAATTAGAAAGTCCGCTGCTCTCCGTTCCGGGAGTGCCAGAGCAACTCCGAAGAGAAGCGCTACCAAGTCGCAGCAGCGGGAGGGTTTCACGTGACACGATTCGACGCCAGTCTAAGACGTGTCTTCCAATTTAACCAAGTAATTAGAAATAAAATAAAAGTGTAACGTATCGTCGGCTCTACAAAATGTAAAATCGGTGTTACGCTAGCCTTAACCTACATTAAACATATGCGAGCTACAGAAATTTGCCAAAGTTGGTTAGTGGATGACATTGTAAAGACAAAAAGGTGGACAGAAATTACGTTAAAGTGACCAAACAAACAGTACATGGGGATTACAAATAAAGAAAAGGAAGAAAGAGATAAAAACATTACAATGGCTGATTACAATTAATTTAAAATTTGTTTCGTAGATCTTTTCACTGTGTCGAAGAGTACATCATTGTCGTATGAAACCGCTTGGGTAAGTCTTGATCGTCATTTGTTCGATGATCTGTTCTGATGAAAATGGTTGCAATTTCCAAGTTCGAATACATGAAATCGACAGTGATATATCTCGGGTATTGGCCTATTATCCGCAGGAATTTATTTTGCATAACTTGGATGGATTTTATCTTTGTCTTGCATGCGGTGGCCCAGATGGGTGCGTTGTAAGTGAGTATTGACCTGGCATAGGTCTTGTACAGAGTTACTTTTTCTCTCTTTGGTGTTTTAGCATTGGGACCTATGAATGGGAGTATAATAATTGGATGGTCTTGTCTAATCGATCCTGTATTTCCTGGCCGAATAGCAGCTTCGAGTCTAGTGTGGTGCCCAAGTATTTTACCGTCTTCTGCCACAGGATAGTGTCATTGCCAACTTTAACTCCTGCGACGTCGGGAGGTTTGCGCTTTTGGGTGAATCAATTGCTTCCGTTTTTGGTATGTTAACTTTTAGCTTCTATATTTGAAAAAATACGAGAATTAATTTAATGTGTTCTTCTAGGTATGTTACATTTTTCCTGGTGAAATGGGCAAAAATGGCTCTATCGTCTGCATAAATTACTATACTTATTTTGTGATGCCGGGAATGACATCGATGAAGATTGAGAACAAACTGGGCCCAATAGTGAGGTGTTTGGTTAACGCCAACGAAGAATTTTCTACCTCTAGGTATCTTTATCCACTAATTCACTGTCTTCCGTTGGCGTATAAACACAGATGATCGACACATTTACTAGTTTCTTTTTAATTCTTAGATATGCCATTTGTTCGTTAATTGCCTTAAACTGTAATGTATTGCCTCTGTCCTTGTTACTCACCATAGAGGCTGTATTATTTTTTCCCTGTATTTCTTCACCTGATGCTCATTTGTTTCCTTTTATAAATAAAACAAGCCAACTTTTGACCACCCCCGTTTGTCAACATACTAGGAGTGATGTAACTTAAAGGTACTAACACCCATAATGACTAATTTTGAACAAGGCGTAAAATAAACACAAATTAAAACTTTCAGTGACCGCTAAATAGCGATCAAAGGCATTTTAAAGAAAACTTTTGTATCTAATATCTCTTAAATTGTTTTCCTTTTATTTTGACTAACGTTAGCTTGAATCACACAAAAAACCTAAATGGGTGGGACTTATGGAGTCTACGCTTAACAATTATTGTAATTTTTAAAGTTGCCGGAACCTGAACCACTTCCTTAATGTTGTGTTTGCCGTAACTGTAGCCGCTTCTATATAAAATACAAAATGGTCGACTGTCACTTGATTATTACTCTAGTTATCTATGAATGTCACGATTTTAAAGTTTTTTGGGTTTTTAAAGTGCTATGTTTTCTCACCCAGGTTCACACAAATCGGTCAATTGAGTTACCAGAGATCGACACCTCTCAATCCAAGCTTCCAATTCTAGACGAAGGAGATTTGGAGCTTTACATCAGTATTCCATGAAGCCAAAAAGTTTTGTAACCCCTCAACTGGGCCATAGAAAGATTCCAACCGCAAATTACACGTGTCATCAAAACAGAATCTTCGATTCTTAACTGCTCAACTTGAATTAGTTTTGTAAGGTAAGAGAACACAACTACGATACGTAGGTACTACTCGTAGTAGCACGGTTCTCGATCTCTCCTTTCTTAGATTAGCTGCAATAATTGAATACCTACTTTTTATTTAAAATTTTGTCAACTATAATTATTTGTTGTTTTTTCAAAATTATAAACTACTCGATAACGTTTGATTTTGTGTGTATGATTTATTTCTATCGTTCATGTGTTAGTTCGCTTTACGTCAATGAAGACTTTCAATAATAATTCTAATGTGCCTACTATTTTTAGTTTCAATTTTAATAATTTGCCATTTGGGTGGTAGTGAAATTTTTCGTGGTATTAAAAATCATTTTTGTTTTTATCGGTTTTCCTTCTATTATTCTGTAAGTTTTTCATCATTTCTTATTTCGTACATAAGATATACCACTACCGATAACAAAGATTTTGTAGTTTTTAGAAAGTATTTTAAGAAAACCTCAAGGTTTTCGTCATTAACCTAATCATTTTGAGAAATGATCGGATGAGGATCTATTTTGTTTTATTATTAGCCAATAGCCAAAGTAATTATGTTAATTTATTTATTTATGTGACAGTGTTTTGTTTTGATTGCTCTAATGTCATATATTTATAATATTTTAAAAATAACAAATAATATTTTTAATTTGTTTCAAAGTATAACATACTTTTATGTAAAAAAAATTTTTTTCATAAACAGGTCAGGTCAAATGACCTTGAAAAAGTTACATTACGTAAGCAGGCTTAGGGACCGGAGGGGTTTAATTTTTATTACTTTTGCTGACAAAGGGAACGGGGGAGATATTTTAAATATTACGTAAGTTAAAAAAATTGCAAAATATAATGAAAATTTTAAATTTAAATGTTGATATTTAATAAAAGTTCTGAAAAATTCTTACGTATTATCATTTGGCGGCGAGGGGTTACGATTTTCTTAATTTTGCTTATACATAGGGGGTCTAAAATCATTAAAAGTTTGCTTTGGTAATACTTGAACACCGCCATATATGCTCACAGCAAATAATTACGAATCACCGCTGTTCAAATAGGTAGGCTAGGCGTAGTTAGTACCGCCTACTTTGGTTCTTTTAAATAGCTTGCAGTACGAGCACACTCTCGTTCCTCTTTACTGTCATCAAATTATATGAAATCGTAACAGTTAATTGCATTTATATTTTGTATTTAACTTGATCTTTTGATCTTAAATTTGTGTTCGCCTTTTCCCGTTCTGAAATTTCCATACCGAATCGTTCCTACCGTATTCAATAATTTGCGATTATTTATCAGAGACATCTTTTATGTATCTGCTAGATGAGTAGATCGATTTTGGTCTCATATTGTATCGTTACTTTTTTACTTGTTGCAGATATGGCGCAAGTTCTACCTTCAGAGGATTTACAAATTATGGCAAACATTCGTCAAGTTTCAAAGACTGAATATAATTCAGACAGCAATCATGAAATCAAACCAGAACTGCTTGAGGACGTGAAATTTAATTTAGAGATTTGCATCATGAAATTGACATTAAAGAAGAAAGTGATGGTCAACCATTCACATCGAAGAAACCTGCAGGAACATTCAACAGCTCAAATGTGTTTGAATGTGCAATTTGTGGGTTTATCAGCAGGTATAAAAGTAATTTAAGAACCCATTTAAGAACTCGCATCGGTTTGAAACCCTTTGCTTGCCAAATTTGTGACTATAAATGTATCCACAAATGTTATTTAAAAATGCATTTAAAAACCCACACTGACGGGAAACTCTTTGCTTGCCAAATTTGTGGCTATAAATGTATACACAAATGTTATTTAATAAGGCATTTAAAAACCCACACTGGCGAGAAACCACATGCTTGCCAACTTTGTGACTTTAGAACTTTACGTAAACAAGATTTAAATACGCATTTAATTACTCACACTGGCGGGAAACCGTTTGTTTGTCAAATTTGTGACTTCAAATGTTCAGTAAAATCAAATTTAAAAAGGCATTTAAAAGCCCACACGGGCGAGAAACCGCATGTTTGCCTACTTTGTGACTTTAGAACTTTACGTAAACAAGATTTAAATGCGCATTTATTTACTCACACTGGCGAGAAACCGTTTGATTGTAAAATTTGCGATTATAAATGCAGTAATAAATCAAATTTAAGCAGACATGTAAAACTCACATTGGTGAGAAATCATTTTCTTGTCATATTTGTGCCTATAAATGTTCAAAACAAACAGGTTTAAAAGACATTTAAAACCCACACCGTCGCGAAAGACGAGTATTGAAATCACGGCCAGTTGAAATATTGCGGCGTTGCCATATAGCTGCTTTTTATGTAACTTAATTAAGCTCTTGTTAATATAAATATTTTACTAATCTAAAAGAATTTGAATTTTGTGATAGCATTTTTTAGTTTATAAAATAATTGATTTATTGATGAATAAATTGATTTAAAGGAATGAAGAATATTGTTTATAGTATCTGTAAAGATCAAGTTGCAACTTAATAACTTTTCAAAGATTGCTATTTAAATTAATTACAAAGTAATACAAGATTTAATTTTCAAACATTTTCTACATTCCAGGTTGTTCCGATGTTATGCTCCTTTGATTGAATTGTTTACGAATTGATGAATTCTATCGCTAAGATTTATTTTTTTAAATATTGGTTGGAAATCATCTTAACAAAAATGTTTTTTTATCTTTTGTGTTACTACCTATTTTTATTATTAATAAGGTGGCAAATGCCAATGTAATTTGGCCATAAGAACAAACCACGGTTAAAAACAGAGTACAGATAACGTACCGTGCTCAAATTTATAATATTTGAATTGATTATTATAGTTAATCAGTGCTATTCACGTTGGGCGTACCTATAAGCAATATTGCTAATTTGACATATAAGTGACAACTGACAGCCTTAGTAAGCACTTAGCAATTTGTCTTATTCTGTACAGGATCGATAGTAATTACTCCGCTAGCAAGCTTGATAATTTTGTCACATGACCTCGAAAGTTAGCAAGCTTGATTAACTTTGCTATTTAGGACAACATTTTTTAAGCAACAACTTGCTAATAAGTAAGCAATCATAATTGATACCCAGCAAGTAGGTATACCTTTTGCTTAGATTGCTAACACATAAATTTCACACAGTGAAAGTATGCGAGGCAGTGAAAGACGTAATCATATTCCGAAAGATATCAGAGTAAGTTTTTATCTTAAAAAGTAAATTAATTATGCAGCTTTGACATTTTAGTTATTTACAGCTTTACAATTTTTGACACAAGGCTCATATCAAAAAGGGGTAGGTCAAGATTTTTTATGCAGCATGTTGCAAAGCTCGGTAAATCGATGTCTTGCCGAGGTTACCGACATTATTGTAGAGTATTTAGGATATCGTATTCATTTTCCAGTAACAGTGGAAGAAAAATACAAGAGAAACTGGGGTAAATTCAAAATATAAAGAAGAGTGAACAAAATTGAAGTTAATTAATTTTTAGGTTTATGAATGTCTCCAATGGTTTTCCAGGAATTGTAGGATGCATTGATGGTACACAAATAAAAATTCATGCACAAACAGTAATGATCCTGATCAGCCTGGCTTATTTATTACTGCAGAAACGGATTTTACAGTTTAAATGTTTAAATAGTAAGTATTACCTTACTAATAAAACAATCAAGCCCAATCAATGTTTTCTGTTAAAAAATATTTTTAGATTTTGCAATGCGCAAGCAAAAATTCTAAATATAAATGCTAGGTTTCCGGGATCAAGCCATGATGCAGCAATTTGGCAAACATCACAAGTAAAAGCTCACCTTTTGAATAGCAATCTTAACAACACATATTTATTGGGTACGAAAGACTTAATAATATTTAACATTTGCATTGAAAGGAACGGGGATATACTACCCAGCGATTATGGTAAATATTTTTCTCCAATACCCAATAATTATAATATAATTTATAGTTCACTCTTAGCAAGTTTTTGTAATTCTCACTGTAAAGACCTTGACCATTGAATGTAGTATTTTAGTGTTATTCAAAGATTTTTATTTGTAGAGGAAGAAACCGATAACGACAATAATGAAGAAACATCAGGAATTGCAGAAAATACTAATGGTCATGCACAAGAAATCCACTCATTCAAAATCATTTTTAAGTCATACTAGAAAACTCCCTTAAGGCAAAGTTGTTTTTTATTTATATTTTGATTTGTTGTTTCTTGTTTGAAAACTGCTATTTTTTAAATTCACAATTTATTTATCTAAGCCACAAACGAGCACATTTGCTATTCAGTTCCGAGAGAGATTCTCCTTTCCTAAGTTTAGTTTGTTAATAACACTTCATCTGATGACAGCAATAACTAATTCCAAGGGGTCAACCGCTAGAGGAAATCGTGTACAATTAACTTCACACTTCACGTACTTCATCATAATTCTCCTTACTTCTTTGTCCTTCATATAATTCAGCAGTAATTCATCGATACTTTCAGTATCAGAGACTTTCAATTTCTGAGACTTACAGAAATAAAATTTGAGCACTGGAGGGTGTTCCACACCCCAGACCCCAGATTGAGTAGATTATTTTTATCAGAAGTAAACTAAAGATCTCCCGTTGCAGAGGCACTAGAGGGTGTTTTACTCCCCAGCCCCCGGATCAAGTAGTTTATTTTTCATCAGAAGTAAACTGAACTCTCCTGTTGCAGAGATCTACCTCCCGGGAGTACGGAATTTATAATTAGGTAGTTTATAATTACAGTAGAACCTCGATTATCTGGGCCGACCGGGACCGTACTCGGCACAGATAATTGAAAAACACGGATAATAATAATTGACGTTTTTTGTTAAATTATTACAAAAAAAATACACTAAACAGCTTTGTATGTAACCCAATTGCAGCTCTGAAGTAAGCATAAATTCTGTACATTTGATTTCACATAGTATACTACTAAAGTTGCGAATGTCCACGGATAAACCGCTGGCGCCGCACGGATAAGCCACCGCACGCATAATAATCTGACGGTAATCGATGTATAATGGGCCCACGGATAAACCGCTTCCCGGATCATCCGCGCACGGATAATCGGGGTGTTCTACTGTAATTGTCTGATTACGAATTAAACACATTTACTTGGCCATAGCTAATTTTAATAAACTTGAAATATGCTTAAATATTTAATTCACTTTTAATAAAAAATAAATTATTTAAACCGGGGGGTCTGGGGGGTGTGGAACACCCTCCAGTGCTTCTGCAACGGGAGATCTTCAGTTTACTTCTGATAAAAAGTAAACTACTCGGTCTGGGGTTCTGCAATGTTCATCATTCCAAAATTTGTGCACTGGAAGGTGTTCTACACCCCTCCCCAGTACTTCATGTACTTCATTAGATGTGTACAAAAAACTTCACCAGCGGTTAACCCCTCGACTAATTCTGAAAGTTTATGAAAAATAATTCGTTTAATTGTTTAGTTAATTTAAAATTTTAATTTAATACTAAAATTATAATCTAAATACGTTATTTACTTATTCTACTAATTATTTACAAAAAATGAGATGTATAAGATGGTTTCGCTACAAATTCTTATAGAAAATGAAGATAAAACGACACCTAAACCGGAAGAGATTTAAATGAAACGGTATTATTTTCATGCCTGCCGCTGAATAATTTTTGGTAAAACCCAAAAGATCGTAAAACATCTTGAGTAAAAATCTATTTGAAAACAGATGAGTAAGCAATGCAATGTTGCCGTGTCTTTAATATTGCCTATCTTACTAAACACCAAAAAATTCATAGCAATGATGGTTCGTGAATAATCTTTCACATTGCTAATAAAATTTTGCTAGGGCACATTTAGTGGATGGCTAATTAGTGATGTTGCCTATAGGTAAAAAGATCGTGAATAGCACTGAATATAAAATGACATGACTCATATGGTAAGTCAAGGAAAAAGTTTGTTAATTTTTCCCGATAGATGACATCAATTGCAAATAACTCAGGAAACACAGATCACGTAAGCGTAAACTCGGTGGTTCAAATCTTGCTCGCGTTAGATGCACTGCTGTGATCAAAAAGTTCTATATCGATCTGTGGACTATGGGGAAGGTAATGGGAAACCATCCCATAAATTATAATTACTATTGGCTTTGGCCAAGTTAAATTCTAGTCTAACTTCAAAACTGTTTCATAATCGTATCTACTAGAAAAATGTAGCAATACATGATCAAATATGCAGATCATCTGTAATACAACATCCTGTCCTAACCCAACTACATCATGGTCATACCACAAATTATTAATTATTTATAATATCGGAAACGTGTTTAGAACCTTAAAAACCATGTAAAATGACACCTCACATGCCTATACAGTATATTTTCAATAAGAATTAACGATGGCTTCGATTTTCCAAAATGGCCGCTCGCACAGACTATCACCCGAATTTTTTTTTTTTCAATTACTGTATAATTATCAACAATATCCAAATGGGTGAATCTCTGGTAAATGAATAACATACAAAAATATGCTCGTGGAGGCTACGCATAACAATTGTAATTTTAAAATTGCCGGAACTTGAGCCACTTCCT
Organism: Lycocerus yunnanus; assembly: GCA_036346125.1. Lineage (NCBI taxonomy): Eukaryota > Metazoa > Arthropoda > Insecta > Coleoptera > Cantharidae > Lycocerus > Lycocerus yunnanus. The sequence continues at coordinate 360,783 of JARFIX010000126.1, forward strand.
TATGTTGCGTTTGCCGTAACTGTAGCCGCTTCTATGTCAAATACAAAATGGTCGATTGTCATAATTTTAAGGTTGTTGATTTTTGTAGTGCTGTGTTTTTTCTCACCCAGGTTCACACAAATCGGTCAATTGAGTTACCAGAGATCGACACCTCTCAATCCAAGCTTCCAATTCTAGACGAAGGAGATTTGGGGCTCTCTCTCTCCATAAAGCCAAGAAGTTTTGTTACCCCTCAACTGGGCCATAGAAATATTCCAACCGCAAATTACACGTGTCCTCAAGACAGAATCTTCGATTCTTAACTGCCCAGCTTAAACTAGTAAGTAAAATAGTTATGCACAACTACGATACTAATAGATACGTAGGTACTACTCGTAGTAGCACGGTTCTTGATTTCCCCTCTCCTTTACCTAGATTAGCTGCAATAATTGAATACCTACTTTTTATTTACAATTTTGTCAACAGTAATTATTTGTTGTTTTTTAAAATTATAATTAGAAACTACTCGATAACATTTGATTTTGTGTGTATGATTTATTTCTGTCGTTCATGTGTTAGTTCGTTCTACGTCATTGATGACTTTCAATAATACTTCTAATGTACATACTGTTCTAGTTTCAATTTTAATAATTTGCCATTTGAGTGTTAGTGAAATTTTTCATTGTCTTAAAAAATTATTTTTTGGTTTTTATTGTTTTTCCTTCTATTGTTCTGTAAGTTTTTTATCGTTTCTTATTTTGTACATAAGATATACTACTACCACTAATTGTAGAAAGTATTTTAAGAAAACCTCGAGTTTTTCGTCATTAACCTAATCATTTTTAGAAATGATCGGATGAGGATCTATTTTGTTTTATTTCGATTGACAAAGCAATCAGCACAAATAATGTTATTGTTAAAGCAATTAAAAAATTATACACTATACCGCTGGTCTGGAATGAATACAGTGGAACACGATTGACTGCTCATAATTTTAAGTTGGCGAAAAAGTTTAATTAAGTAAGTGGTTTGTAATAGTCGAAATAATTATGCTAATTTATTTATTTATGTGACTGTGTTTTGTTTTGATTGCTCTAATGACATATATTTATAATATTTTAAAAATAGCAAATAATATTTATAATTTGTTTCAAAGTATCTTACTCGTAAAATCTATGGGTCAGTTGTATCAACGAAGTTAATCCGTTGATCGGTCGATCAAGTTTGGTGATTGGTTGAAAATTTAAAAATCAACCAATTACCAAACTTGATCTACGAATCAGTGTGATCTTAGGATTAACTTTGTTGATACACTCGCTCTATGTCAGATAAAAAGTATTTACAAAAACAGGTCAAATGACCTTGAAAAATTTAACTTAGGTATGTATGCAGGCTTAGGAACCGAAGGGATTACGTAAGACTAAAAAATTACAAAATATAATGAAAAATTTAAATTTCGTTGTTTAATAAAAGTTTTGAAATAATTCTTACGTCTTATCATTTGAAGGCGAGAGGGTAATTATTTTCTTATTTTTGTTTATACATAGGGGGTCATGGAGATAGTACCACCTACTTTGGTTTTTTTAAATAGCATGCAGTACGAGCATCAAATTATATGAAATCGTAACAATTAATTGCATTTATATTTTGTGTTTAACTTGATCTTTTCTTTTATTTCTGACCCGTCGCTTGCATTTGAGTTTGAGTTTGCTATTTCGCGTCGTGAAAATCACCAACCATTCTGGGGTAGTATTGAAATAGTTAGGTAATGATGATGAAATGGTAGATCACAAGAATTACTATTCCTGAAAGCTTGTGAAAAAATTCCTTTAATTATTCAGTAAACCTGATAACCTGGAAATTTCTATACCGAGATCGTTCGAAAATTCGTTCCTACCGCATTCAATAATTTGCGATTATTTATCGGAGATATCTTGTATGTATCTGCTAGTTGAGTAGATTGATTATTTGTCTTATATTGTATCATTACTTTCTTCTAATACAACTTGTTACAGATATGGCTCAAGTTCTACCGTCAGAAGATTTACAAATTATGACAAACATCCGTCAAGTTTCGAAGATTGCATATAATTCAAACAGCCATCATGAAATCAAACCAGAACTGCTGGAGCACGTGAAATTTAATTTAGAAGATTTGCATCATGAGATTGACATTAAAGAAGAAAGCAATGGGGAACAATTCACACCGAAGAATCTTGTAGGAACATTCAACGGCTCGAATGTGTTTGAATGTGCAATTTGTGGGTTTATCAGTAGATATAAAAGAAGTTTAAGAACACATTTACAAACTCACATCGGTTTGAAACCCTTTGCTTGCCAAATTTGTGACTATAAATTTATACACAAATCTGATTTAAAAAGACATTTAAAAATCCATACCGGTGAGAAACCATATGTGTGTCAACTTTGCGACTTTAAATCTGTACATAAATCAAGTTTAACAGCGCATTTGAGTATTCACTCAGGCGAGAAAGCGTTTGTTTGCCAAGTTTGTGACTATAGATGTATACGGAAATGTGATTTAAATAGGCATTTGAAAACCCATACCGGCGAGAAATCGTTTGCTTGCCAAATTTGTGATTTAAAATTTGCACGAAAATTAAGTTTAGAAAGCCATTTAAAAGGTCACACCGGCGAGAAGCCGCATGATTGCCAACTTTGCAACTTTAAATCGGTACATAAATCAAGTTTAAAAGCGCATTTAATAGTTCACACTGGAGAGAAACCGTTTCTTTGCAAAATTTGTGATTTTAAATGTGCACGAAAATCAAGTTTAGAAAGCCATTTAAAAACACACGCCGGCGTGAAACTGCATGTTTGCCAAATTTGCGACTTTAAATCTGCACATAAATCAAGTTTAAACAAGCATTCAAGAATCCACACTGGCGAGAAACCGTTTGTCTGCTTAATTTGTGATTTTAGTAGTTCACGAAAATCATATTTAAAAAGCCATTTAAAAGGGCACACCGGCGAGAAACCGCATGTTTGCCAACTTTGTGACTTTAAATCTGTACATATAGCAAGTTTAAAAGCGCATGTAATAATTCACACTGGGGAAAAACCGTTTGCTTGCCATATTTGTGACTTTAAATGTTCGCTTAAATCAAATTTAAACAGACATTTAAATACTCACACTGGTGAGAAATTATTTTCTTGTAAAATTTGTAATTTTAAGTGTGTAATGAAATCTTATTTAACAAAGCATTCAAGAATCCACACTGGCGAGAAACCGTTTGGTTGCCAAATTTGTAACTATAGATTTATACAGAAATGTGATTTAAAAAGGCATTTAAAGACCCACACCGGCGAGAAATCGTTTGCCTGCCAAATTTGTGATTTTAAATGTGCACGAAAATCAAGTTTAGAAAGCCATTTAAAAGCCCACACCGGCGAGAAACCGCATGTTTGCCCACTTTGCGACTTTAAATCTGTACATAAATCAAGTTTAAAAGCGCATTTAATAACTCACACCGTCGAGAAAGCGTTGCTTGTCAAATTTAAGACTAAATGTGTACAATACTCATTCAATTTTAGTAATTAAATTATTACATGTTAATAAATTTTAATATATGATCTATTATTAGGTGAAGCCGCTTGATGTTTGATATATATTGTAATGTAATTGCTCTGTGTAATAATAATTATCTCGACGTTGCCAAATTGTAATGAAAGCTATTAATTTTATGAAATTAAATTATTAAATAATTTTAAATAATGTTTTAATTGAATCGAGCCTTTATTATTTTCAACTTATTTATGTGTGTTGAACCGTACTCACCTGATGGCTATGAATTATTCCACTAAACTCGTATCCTAGATGGTGATCCTGCTTGTGTGAAATTTTATGTTTAAATTGTTAATTATAAAAGGAAAGACATCTGTTGGTATCTTTTGGTTCTATTAAGCAGGTCAAACTTACAATGATCTTTGTTATTTAACAGTAAGGTGTAGTGTTGAATGGTGTAATTCTTTAAAACTAAATTGTCAAGTGCGTGAATGAACTAAAATTACTTAAAACTAATTATAATAAACAACGGTGCAATACATAATTGTTCAAATATTATACCAACTAACTTGTCAATATCAGCTGTTGCATGCGTAGGTCATCGACTCGACTTCGCGTACAGTGGTACCAAAAAAACGTGAGCTCGTTGTAATTCTTCCTTGACATTTCACAGGTAAATACAAAAATTTTCCTTATTTGCTTTTTCTTTTTTTCGATGCACTTTCTTCAATACACTTTTATTTATTTAGATTATCCATAACGTCACTAGTAATTGTACATTTCATGTCGAAAAATTATTTTTCTAGGTTAACGTTCATAATTTTAATTTTTCAGGAACACAAATTATTACGTGTTCACTGGACGAGTGAAATGAGTCGACTGAACGTATTTTCGCATCGGAAGCAGATAAATTTGTAAAATTCATTTGTTTAATCTGGTTTTTCCAAATGCTCGAATCATTGGCTGGGTGAACTTATCAAACGGATGTCTATGAAACTTTCACGAAAATTAAAGTCTTCAAAGCCGTTGCTCACAAAATTGTTAGAAAAATTCTAACTACAGCGGTTTCTTCATAATTGACTGTCAAAGTCGAAATCTTTCTTTGCACCCATGTTAATTTTCTTACACCTCGTCTATCCTAACCACTTGCATAACACTTAGTTTTTAATACCTCATCCTTCACTACTAATCTCACTTAAATCCTTATCCTATTAACAATATTATTACTAAATCTAAATTTTTGACATATTTGCAGGTTACAATTTCACATTTTTCAATGTAGAAGATTCAATTTTGCATCTACCATCCTCACTTGGATAGCAAATCGTTCTACAAATTACTGCGGTTCTTTTGGTATATAACTTGACCCAATTACAATTTTTTATATTACATAAATTTTTCTTTTTAGGTTTCCGTAGGATGAATTTTACTTTTGCTCATATTGGCATTATTTGAATCTTTTAGCTTTTGGATTCATGTGCAAAATACCAAGAAATGTATACACTACTGTTCAATCTGCAAAACAATTCCAACTTTAATCTGTGATACCCGTAGGATGAAATTTAACTTTTAGAATGCTAACTGCTTCCGACAGCTTATAAAATAAAATTTTGTATTCAAAATAGCTCTAATGGCATTCCATGAACCTATTACAACTGCTACATGACAAATATTATCAAACCGTTACACAAATTTCTCATCCGAGGATACAATTTTATTCACAGAGGTTACTGGTTTTCCTTCGAAGATGCAATTTCATTCTCCGAAGTTAGCGTAATGGCCAACTCACATACCACAGTGCAAATACAGTTCAACACGCAGCATTTTACCTCTTGACTACAACATTTGGATCTTTTATCTCTTTTAGGCTTTATGTATTTTTTCATGAACCATTTAAGCTATGCAATCTAACATTGCATATATACCGTAATTATAATGTTTTATTGTAAAATGTTAATTAAATCCCAATGAAATTGAGAGGTTAAATGTGTTTTTATTATTTGTTTCCTCTATTTTCTTTATCTAACTCGTCGAATACATTTGAGTTAGAAATCATCACTTATAATCGATGGTTTGAAATCCATAGACTAAATTCTTTTACAATTAGAGAATTTACATATTTTAAACAGGAACAGACAAACTTTTACATAAATTAATTAAATATCGTAGATAATTTCAATTAATATGATAATTATAATTAATATTACATTATTTGTAACATAACCCAGAAGCTGTGCCACAAACTTCTAATTCAAACGTAGATAAACCTGGCTTAAGATCTTGACCGTCAAGCTGAACACGTCTTATAACTACATTTACTGCATTTTTCAAGGATACTGGAAAATTATAATTTTTAATTACAATAGGGTAATTAATTTCAAGGATAATTGCTTTTTCCTGATCAATTTATGCTTTTTTCAAGAATAATTGCAGCGGAAGACATTAATACAAACTTATTGAATGGAAAAACAACTAATTTACATAATTATTTAACCATAAATTCTCATCCTCCAGATTTACATTTAGGATACTTGCAAAATTATAATTTTTAATTACAATAGGTAATTAATTTCAAGTATAATTGCTTTTCCTAATTAATTAATTGTTTTTCAAGGATAGCTGCAACCGAAATCATTAATACAAATTAATTGTGTGGAAAACTACTAATTTAATAATTAATTAACCATAAATTCTTCATCCTACCAGATTTACTGTATTTTTCAAGGATACTTGCGAAAATTATAATTTTAATTACAATAGGGTAATTAATTTCAAGGATAATTGTTTTTCCTAATCAATTTATTGCTTTTTCAAGAATAATTGCAGCGGAAACATTAATACAAACTTATTTAATGGAAAACAACTAATTTACATAAATTAATTAACCATAAATTCTCATCCTGGCAGATTTACTGTATTCTTTCAATGATACTTGCGAAAATTATAATTTGTAATTACAATAGAGTAATTAATTTCAAGTATAATTGCTTTTTCCTAATTAATTAATTGTTTTTTTCAAGGATAGCTGCAACCGAAATCATTAATCCAAATTAATTGGGTGGAAAAACTACTAATTTAATAATTAATTAACCATAAATTCTCATCCTGCAGATTTACTGTATTCTTTCAATGATACTTGCGAAAATTATAATTTGTATTTACAATAGGGTAATTATTTTTAAGAATAATTAATTGCTTTTTCCTGATTAGTATATAACGGAAAGCATTAATGCAAATTAATTGAATAGAAAAACAACTAATTTTCATAATTAAGTATCCATAAATTCTCATCCTACCAAATTTACGGCATTTTTTCAAGAATACTTGCGAAAATTATAATTTGTAATTACAATAGGGTAATTAATTTCAAGGATAATTGCTTTTTCTTGATCAATTTATTGCTTTTTTCAAGAATAATTGCAGCGGAAGACATTAATACAAATTAATTGAATGGATAAACAACTAATTTACATAATTATTTAACCATAAATTCTCATCCTGCCAGATTTACTGCTTTCTTTCAAGGATACTTGCGAAAATTATAATTTTTAATTACAATAGAGTAATTAATTTCAAGTATAATTGCTTTTTCCTAATTAATTAATTGTTTTTTTCAAGGATAGCTGCAACCGAAATCATTAATCCAAATTAATTGAGTGGAAAAACTACTAATTTAATAATTAATTAACCATAAATTTTCATCCTATCAGATTTACTGTATTCTTTCAATGATACTTGCGAAAATTATAATTTGTATTTTACAATAGGGTAATTATTTTTATGAATTAAATTTAAATTTCTTTTTCCTGATTAGTATATAACGGAAAGCATTAATGCAAATTAATTGAATGGAAAAACAACTAATTTGCACAATTAAGTAACCATAAATTCTCATCCTAGCAGATTTATTGTATTTTTTCAAGAATACTTCCGAAAATTATAATTTGTAATTATAATAGGGTAATTAATTTCAAGGATAATTGTTTTTTCCCGATCAATTTATTGCTTTTTTCAAGAATAATTGAAGCGGAAGACATTAATACAAACTTATTTAATGGAAAAACAACTAATTTACATAATTATTTAACCAAAAATTTTCATCCTACCAGATTTACTACATTCTTTCAAGAATACTTGCGAAAATTATAATTTGTAATTACAATAGGGTAATTAATTTCAAGGATAATTGCTTTTTCCTGATCAATTTATTGCTTTTCAAGAATAATTGCAGCGGATGACATTAATGCAAACTTATTGAATGGAAAAACAACTAATTTACATAATTATTTAACCATAAATTCTCATCTTGCCAGATTTACTGTATTTTATCAAGGATACTAGCGAAAATTATAATTTTTAATTACAATGGGTGATTAATTTCAAGTCGGATTGCTTTTTCCAGATTAATTTATTACTTTTTTTAAAATTAATTGCAACGGAAAACATTAATCCAAATTAATTGAGTGGAGAAACAACTAATTTGCATAATTAAGTAACCATAAATTCTCATTCTACCAGATTTACTACATTTTTTCAAGGATATTATGCGAAAATTATAATTTGTAATTACAATATGGTAATTAATTTCAAGGATAATTGCTTTTTCCTGATCAATTTATTGCTTTCTTCAAGAATAATTGCAGCGGATGACATTAATACAAACTTATTGAATGGAAAAACAACTAATTTACATAATTATTTAACCAAAAATTTTCATCCTGCCAGATTTACTACATTCTTTCAAGGATACTTGCAAAAATTATAATTTGTAATTACAATAGGGTAATTAATTTCAAGGATAATTGCTTTTTTCAGGGAGTGTTGCAAAGGAAAACATTAATCCAATTTAATTGAGTAGAAAAACAACTTAATTTACATAATTAATTAACCATAAATTCTCATCCTACCAGATTTACTGTATTCTTTCAACGAGGTTTGCGACCATTATAATTTTTAATTACAACAAGGTAATTAATTTAAAGTATAATTGCTTTTTCCTAATTAATTAATTTTTTTTTTCAAGGATGGCTGCAACCAAAATCATTAATCCAAATTAATTGAGTGGAAAAACTACTAATTTAATAATTAATTAACCATAAATTTTTATCCTACCAGATTTACCGTATTCTTTCACTGATACTTGCGAAAATTATAATTTGTATTTTCAATAGGGTAATTATTTTTAAGAATAATTAATTGCTTTTTCCTGATTAGTATATAACGGAAAGCATTAATGCAAATTAATTGAATGGAAAAACAACTAATTTGCACAATTAAGTAACCATAAATTCTTATCCTAGCAGATTTATTGTATTTTTCAAGAATACTGAAAATTATAATTTTAATTACAATAGAGTAATTACTTTCAAGGATAATTGCTTTTCCTGATCAATTTATTGTTTTTTCAAGGATAGCTGCAACCGAAATCATTAATCCAAATTTAATTGAGTGGAATAAGAGGTATAAATTGCTCTTTAGGACGATTTTCTTGGTTCGAATATGTGAATCAAGGACCTCCACCTGGAGGATCAAGACCAACATGGTCTTGATGCTTTTGTGGTTCTCAATGTTTTGGGTGTAAACCCAGGTTTGGCCTCGAATAGTCTGAAAGTTGACGGGTTGCTCGTGAGTTCCTTGCACGTCTTCTGGAATTTAACGAGGTCATTAATTGGATAGGTTTATATTATGCGTGAGGTTTGTGTTGCGCTGTCTTGCAGCCGTCGATACGCTGGCTGTCAAGTTCCTCCTGGTTGGATTTCATTTGTCCAGAAAGGTGGGTCCTCTGGTGGTAGCGTTGGTAATATTCCGAAGGGTTGAATTGCCAGAGGTGTTGTAGTGATCGGTATTGATCTCCATTGGCTGTTCTTTGACTGAAAATTTGTTGTAGTTCACAACTTAGTGGAAAATTACGACTGTAAAGAAATTAGTTTCCTGTTGCCTTCTTAGAGTTTTTCTCAGGAGGTTATTCGATAAGTAACAAGTAAACGAATTCAGAATATGTTTGTATTTTATGTTAAATAGAAATCTGATTTGAACTTGACTATTTTGCATCTGGAAATTACTGAAGATTCCGATATTTTTCCTTATTATACTCTTTTTATAATAAATAATTTATCTAAAAAATTATTTAAATTATGTTTCTATAACTTCAACCGATGATGAAAATACAAATAATGTACAGATTTGGATGAAATACAATTTCAAAAAAAATAATTGAAAAAGGAAGATTACGTAACCGACATTATTTTCAAACGAACTTCTTAAAAATATCGAGAAGAGAAGGTGAGTATCTTAATTATTACATAATGTAGGTAAGTAACGCCTATATTATTTGCAGATCGACATTGATTTTGGATGTTTCCCGAAACGCAGTGTAGCTGAAAGAAAACAAAAATACGAAACAATAGGCTTTGAAGTGCAACCGTTTATTATTGTTAATAATAGTGAATTCTACGTGTGGAACCCAATGTATTATATTTTAGACAAATTTGAGAGTTAGTGTAAGTAACACTAATTTGTAGTGTTAACATCTGGTAGGCGGAGCCAAATAGTTCATCATGGTGAGCTCTAGTTGACACTCAGACCGCAGTGTTTAAGTTCCATAATTTCGAGTTTTGTCACGCTCAGGGATGTTTTTCTAGTTGTTGCGAAACCGAAGGCATCGTTACCATGTACAATTATATTATAAATATAAAATATTCTATTTAAAATTACTTTTAACCCTAAGAATATAAATGTACGCTATATAATATATTTTTAAATTTTTTTATACAAATAACAATACATATTTAAAACAAGTGACAGAATACGTTATTTTCAGTATAACATGTAAAACTCAAAATGGGCGGAGCCTACTGTTCGAATCTAGCCTATCATAGAAACGTATTACAATTTTTGATTTTTTTGCGCCTAAAATTTAAAATATTAAAATTTACTTTCATTTCTATAGGAAATTTTGTTGGGAAATCGTACTCTGTCTATAAATTTTAATTAATCTCTTTTTCTATCACAATTATCATGAAATATACAATACAATGAAGAATATTGTTATACAAACTAACTAAACAAATATTGCACATAATAGTTAACTGACTGTCAAACAAGCTAAACATCTATGAAATAATAGCAGGCAATTTCTAAATATAGAGCCACCAATTTTGTAAGGTTCGTTAAGCAGTTTTACCGAGACAATTAAGATCTGGTATGAGTTCTGATATGCGGCACCAAATCTTGTTTGACCGAACATTTATAGTTACAAATATCACATGTAAACCGATTATTACCATGAGTGCTCATATGGCGTTTTAATTCTTGGTTGGTTAAACATTCATAGTCACAAATGCTACACGAAAATGGCTTTTCGCCAGTATGAATTCTCATAATATGATGCTTCAGCACTTGCTTGTACAAACATTTGTAGTTACATATTTTACAGGCGAACGGTTTGTCGTCAGTATGTATTTTCATATGCGCCATCAAATACCTTTTCAGTTTACCTGTATAGTCACACATGTTGCACGCAAAGGGTTTCTCACCGGAGTGACTTACCATATGCCGCGACAACGACCTTTTCAATGAACACTTATAGTCACAAACCGTACACGAAAACGGTTTTTCATCCGTGTGCTTTCTCATATAATGAAGCTTCAGTAAAGTGAATGATGTACATCTATAGTCACAAGTATCACACAAAAATGGTTTCTCTCCGGTATGGGTGTTTAAATGATATTTTAAACGTTCTTTTCGTGAACAAGTGTAATCACACTTTTCACATGCAAACCGTTTCTCGTTGGCATGACTTACCATATGCCGCATCAAATATTGTTTCACCGAACATTTATAATCGCAACTCTCGCATGCAAATTGTTTCGGGACAGTATGAATATTCCTGATATGTTGCTTTAGCTGTTTTTTTCAATAAAAATTTATAGTCACACATTTCGCATGCAAACGGTTTATCACTGGTATGGATTTTCATAATATGTCGTTCTAACACCGATTTGATCGAATAAGAATTTTCACAAAGTTCGCAAGAAAATTGTTTTCGGGGATCAAGCACTTTTAAATGTAGTGGCAAATGCTTCGTCAGTTCCAATTGAGTACAAAATTTTATCTCACAAACAATGCACTCAAATTTTTGACACGACTCTGCGTCACATTTATCGTGTGGTTGAGATTCTTCTTTGATGTCGATCGAATGATGCAAGTTTTCCTGTTTGACTTCTGCATCTTCCTTAAGTTCTTTTTTAATTTCTAAATTATCACTAAAATTACAATGCTTTTGCACATCGTTACACCCTTCCAAGAGTGTTCTTTGATCCATGTTTCTAAAACCAAGATTTTGAGGTTATGTTGCAAAAAGTCAGTACAAAATGAAATATTTCGGTTTCGCTGCTTACTTTTATTATAATTAAGTTGAAGGTTGATTGAAAAAGTTCCAAATTTTCTCTTGGCTACGCGGAGTACCAGGGCTATGCCCCGTAACTTCCTTCATCCGGCTGGCTTAGACAATGGCATTGAAAGATGGTTGATTGAAGTGTTGAGTTGAGTGATTCGTTATTAATGTTATGAGATAATCCACACAAAAACTAACACCCTAATATTAAATTTAAGTCTACCATCATCAAATGCATGCAGTGTTGCCAGGACCCAATTCAAAATTACCCTGTGTGCAGTGTTGCCAGGTCTAAAATTTGTATTTCTCTAAAAAATCTTGAAAAATTTTCCTAAAATGTGTAGGAAATTTCCCTAAATTTCAGCAAATATTCAAAGAAATTCCTTTTTCTTTAACAACTGAAATTTCCCTAGATTTATGGAAACCCTGTATGCCCAGATCTGCAGATCTGTTTATTTGACAGTAGCATCGGCAATATTCGGAAGCCACAGTATCAGTGCCATGAGCAATACTTGCTTTATATCTGAAGTGGCTTGCTAGGCTTGCCTCAAACGTATTTGTTACACTATTTAAAATAAAAAAGAACAACTACCAAAACAACACACAGTAGGAGCTACTAGACTTGGAAAAGAGTGACAGTTGGTAAACAAATACACAGACCAGGAAACAAAAGCAGAGGGCGCTCGATTCTTTCCGAGAGGTCGACCCGAGAAATTAAAGCGTAACGTTGAAATAATTAAGAAGAATAAATGACTGAAAGATCTAACAGTGTAGGGTCAATAAAGGACTTTATAAAAAAGAGAGAAATCACCAAAAGAAGAAAAAAGGAATCTTTCAAAGAAGTAAAAAACGAGGAAGTCACCAACCATAGACACGCTGCACGCCCTTCTTTCTTAATCTTTGCGGGTGTGGCTCTAGACCTACTTGCACTGAAGCTATTACGCTTATTGTACCCCGGTCTTTGATCGCTCCCAGACTAGTAGTCGTATTTCGCATTATGCCAGGCGTACAGCCGTCATGCGACCAGCTTACTTCCCCATCAACCCGTGCCCCCAACAGTGGTAGGTGTTACGAACAAAGAACTCCCCGCCTCGCAACCCACCAGTGATCACACCGAGCCAATGCTGTGTGTTAACTGCAGCATGTCGATGTTCACCGGAGGACCAAGCCAAGAAGCCCCGCGATTCGCACCCCATCAGTGCCAGGTCCCACCTCAGTCGCTGGGTATAGCTCCCTGACCAACCCGGTGCAACGCCAAGCATCGCGCAGCCGAGGGGCGATTTACCCTCAAAGCAGGGGGACCGCCGGCTTAACGTGCCCTCCGAAGCACGGGAGACGGTCATAGATAGAAAGAGAGTCAGAAAGAAAATTTTTCTTACTAGACTCCTCCCGGGATCGAACCGGGTGCCTTTGCATCAGTAGTTGATCGCTCTAACAACTAGGAAAAATATATATAGAGAGAATGATCTCACATGGAAAAAACGCGATACAGGATCAGATCATAAAATGTGCCAAGGAAGAGAACAACAAAGGCAAGAAGACAGGAATTGGGTACAGAAAGTTATAAATAGATGGTGACATGTTCGAGTGAAACGATGGTAAGGGTAAACTTAAAACAACCCCGGAAGAGCAACATATACCAAAAAATAATAGAGAAAATGGAGTGGATGTAACGTCTCAGCCAGAACTATTGTATGAGTTGGTCGATCTTTCTTCCACAAACCTGAACTGTTTTCAGAAGTAAAAGAGGGACCAATGTTCTAATAATCTCGCATTCATTATTTCTTTTAGGTTTTAAATAATTAAAATTAATTGCGGATTTGTTTAACAAAACCCGGTTTTCCATCCGAGGTCCCGTAGGACTTGCTTCTTTGGTGGTCGGTACATTCTTCCTGTTCTACGTTCCTTCTTACATAAGTTAATTATAATTTCTTTGGTGCTTTGTGTCATCAAGATTATTTAAGTCAGCAATTAAATGCACGTAGGCCACTTGAGGTGGACACGTATCATTCGCTCAAGTGAAGATTAGATACTTTGATTAGATACTTAGCTACTTGCGACGCATGCATGCCCAAAAAAAGATACCCAACCAGACGTAGTGTGTACTGGTGGAACGACGCAATATCCGCGGCAAGAAAACGTTGCCTGACCCTCGCTCGGCTATATAAGCGAAAAAGAGGAAGAAACCAAGTGAACGCAGCAGAACACGCTTATGAAACCTATAAGGCAGCAAAGAAAGAGATGGCGATACTGATACTGCGAAGTCAGGAGGAGAGCTGGAGGAGTACTTAAAGACATCGAAACCGACGTATGGGGCCTGGGATATAGAATCGTGGCCAAAAAGCTCAGAATCGGCCAAATCCCAGGGCTGACCCCGGAGCGGATAACAAGGGTCCTAGACACATTATTTCCCACACATGACACCGTAGATTGGGATTACAGCGGCGGAGCTGCAGGTGGCAGCGAAGAACGCACCAAACGGCAAGGCACCAGGGCCGGACTGTATTCCCAGCGAGGTGATCAGAATTGCGGCGGAAGAGCAGCCGGAAGTAATGCTGCAAGTCATAAATAAATGCGCCGAAAGCCGGGAGTTTCCGAAGATCTGGAAAAGGGCATTACTGCTTTTGATAAGGAAAGGCGACAAACCGCTTGATACGCCTAGCTCCTACAGGCCGATTTGTCTTCTAGGCACAATGGGCAAGCTATACGAGCGACTAATCCAGCTAAGACTGGACAGACAGACCTTAGCGAAAGACAATACGGCTTCAGGAAGCAGCGATCAACCATAGATGCCGTTAAAAGGCTGGTCGAAAACGCAGCCAAAGCTAGAGACGGAACGTGGAGAACCCGAAAGATCGTGGCGCTGATCACATTTGACGTGCAGAACGCGTTTAACTCGGCAAACTGGAGTATGATTGTAAATGAAATAGAGAAGAAAAACGTTGACCCGGCCCTGGTGACACTCATCAAGAGCTATCTAAGTGACCGCGAGCTTTTGGTGGAGGAAGCAATGTATGCCTGCCGCAGAAAAATGACGAGCGGCGTCCCACAGGGGTCCGTGCTGGGGCCCCTGCTGTGGAATATACTTTATGACGGGGTACTGTACGTCCCCCTGCCAGAGGGCGTGGAGTTGGTTGGGTTCGCCGACGACATTTCGATGCTGGCGGCGGCGAGAACTGAAGAAAATCTAGAAACGGCGGTAAACGAAGCCATCCAGTCCATAGTACAATGGACGGGAAACATGGGCCTCCAACTGGTCCCGCACAAGACAGAAGCTGCCCTCTTAACCGGAAGGCGAAAGATCAAAGATGTTGTTTTCAACATGGGCGCCCACCGCATAGAGCCAAAAAAAGAAATTAAGATACTTGGAATAATTATAGACCACCGGCTTAGCTTTTGGCCGCACCTCTCTGCGGTAGCGGACAGGGCCGATAGATGTTGCTCCGCGCTGTCCAGGCTGATGCCAAACGTAGGCGGGCCAAGTTCGATAAAAAGGAAGATTCTAGCATCGGTGATGCACTCCATCATCTTGTACGGAGCACCTGTATGGGTACAAGCAATGCAAGTGCAAAAATACAGGGCCAAAATAGCTAAAGTGCAGCGGCGTGCGGCCATCAGAGTTTGTCGGGCATATAACACCATCTCGGAGAGCGCAGTCTTGGTCTTGGCTGGACTGCCACCCATAGACCTGATGGCACAAGAAAGAGCAGCCAATTACAAAACCGGCCCCACGGGCAAAGCTCTCAATAAAAACAAGACAATGATGGATTGGCAAACCAGATGGTCCGAGACAGAAACGGGTGCGTGGACGCGGAAGCTCATCCCAGAACTACACCCGTGGGTCACAAGAACCCACGGCGATATGACATACCACCTCACCCAGGCGTTATCTGGACACGGGTGCTTCTGCTTGTATCTCAATAGAATAGGCAAAATGAGCGACAGCACCTGTTTCTACTGCGAACAGGAAGACGACGCGGCCCACACATTGTTCGACTGTCGCGAGTGGGAAACCCACAGATCGCAAACGGCCAAAGCAGTTAGTACGCGAAGACTCAACCAGGACAACCTGGTCAGCATAATGCTGGAGTCTGAAGAGAATTGGCACAAAATCTCTGCTATGATCGCCAACATCATGCGAACGAAAGAGCAAGAAGAACGAATCAGGAAAAAAGGCCCAAGAACAACAAGCGGCGTAAATCCGCTAACAACTTTTAGCGTGAAATCTGCGAGGCGATGAAGGAATACTGTGTACTGCCACGCCTCCAGTCCTGCCGGAGTGGGGTTTCAGTGGGTCGGAGTTATCCAACCCCACACTACCACCTTGTGTGGTGTCTTGTGACGGGCCCAACAAGCCAGAAGAAGATTTCCCCACTCCCGACGCTCCAAAAAAAAAACAAAACAAAAGATTAGATATTATATTTTCTTTCCGCTTTAACTCATCTCCAGTTAATTGTTGGTCTACTTTTAATTGCTACAAAGTATACTGTCGTTATAATAATGACTTCGTATTCAAATAACCCTCGACCAGGGACAGTGAAAGCTATTTTCTCACGAGAGGACTCAGTGAGAGGATTTGCCAAAAGCTTTTTTTGAATCGATTGTTGTTATGAAGCGCGCATCGCGTAATCGGTCAAAATGTCGTCAAGGCGAGGCAGAGGTAAGCATCCTTCTTTGTTACCGAGTTTAATTTTCGACCATCGAAACAAAGACGATGCGAACCGTCAGCCTTCTTGACGAGCAACATGGGTGTACTCCAAGGGGATTTTGACTCACGGACCAACCCCATCTCTAGCATCTTTTCTAATTCGGCATGAGCTATTTTTTGCATAGCTGGGGATAGCGGATAGTATCGCTGCTTAATAGGCGCGGCATCCCCAGTATCGATGTGGTGAGTTACCTGGTTAGTCCGAGTTAACCCCTGGTTCACTAAACCTTTGAATTTGTCTTTGGTCGCAGAGAGTGCAACTTGCTGTTCCAGGCTGAGATCACTAACCTCTCGGATGAGTTCCAGAGATTGAACGTCTTTAATAAAAATTGATCTCGCCTGAAATCAGCTTGGACTCCAAAAGTTTGCAAAATCTACCCCTAAAGTTAGGCAGGTGCGTATACTGTGGCAGACCAGCACATTCAATGACCGCTCGACGCCACCAATCGAAATTGGTAAAACCACACTACCAATAATATTTTGTGGCGTCCCATCGGCCGATCGCAACGATAAGCTGCTGCCCCGCACGAATTGCAAATCTAGTTGATTTGATTAAGTGGTGACCTCTGTCCCTAAAATTGAAACATTAGCCCCGAGTCCAAAAGAGCAGATAGTTGCACCCCTTTGACCAAAAGACCGACGTAAGGTCGTTCGTCTGACCTAGGATGAGTAAATAGGGTGGCGGAATTGGCGGTAGATCCGCAAAAGGCGCTAATAGTACCCAACCAACTCGCCCACCCCCTACGTTCGGCTTTGATGGCGTTAGTTAACGACGCGCCGCGACGCCGCTTCGCCCATGTGCGTTTTTTGAGTGGTTCTTTCTACAGTTGGGCGTAGTCACACCTTTTTCTCCGCAACCGTAGCAGAATGTGGTAGCGGGTTCCGGGCAGTGCCAGTAGCGATGGTTATTGGAAGAACAATTCCAGCAAGCAAATTTCTTTGCAGGGGGTTTCTGTGCAGGCAAAACTTGTGGAACAACAACAGCTGGGGTATTCGTCGCGAGTTCTGACGTGGAGGGGGAATTAGTGGCCGTCCACTTAACAATTCTCTCAGCCTCTTGAGCTTCGGCAATAAATTGCCCACGGGTTCTCAATTGAGTAGTGCCTATCGTACGCGAAATATCCGGTAGCATATTCTTCCGGATTACCCATAATTGTTCATCCTCTGATGGGATCGGGTTCACGTACGAAAATTTGCAAAACATCGATTCGATGTACCCGCGTACCGACTCGCTAGGCGATTGCTTATAAGCTCGCACCTTTTCTAAATATTCGCGACTGAAATCAAGCGATAAAAAACGTGATTTTAATTCCTCTACCAGCTGTTGCCATGTAGTAACATGCGCACCTAAACTACGGTACCATGTTAATGCTGGACCTGAAAAAAATTCCACAGCCTTATCAAAAAGCTGCCTGTCAGTAACCCCACGAGCTCTGGCAAGCTCTTGTGCTCGTTCGATGAAGTCGAACACAGTTTGGTAATCACCAGACCCGTCAAAATTTAAATTCCACTTGCTAACTGACACATAGTCCGGATTCTTTCTATCAAGTAATGAGACTAATGAATTTAGTAATCGGGATTCTTCAGTCGGAGGAATAACGGATGATTTTCTTACAGGGGTATCAAAATGATCAGGGGTGTCTACTAAACCTTGAGGTGGTTCTGTCTGAGGGACAGTTTCCCTTTCCTCATTAGCCGCAATTAAAATTCAATTTGCCTTCGCAAATTATCAATGACACCTGTCAATGCATCTTTTCCCCCCCGGAAACCTACTCCTTGCATCGCTTCTAAACGGTTACTGTAATGCGCAACACGATTTGAAATTAAATTAAAAAGTTTGTCATCAAAATTTGTTCCTAAGTTGGTAAGTTGTGTGCCCAGTTCTTGTAAAATTGTTTTACACATTTAAGCTCAGCTTCTGGGTCAGATGGTGTATATTTATGCACTATTGCTAACTTGAATCAAACTTTTCATCCTAATTAATTTGCGCAATAACTTTTTCTGGAAGCAAGGTGTGTTGACTCACGCGTCAGGTCAACAGATCGCATTAAAAGTTCTACTTCCACCTCCTCCTTAATTAAAGAATCACGTATTCTCCCATTACGAAATAAAAATTAAATCTAACAGCCCGGGAATCAAAAGTAAAAATGTTTATTAAAGTAACACCTTTTAATCACCACTAAATGGTGTTTAATAAAAAAAACCACAAAAAGTAAAATTTAATTGTTAACGATGTAACAAATAAGTCGAGCAATTGTAATAATAAATTACACGTACGGCGCAAAACAGATAATAAAAATTTGTGCGATAATAAAATTATCTTATCGCTTAAACAGGTGTTGAGCGCGTATGCTTCTTGAGGTGCTTCGAGCGCCGCTAAATAAGGTAACACAAACTTAAATAGTTTACTTACTAAAGCTTCCAAACGCTCACTTCGAGTGCCAATCCTTCTCGTAACCAATAAACGCAATAAATATCGCAAAATAATTAACTAATTTCACCAACTTTGATGAACAAACTCAACTCGCAAAATATCGGTCGAAGTACACAACCTCTACGTTGACGGTCAGGTCACCACTGCCGACCTTCGTTTCATGCGCTTGCTTTCCTTCCCTTTTACCCGCGTGTGACCTGATAACCTAGAGGGACCAAATTAAGGTGCTGATCTTCTTAACAAAACTTGTTAAATTTACAATTTATTGTTATAACCGGTAAACGAGAAACTAAGTAAGTAAGTAGAAATAAGTAAGCAAGTAAGTAAGGAAGCAAGGAAGTAAGTAAGTAAGTTAGTGGAAGCCAAAATAAACAAAATGCAATTACAAATGCAGGAGATGCAAGCCTCAATTGAAAAAATGGCGAAAAACACCGAGTATATCCAATCAGATACGATAAAAGTCAAGGAAGAAGCGAGAAGGGCAAGAGAAGCGGAAAAAAAGCAAGAATTAAGTATAATAAACGAAGTAAAACAGCTAAAAGTTGAAGTGGAAAAAATTAGGAAAACTTTCGAAAAGGAAAACAAAAACACGATTGTCACTGAGGAAGGCCTGGCTTGCATGCCGCGATTGACGGAAGGCGTAGGGTGGCTTACGGAAGTTTTGGAGGCGGAAGCAACAAAAACCAAGGAGATTATGGATAGACTATCCAATATAGAAGAAGTCCTCGACAATTTCCACGAGAGGAAAATAGAAACTTCTTTCTCTCCCGGAGAGGGTGCTAAATTGGATGACCTCCTGGTCAAAATGGAGGCACTGGATGGCGCAACATCGGCACTCCAGAAACAGTTTGGCAGCATGAGAGAAAACACTAAAACGGAAGCTACCCAAACGGAAACGGAGGTCGGAGATCCAGCGGTGAACGGACGAATAAGAAGCAAACACTGTGTCGTTGGAAAGCGCAAATAACATCACGTACTCCACTATACTACTGGAGCACAAATTCAAAACACTGCGCTACCGATACCCGCTCCAAAGAAAAAATCCCGGACCAGACGAGTCGATAAGAAAAGTACGTCCAAGCTGTCGCCAAATAAAACCGGCTCCCTGCAAACAACCAGGAGCCAGAATAGCAAACAAGAAGCCCAGCCGGTCGCAGAAGAAGGAGGAGGGCCGTTTCACGCTAGTTAAGAGCAGAAAGACGAAAACCAGGCCCCCGCGCCCAAGGAAAACATAGAAACGGTAAAACCTTCGGAAAGGACCCCAGCAGTGCTCATCAAACTAAAAAGACCAGGAATACAAATCAGCCCTAAAACGCTATCAGAAATAACGGGCGAAACAACATATATCAGAAGGGTTAGACAGACCAAGGGGAGACCTCCTGGTCGAGCCGAAAAACAAAGGAAGGCAGCCTGCTGGGGATCCTCAAAGATGGAGACATGGATGTAAATCCGCTCATGCGATCGCAAACCATACAGATCCGGGATATTGATCTTCTGGCAACTAGGGAGACAATATACCGGGATTTAATAAATATTACGGGACCGGAAGGACACATAACCCTGCGGGATTTAACCCCCGCATTTGGCAATACACAGTCGATCACGGTCACTGTGGACTCGTCGAGCGCGGCCAGGGTTTTGGAAAAAGGCAGAATCCGCATCGGTATGGTTAATGGATGTAGAGTGAGACGGTCATACAGGTGTTTTCGCTGCTGGGCCTCCGACCATGATACCGGTCAGTGCGGAGGGGGGAACTGACAGATCCCAACTTTGTTGGAACTGCTGCAGGACCGGACACCGAGCCAGGGAATGCGACAGCAACCCCTTCTGCATGGAATGCAAGCAGCCCGGTCACAGAACCGGAAACCGGGTCTGCGGTAAAAATAAAGGGAGAAATTCGAGTACTTCAGGCGAATCTCCACACGGCGCGGGCGGCACAGGCACTGCTGGCACACAACGTGGGGCTTCGTGGGATAGACGTGGTTCTGGTGAGCGAGCCCAATCGCCTGCCGGATCATTGGTGGTCAAGTAACACGGGGAAGGCGGCAATTTGGGCCCCCAACAGTGGAAGGGTCAAAAAATGGGGCGGCGGGGGAGTGTTTCGTTTGGGTGAAGTACCTAAAATACACGTTCATCAGTTGTTATAGTACCCCAAACTGCACTCCTCAACAATTCCAGGCCGCCATCGACGAGATGACGGAGACAGTGCGCATACCGAGGGGCCCCATAGTCATTGGTGGGGACTTCAACGCGAAGTCTCCAGAATGGGGGTGTAACACCGAAGACCCCCGAGGTGAGATCTTGACGGAGGCCTTGGCGGACCTGGAAGTGGTCAACACAGGAGAAACTCCCACTTTCATCAGAGGAGGGGCGTCGTCGATACTTGACGTCACTTTTGCCACTCCCCAACTCCACCCAAAGCTTCAAAATTGGAGAGTTCTAGACGAGGAGACGGCGAGCGATCATAGGTATATTGCCTTTGAAATCAGGTCGCCGATCCCCGCAAAAAACCACACAAGGATGGAACATCAAGAAACTCGACGAAGCTAAACTACAAGCAAAAAGCGAAGAAGTCCTTTCGCGAAACATCGAATCCCCAGAGCAGCTCGCCAGCGCCCTCATCCGTATATGCGATGCGGCTATGCCTAAAAGAAGAACTTGCGCGAAACGGAGAGAAGCGTATTGGTGGAATGACGATATCGCTCTGCAAAAATTGGAATGTAACAAAATCCGCAGAAAGTTACATAGGAAGCGAGAGGACATGACAAACAACAAAGCGAGGATACACAAAGATCTCTAACATCGGCAAGGAAAAAGATGACCATCTTGATCGAACGAAGCCAAAAACACTGCTGGACGAAGATCATCAGTCAAGTTGACGAAGATATCTGGAGCATGGGCTATAAAATAGTGACCTCCAAACTCGGTAGGCAGCGGATTCCCGGCATGACGGAAAAAAAAATCAATCAAATTATCAAAAGCTTATTCCCCACGCATAACATCCGCAAGTGGGAGCGTTATGCCGCCGAGCTCAAACCATTCACTCTAGAGGAGCTCAAAGAGGCCGCTGCAGAGCTAAAAAAATGGAAAAGCACCAGGACCGGACCACATTCCAACGGAGATCTTAAAAAAGGTCGTGGAGGCCCACCCTGCCCCGGTTCTTCAAGTGATAAACAGATGTGGCCAGCTTGGTAACTTTCCGAACATCTATAAAGAAGCCAAGCTGGTTATCATAAGAAAAGGACAGAAGCCGCTCAACCTCCCCTCATCATACAGGCCCATATGCCTCTTAAACTCAACGGCCAAACTGTATGAAAAGTTGTTACACCACAGGCTAATGGGGGAGCTAGTGTTAAACGATCGGCAATATGGCTTCCGGAGGGGCGATCAACTGTCGACGCCCTAAGATACATCTTGAACGCTGTCCAAAAGGAAAGAGCCGGTACATGGCGGACAAGAAAGGTGGTAGCGCTGGTCACGCTGGACATTCAAAACGCCTTTAATTCCGCGGGTTGGGAGCATATAATTGACGCTCTGACAGACAAAGGCATAACATCTGGCCTGCTAAACGTCGTCAAAAGCTATCTGACCGCGAGAACACTTATCGTAGAGGAAGACTAACTAAACACCAAGTTGGAGGTGACCAGCGGGGTCCCGCAAGGTTCGGTCTTAAGACCGACTCTGTGGAATGCCATGTACGACGGCGTTCTAGATTTAACCATGCCTGAGGGTGTGGAGCTAGTGGCCTTTGCCGACGACGTTACCGTCGTCGCGGCGGCGAATACGGTGGAAACTCTGGAAGCAAACGTAAACACGGCGATCAATCCATTCAAAATGGATTGAAGACCGAGGCTTAAAACTGGTGCCAGACAAGTGCGAGCTCCTCATGGTCACCGGTAAAGAGATGGGTCATCCGACCATCATGGTGGGCCAGCATACGGTCGCGACAAGTAAAATGGTCACCATATTAGGAATAACGTTGGACAAAAGTCTCACCTTTGCGCACCATGTCACCAAGGTTGCGCAAAAGGCCGAAAAGAGCTATATGGCCTTGTCGCGACTGATGCCAAACATCCAGGGCCCAAACACCACCAAACGCAGAGTCCTGTCGTCGGTGGTACACTTCGGTTACTTTACGGAGCGCCAAAATGGTCGGAGGCAATGCGGGTGGCTAAATATCGCAACGTGTACTCAAAACTCAAAGAAAAATGGCCATACGAATATGTTGTGCATATAGAACGGTGTTCGAGAGCGTCATATTGGTATTGGCAAGCATACCTCCAATTAATCTGATGGTGGCAGAAAGGGTCGCAAATTACAACTTCGCGTCCCAAAAAACCGCCAACCGGGAGGCGTTAATCGGGCAGTGGCAAATAGAATGGGAAGCCGCACACACCGGCCAATGGACCCGCACACTAATTCCACACATTGCGAAGTGGTTTCAAAGGCAGCATGGAGAGCTCTGCTACCATCTAACTCAGGCTCTAACGGGGCACGGGTGCTTCAATTCATATCTAGCAAGAATAGGGAAGATTGCTTCTCCCGAATGCACATATTGCTACGAAGCACCCGACACAGTGGAGCACTTGAAAGCCGACGGCCCATTTACACCTCAAAATGTCGTCGGCGGCATGCTGGCCTCCGAAGAAAGGTGGAACGCGGTCCAGAATATGGTTGTGCTAATACTGACCAAGAAGGAAGAAGACGAGCGAAAGCGACAAGCCGAACACAGTCTATAACAGCTGGCTGTACGACGAGGAAAAAATTATTTCGATTCCGGGTCTCGTGAAGATAGATTCCACGTGATCCGTGAAACGGTGCGACTCAAACATCACGGGAGGGAGTTTTTAGTCAGTAAAAGTTTGACATACCCTCAGACGCGGGTCTGAGGGATCCATGAGATTTCCCCACGCACAAAACCAAAAAAAAAAAGTAAGTAAGTAAGTTTGGAGGAGACGTGGGCGCCCAAATCCGTCACTTAAAATTCGGACGGAATTAAAATCGGTAGTCGCTCGACCCTAATTTTTAAATCAAAATAGGGATTCGAGGGTAGATTGGGCGGATGGAATACCCGAAATTTATAAATTTTGATAAAATACCAAACATCGGTATTTAAGGGTGGTGTTGGAATGGTAACGGAACGCACCGGGTAGTCCCAAAATATCTGGGGCACCTAAATTGGCGCCGGCGTCAGTAAGTACTCTGAGCCGTTGGTTGATAGATGCGGGGCCCGCCAGAAATTATTATAACAACACATACGAGGTGCGTTCGAAAACTGTTTAAACATTAAGTACAAATGCGAGAGCCGATCAAGATTTCTTCGGAAAACAAAGAGATACAGGAGACGCCAGCATAACCCCTCCTCGGACAACCCCTACCAAGTTTCGTTTTTTGTGAGCGTTGGGGTGTGGAAATCTTCAAAACACACCACCCAGATGGTTTGGGTGGTAGCGTCGGATTTTACCGACTAAAACCTCACTCCGTGGAGGTTTTCGGGAATCGCTTGGCCATTACTTCCGCACACTCTTATGCTGCCGACCGTTTTCACCCTTTCGGGGTTTTTTCATTGTATGGATTCATCCTGCAGTTTGGCTTTGGCAGAGATGATCTTCACCAGCATCTTGTTTATAGTATTCCAATTTTCTTCGCTACCCAGCATCAGATTCACTCTGTTCGATGGGGACAAGTTCTAAATCTAGGTATTGGTCGATGTCAACACCCAGTACCCCAACCCGACCCTTCGTTGGAATGGCGCGACCGCTCAGCGAAAACTGAACCGGCCTGATCCATCTCTTTCACAAGACCACGATTGTCTCCGTCTTTTCCGGAACCAGCTGTAAGCTCCTTGTAGTCATCCATGTATCTATGGCTTCTATTGTAGCGTTGACCACTCGCTCCATTACTTCCGCTGACTCGGCCCCCGCAACTATCGTGATGTCGTCCGCAAAGCCGGTGATGCTCATCCCGGGTAGTGCGGGGAGCCTGAGGACGCCGTCGTACATCACGTTCCATAACATCGGGCCAAGTACCGAGCCCTGTGGAACCCCGCTGGACACTGGCAGCGTGTGTTGCCAGAGTTTTTCGTCCACCACCAGTGTTCTGTCTCGAAGTAGCTTGCCAAGATGTTAAGGAGGTATGGTGACACCTTCCTTCTTTCGAGCTTGTCTATGATCTTCTGCCATCTTGCAGAGTTGAACGCGTTTCTGACGTCCAACGTCACCAACACCGCGTATCGTTTCTTCCTCTTTGTACCCTCTTTTGCACCTTTATCTTCCGGACCACGCTGTCGGTCCCATCGGTGGTGGATCTACCTCTCGGAAGCCGTATTGCTTATCCGAAAGGCCCTCGGTCATTTCGATCTCCTGTTGAAGTCTTTGCAGAATCAGTCTCTTGAATAGTTTTCCGACATGGTCCAACAAACACATAGGCCTGTAGGAGCTCGGGAGCTCAAGGGTTTGTTGCCTTTTCTTAATAGCAGCAGTTTGGCTTTCTTCCATTCTTCCGGGTACCTGCCTCCCGCAGGCACCCGTTGTAAACCTCTAGCAGAGCCTCTGGTCATGCCTCCGCCAGCTCTCTGATGACGGACGAAGGGACTCCGTCTGGTCCCGGTGCCTTGTTGTTCGGTATCTTTCTTACGGCTACTCTTAGTTCATCCTCGTTGAACAGTGAGACCCTTGTCCATCAGCTTGGTGTGAAATACCAAATAATAATAGCTTCAAATAATAGAAGCTGAAAGAGCTGAACGCCAACTACCTTCGCGCCTACAACATTCCGGGCAATCTGGAGAACGATCTAAAGTTCTGCGCACAACAACTGAGATCGGATCACGTGCTAAGGCTCCAGTCGGTGAGAAGCGCTCATGCAGGATACATACGGCCCCTGCCAGAGCCAAACAAAAAAGGGAAATTTTAAATTCCCCGACGCGCGAGAGGTTAAGACACTTCTGCAAAGAACAGGCAGGTTCGATGCCTCCAAGTGAATCTCCACACCGCCAGAAAAGCGTACGATCTGCTGGCGGAAACGGTTCGGCCATGAAAATAGATGTGGCCTTAGTCTCCGAACCGAACCTTGCTGCCTTGAAAGATCTCCTGACAGACGCCACGGGCAGAGCGGCCATCTACCTGTCCCCACCACCAAAGGCGCCCAAGCCAGCGGAATTGGAGAAGGGTACGCTTGGGTAAAGATCGAGGGAGTAACATACATCAGCTGTTACTCCCCGGCGGATGCTCTAGACGAGTTCGCTAGGCAGCTGGACCTGTTGAGGATCAAGGTCAACCAGACCACCGGGATGACTTTGGTTGGGGGCGATTTTAACGCCAAGTTGCCGGATTGGGGTTCCTCGGAAGAAGATCCCCAAGGCCAGGTGCTCGTTGACACCTTCGGCGCGATGGATCTCGGAGTGTGCAATATCGGCGATACACCAACGTTCGTGGGCAGGGGCAGGAACCATCGTAGACGTCACTCTGGCTTCTACAGCCCACCTCTACAGAGTCACCGAGTGGGAAGTGTTAACCATCGAAAACTTCAGCGACCACCGGTACGTGTAGCGTGGAGAGTGTTGAAGAGATCGTAGACCCGATCAAAACTTCATGTGCGATCAAATCCTTCGCTCCTTTAAATCGCCGGGACCGGACGGTGTCTTTCCGGCCCTACTGCAGTGGGGACTGGAGGACCTGCTGCGGCCTCTGGTGAAGGTGTTTAGGGCGTGCATTGCGCACGGCTACACACCAAGGGAATGGCGTAAGGTAAGAATCGTCTTCATACCCAAGCCAGGTAAAGGGGACTACTCCCTGGCAAAATCCTTTAGGCCAATAAGTCTTACGTCTGTCTTCTTGAAGACGTTAGAAAGATTGTGCGATAGAGAAATTCGTGATGTAGCGCTTGTCAACACGCCGTTACATCCGAAGCAACACGCATATGTTCCAGGGAGATCTACGGAGTCCGCACTTCATGAAGTGGTAGAACGTATAGAGAGATCGTTGCATTATAAAGAATGCACCCTAGGAGCATTTATCGACATAGAAGGAGCTTTCGATAAGGCTACCTTTGAAAGCATAAACGCCTCACTTCAGTCTCACCGAGTCCCCTATTCCATCATACGATGGATCAACTCAATGTTGAGGGGGAGAGTGGTTGAGTTCAATGTCGGAGGTGTGACAACAAAAGGCATTGTTACTAAGGGCTGCCCGCAGGGGGGAGTGCTTTCTCCCCTACTGTGGGATCTAGTGGTAGACAGCCTCCTTCAACGCCTAAACGAAAGTGGATATTACACTATCGGATACGCAGATGACATTGTCATACTGCTAAACGGAAAGTTTGAGAACACTCTGTGCGAGGTGATGCAGAGTGCATTCAAAATCTTAGAGGAATGGTGTACGGCACATGCCCTCTCGGTCAACCCGGCCAAAACTGGGCTTGTCCTATTCACCAAAAAACGGAAACTGCGAGGCATAAAAATGCCAAACCTAATGGGAACCCGTCTTAAGCTGGCCTCTGAGGTTACGTACCTGTGAGTGGTGCTTGACGCAAAGCTCAATTGGGGAAAACACATCAGCCATAAAACTGAAAAAGCGGTTTTTCCCCGAGGATTGCCCTCTGGCTCTACACTGCCGTAGTTAGACCAATGCTATGTTATGGTGCCATCGTATGGTGGCCTAGAACCAAATTGGTAACAGCAACATCCTCCCTTTGCAGGCTTCAGAGATCGGTCTGTTTAGCGGTGACGGGTGTGATGAGAACGACCCCGACTGCGGCACTGGAGGCTCTGCTCTGCCTTCCTCCGCTGGACATCTATGTGGAGGAATGTGCGGTGCGGGCTGCCCTCAGGATGCGAACGTGGGGTCTGTGGGCGCATAGGCAGCGAGCTGTCGGACACTTGAGGATCTTGGAGGACTGCGCAAAGAGGCTGCCTCTGTTGGACCTCAGTACCGACAGTATTTCTCCTAAATACTCATTCAATAGGAAATTCGAAATCCTGTTAAACACGGCAGAAGCCCCCGAGACAGACATATCACTGTACACGGATGGCTCTAAAAATAATGTTGGCACCGGCTCGGGCATCTTTTCCCCTGAACTGGAACTAAACATAAGTCTACCGCTAGGAAAGTATGCCTCGGTTTTCCAAGCAGAACTCATAGGCGTACTGCACTGCGCGGAACAAATCCTGGAAAGGAAACTTCGGCAGAAAAAGATACAGATATTGACCGACAGCAGAGCGGTTCTTATGACACTCAACCGTCATAGGATCACCTCAAATCTGGTGCTGAAATGCATACGGATGCTGAACGAAATATCGACAAACGATAATGCCTTAACTCTTAGATGGGTCAAAGGGCATCAAGGCGACAAGGGAAACGAGAGAGCGGACGCGCTGGCGAGAACGGTGCGGGCACACCACCGTGTGGACCCGAGCCCTTCGTAATGCCGGCCGTCGAATTCTTCAACGCTCTCCTAACTGAAGAAACCCTTAAACTCCACACCAGCAGATGGAAAAATACCAAAGAATGCCGACAGGCAAGGGCAGCAATACGCGCGCCCTCGAGCAGACATTCAAATACTTTCTACAGCTATCAAGAGATAAGCTACGAATACTAGCGGGGGTCCTGACGGGACACTGCAAACTAAATAAACACCTGCACACAATGGGGCTGGTAGAAAGCCCCACCTGTCGATGGTGCGATTTATCAGACGAAACTTCGGAGCATGTGCTTTGCACATGCCCGGCTTTAGCGTCCAAAAGAGGATCCATGTTGGGGGATTTCTGGCCCACCATGGCCAGAATTTGTGGCACTCTGCCCTCTAAGATCCTCGAGTACATCCTCGATGTAGGATGGCTGGAGGTATAGGAGGGCGGAGGGCTACTACTGAAACCCGGAGGTAGCATAATCGGCCCGGTTTTGTGGCCTGAGTGCGTGAGCAATTTGCCCTCCACAAATAATCCAGATCCAGATCCACTGATAAGACACACATTTTTCACATTGTCAGTTTTAGCAATTCGAAAAAGTTTATTTGCTACGAATTTTGAGCACAGCAATTTTATTTATACATTATGGTGAGTCGATATTATTGTGAACAGAGTTAGTTATTTTCATCCAAATTATTTTGGGATTAATATTGGTGAGTGTGTTTTGGATTTTTCTTGATTTGCCGGCTTCTTTAGTAAGCACATTTTGCTGAAAATCTAATTTTCATTATTAAAGTATTAATTCGTCCATCTAATTTTTAGAACATTTCAATAATCAAGCAACATCAAAATTATTATTTTGTAAACCTTCCAACATCTCGAGGTATGTTTGGTAACTTGAAAAACCCACACTTTGTTAAATTTGAATTTTCAGGTGTTAGTTTTAGGGGTTACTTTTTTATACCAATTAAATCTTTTTATAACTAGAACGGATCAGTACTCCTTGTTACTTGAGGCATTAGGTCCGGTTCTTTCCCTTGGCAGAAACTAATTCTGCAGTTTTTTTGGTGTCTGCTGTTTTTATTGCTATACAGGGTGGTTTTTAACTGCGTGACGCCCAAAACACCACAATTTTCCAGCTTACTCTTTGAAGCGTATGGCGTAGCGCCCCGTATAAAAAGAACCGACTTTGTATTTTACCGTTAACGTCTCCTGCCTCTACAAACTATCAAAGAGGCAAATTAATATTTTCTTGGCCAGCGCCCATTAGATTAACGGCTGCGCGATTTTAATTTGCTAAATATCTTGGCCATTCGACCACCGATTAAAATTGTAATATGATACCAACAATAATACTAATTAGTGATAATTTTATGGTTTATTCTTATCTTGTGTGCATCAGCTAATAAACCTTCAGTACATATTGTTTGTTTAATTAGTGTTTTGGATGCTTAGAAGTAGTGATAGTACATCTAGGAACAGCAACACGAAATCTTCTGGCGGCCATTAATTTTGTTCTCGAAAAATCGACCTTAGCTTCCTCCTTATCGTTCTTCTTAGCTTTATAAGCTGCGTTGGTCTGATTTTGATGGATTCTGAGATCTTCTTCTGATCGTAATCTACTTTCTTCGTCACCAGTTTCCTTTCCAACCCTTTACTTACATATTTAAAACGTCGCATTTATAGCAAGTATGACATTTGGTTTCTTAAAACAAAATTTCAGAAGATGAAATTCTCTCATAAATGGACCTACCAACGGGTGTGATATTTTCCGCCTTGTATAAATCGTACATAATTCGTAAGTTTAAGTGAGATGGCAAGTATTTCTTATCATTACTTCTTCTTGTATAATGGCTCTCATAGGCAGGGAAGGATTTAAGTGTGCTCGTACTGCTTCCAGTTTCTATTGCAGTACTTATCTTACCACGTTGATCACCCACAGTTTTTCAGACATAGTTTGAGATTTATTTTTCACAGCGTAGCTTATAAACTTAGAAGTTTCATCTAGGGTTTTACAAAAGCAATCTTTACAGACTGAGGTTCTTATTCCGTTTACCTCGAAAAGTATTCATATGTGACTTCTCTTACTTTTTGCTATCGGCTTTCTTTTGCGGTTTACTTCTGTATCTTTGATGCTTATAAGGTTAGCTAAAAGTCACCCTTTTATCGTGAGAACCCAAAGACCAATATTCGTCAAACAATTTCTTTCTATAGTTTCATCCAACCATGAATCACACTGCTTTAGCGGTTTCATTTCTCTGCCAGCCACAATGTTTCCTGTTGCACTCACATAACTTTTTCCAGACTGACGATTCAATGTTCTCTCCTTTCTAGTTAATCTTGACCATCTTTTGCTTGACAGGTTTTGGTCTTGTTGTATAATATGTTCATTAGCCTTGTTCTGGATCACTAATATTGATTTCGTCAACTTTTGGGTCTTTGTTTGCATTTGCGATGCAAGTGAAATATTATCTTCACTCATTGTTAAATTCCCATTTAGAAGATTCTGTTTTTTTCTGTTTGGTGAATGACAAGTATTATTATCATTATTGCTGACCGTACTATCACTATTTTCAGGTATATAGGATTTAGCCCCATTGTTGTCCATCTTAAAGAATTGTGGTTAATGCTGATCAAACTTTGATTATATTTTAACTATATCGATATCTATTTTGTTTATATATGAAAATCTATGAATTCAAAAATACCAAATGCAAAAAATATTGTAATTAATGACTTAAAAAATTAAAAACATTGACTTATGCCAAATGGTATGAAATTATATATAGCGGTTTCAGGGCTTAAGTCGACTTACGCCTTTTGTACCTAACGGAATAAAATTATAATGTTGGTATATTCAAGAGCTTAAGTCAAACTTATGCCTTTATACCGAACTTTTTACCGCATTTTATGCTTCATACTCAACAATATCGCCTACCATCCATACGTGGTACCCTATTATTTAAAACTATTACCATAACATCTTCAACTTTTGTAACGATATTAACATGTAAACCTGTTGGTGTACCGAATTCTTCTTTTAACACTCCTAAAAAATCGGATGTGGCCATGCCCATGACTTTATCATACTTTTATTAAATGTTAAAAATAATTTTAATAATAAAAAGAAAAAATATTTTCCATTAACCAATGTGACTCAAAATCTAATCAGATCTAAGTTTAAATATAAAGATACAAAATACCAACTTTAGTTTTGAAATTCTCATTAGTTTCTGAAATATTTAATAAAACTAATAATAAATAAAAGATTTAAAAAATTGCTTCCATGAACCAATTTTATCCAAAATTTAATCAGCTCTAATTCCTGCCATAAACATAACAAATTTCAACTTTAGTTTTGAAAATCCTTTTAGTTTTAAAATATTAAATAAAGGCTAATATTAAATAACAAAATTAAAATAATAAAAACAATAGTTTTTATAAACAAATTTTAACTAAAATTTAATGAGTTCTAAATATTGACTAAATATGCGAAAACCTAAATTTAGTTTAGAAATTCGTATTACTTTTCGAAATATTAATTAAAACTAATATTAAATAATAAAACTTAAAAAATAAAAACAATAGTTTTCATTTTAACTAAAATTTAATCAGTTCTAAATCTCGACATAAGTATGCTAAATCCTAAATTTCGTTTTGAAATTCTTATTAGTTTTGAAATATTAATTAAAACTAATATTAAATAATAAAATTTAAAAAATAAAAAAATAGTTCCCGTGAATCAATTTTAGCCAAAATCTAATCAGCTCTAAGTCTCAACATAAGGATACAAAATCCAAAATTTTGTTTGAAAATTCCTATTAGTTTTGCTGTAGGTCGCACACAAAATTTGACCACACACACATACACACACACACATACACACACACACACACACACATCACACACACAGACATTTTTGGAAATGGTCTTATTTTACTCAGGGACCTCAAAAGTGTAAATCCATCAAAATCTCAAATTTTTTTCTGCACGAAAACAATACTTTCTCATATTACATATGATAAAGTAAAACATCTATAATCATTAAAATACTAAATTTCTTCTACTTTTAATCGTTCTTTGCAGTTTACTAAATTTCCCACATATATTTGTGGGCAAATATTGGGAAAATTATAATCTAACGCTGTTTTACATATTACATAAACTTCCTTCTAATATTTAGGGTTTTGCATAAATCTCTTAAAATTTTGGAGTTTTTTGACGGAACATAGCAATAGTTAGTTATTTGTTAAACATTCCCAACAACACATATGGAAGGTAAGCACTCAGGTTATTTAATATGTTGGCTGAGGCCAGCAGACAAAAATATTTAAGTAAATACTACATTATTACAGTCAAATCTGTAAATGTTTGCCCGAGGGGTCAGTACCAGCTGAAATATAGAGCAGCTGAAAAACAATCACAAATTTTCAATAACGTAAACAACTCAAAATCTACAAAATCTATAAATGCTAAAATTTGTATCTTGATTAGAACTAAAAACAAATTAAATATATTACAAAAACGAAAAATTTTACAATTTTTATTTTGAATTCATGGGTTTTAAACTGACCAGGAGTATAGCATGAAGTATACACTGGTCGACTAAGAAGAGTAAATCGCGGTTCGAATCCTGCTTGCGACAAAACACTACGTGAAATATTTCAACCTTGTTCATGGTCAAGCTTCAGCTGTTGCACAAATTTTCCTACAATTTTTCACATCATTTTCACAAATTGATTGAGAAGAC
This sequence comes from Lycocerus yunnanus, assembly GCA_036346125.1. Taxonomy (NCBI): domain Eukaryota; kingdom Metazoa; phylum Arthropoda; class Insecta; order Coleoptera; family Cantharidae; genus Lycocerus; species Lycocerus yunnanus. The sequence goes on from JARFIX010000126.1 coordinate 393,978, forward strand.
ATGGAAATGTTATCTTCGACCTCAAATGTGGAAGTATCATAGATTATTCTTCGAATGCAGGATCTTGAATCACCTGGGTGGCCATATATGCAAGAAGGTTATTTTAACCGCATTCAGTGTTTATCAATCCTGTCTGAAATCCATAATTTCAATTTCAAAATTGTTAACATTTTTGTAACACCTAAAATAGCTGGAAAGTGTACTTATATAAATATAGGTAACATGTGAGCGTTGGTAGTATGTACTACCTTCATCAGATGATGAGGTGTACATCCTCTCCATATCACAATCATCATCATCCATATCAAATTAATTTTCTTCGATGTCTTTCTCACTAAATATCTCCTTGAAGCCACCGAAAGGCGATCTTCAAAACAATTATTTTGCACTACCTACCTACGTACTTTGCAAAATAACATTACGTTCATAAACAATATCCTTCTCTTGCAAACGTTCCTAGAAAGTAATTTTGCGTTTCTTAAAATTTTCTCCCGGTTTGGTTTATTTATGCCGTCTTCACACCTAACACTTTTATATTCATCGTAATTTTTGTAATCTCTTACGTCTGTAAATTTCTAACATTTTTTGTAGGTACCTCTATTTTCTCCTAAGGGCTTCAATTGGGCTTTGTTTTATCATTTTCTCCTCAATTAGCTGTTCGTCGTCACTTACTACGGTACAGATTGAAACTTTGGATGGCTCACCTTTCGGTAAAATATCATTTAAATCTGAATTATCCCATAAATTATAGGCACCCATAAGATTTCCAATACATTGGAAAGTACAATTTTTTATAATTTGCGTCGTTTTATCCAAGTCTTGCACAGCGCCAGTAGCAACAATTCGAAAACCTGCTTTTGCTCTCTCAGAATTTTCATCACAACTTTGTAGAGTTACAAAGCCAATTTAAGACAAGAAATATTAAAGGAACTTTTTATTCAATAAAAATAAATATACAACAAATCTCTTTTCATTCAATACCTACATAGAAAATTTCGGTTTTGGTTTCTTTTTCGTAGCATTCATCACCTTTAGTTTCAAAGCTTCCACATCAATCTTATTTTGTTGTGAAGTACTTGGAACTGGTTTCTCTTCTGGAGGTACATATTCTTGCTGCCTTGTTTTTTAGCCTCTGCATGCCTGTCCTCCCGCTCTTTATCCCGTGTAGTCCTCCTTGCATCTTTGTTCAAGAAATATTCACCGGAAGCTAATTGTTTATCAATCTAAAAGTAAAAGTTTAAATAAAGTGAATTTAAGAACAAAGTAAATCAAATCCTACCTTGGTTTCCGGTTGTGCCGGTAGGAAAGGTGTATATTCTTTCTTTTCCTTCTTCTTTTTAGGTTGCTTTCGTTTACTGATATTTTTACGAACAATTTTAGGTAAAAATCGCTCCCAATTTTGATCTTTTAGTTTAGGATCACTCATCAACTCCTTTTTTTATCATTAAGGCTTTGATGTTATAGCTTGGATGTACATTCTTCCTTGTGTCTTCTACAACTCGGCGTACTTGTTGTAATCCTTTATATGGTCCCAGCGCAGACACAGTTTGGCCTTGCACCAAGATGTAAAAATTTCAAGAGATTTTAACGTCGCCCCATTTGGACCTATCTTAACAAACTTTTCTTTATTCCGAGTCAGGTTACTAATTTTAATGACGTCTGCTAAAATTTCATCTTCCAATACTCGTTTTGCTTGTTCTTAAGGCACACTTTGTGACATCAACTTGATCATATCGCGCGTCTTTAAAATAATGTACGGATCCCACGTTTTTCGTGTTGTTTTCACCGTCATGCTACCTTCGATTAGATCCAATTCCGCAACAATATGGTGCTCGTTCAACGTCTTTTCACCAAAGATCATACCTCTTTCAAATATTGTTCTCTGTAACGTGGAAATAATGTAGCAAAACTACTTTTTCTAATAAACTATGCTTATTATCTTCTTGCTTAAATTCTGGCAGTTTCAACGCCTAAGCGTTGTCTACACCATTCACTCTTTTCAGACATTTTAATATATAACTTTAATGTTCATACTTAAAAGAGTGAAACTTAATTTTCAACATGATTTCTTTCAAAAATACCTACCAAACTTCAAAATTAAATAACATAACCTAAGATTTACAATGATGGATACCACATGTTTACAGTTTTACTTGTCAATTGGTGTGTCAACGCGGCATCTATGTTGTAGTAAAGAAATAAGAAATGACACTTAATCATAACATGATCCGGTGTGACCTTCAGATATATGTATTTTAAGTCGTCCTCTAATTTCGAATGAATGGAAACGGTTTGGAAACGACGCCAACCTAATAAAAGAATCAAAGGATCGTTTGTTTTCAAAGTTCTGTTGAACCAACGATGCTTTTAATTTGACCTGTGACATATCCATATTTTCTTCGCCTCTATTTAAAGCACCCACTAGGAGCGGATAAGTTGGATCAAAGTTATGTACAAATTCGCATGGAATATCTTTAAATTCCAACCTGCAGTACATTCCCGGTCTGTAACCCTCAAGTTGAACTCGAATATCATCTTCCATATTTTCAAAAGCAGTTTTGTTCAGTTGCGACTGTTTTTCCACAGCACTTTTGAGGCCATCATAAAAATCATTGTCTGTATTGTCATATTCTTTATCTATTTTTCTCTAAGTTTAAGTTTTTTCTCAACTAATTTCTTCTTTGCAGATTCTTCATCTTCCGGGTCATCGTTTCTTTTACGTTTTTAGAATCGCCTTTTTATCATCAGTTTCTTTGTCATATGCTGTGTGCTTTTCACCTGTTTCTAAATCTTCAAAATCGCCATAAACTTCAGAATCGTCACTGATTTCTGCGTCGTCTAATTTTAAAAGTTCCGACTCATCTTCGGAGTCTTTCCATTTTCCAGTCACAAAACAATTTGCTATCTAAGCTTTATTCTGAAATTTCAAAAATATATTCATTATTTATTTTCAAGTTCTATAGTCTATTAATTTAAAGATTATACTTGAGATAACTTAAGCAAACGTTCTGACAAAGTAATTTTGCGTTTCTTAAAATTATTTCTATCTTTCCAGTTACCTAACACTTTTATTATAATCATAATTTTGTACTTGATCTCTTACGTCTCTGCAAACTTTTAACATTTTCTTGTGCCTCTATTTTTTCCTCGGGACTTCAGTTGGGCACTGTTTCATAAATTTTCTCTTCAATTGAGTATTCGCCGTCACTTATTGCGTTACAAATTGAAACTTTGGATGGCTTACCATTCGGTAAATTATCATCTAAATCACCAGATGAATTAATTATAAGCACTTATACGATTTAATATCCATTGGCCAGTACAATTTTCATCATCATCTATATCAAATTTATTTTCTTCACCAAATATCTTCTCTATGCCACGGAAGGGTGGTAGTTTACCATTCCAATTGAATTTATCATCAAATACAGAAATAGAGTTTCGTTTTCTTTAAAGTTACATTTTGTGCAAGTATAAAAAACAGTTTGTCCTTCGTCTGCTGATCTAAGCTGCAAGGCTGCATACGACATCTCATCATTTCCACATTGTGGACATTTTCTTTCAACTACAGGTCCTTCTGGTTGGTTTGCATTGTTCTTTCTATTATCTTCGCTTATATTTTTAGCAAATGCAGAAATAGATTTGTAGTTTATTGTGTACTTTACTTTTACATTTCCATATACTGATGGTTTATAGCGCGAACTACACTGATAGCATGGTACGTCTCCGGGCTGCTTCAACAGTGGTAAAATTGCACCACAATTTGAACAAAAACATGGATGTGCCCTAATCCATTCCCTTCTTCCCCCTTCATTCCCATCTATATCAAATTTATTTTTTTTAATCTCTTCCTCGTGAAATATCTACTCGATGCCACGGAAGAGCGGTATATTACTATTCCAATTGAATATATCATCAAATACAGAAATAGATTTACCTTCAACTTTATTCTATGTAGTTTTTGGTCAGGGTCACTCTGGTATTCTGTCAGATTAATGTGGATTTACAATTTCACCCTCAATTCTGAAGTTTCCAGACTTTCTGCTTTTATATTCAATTCAGGAAACTTTTTTTATCGTCTTGACATGTCATAAAATTTTATTTCTCATCTTCGAAATCATAGTTTCCGTTATACGAATTTTCTTTTAACAAAAAAAATTTACAATTCCTTATTTTGAATTCATGGGTTTTTGAAAATCAGTCTGTGTAACGGCTAATAATCTAGGTACTTCCGGCAGAATGTATACCTAATGTCATGCACAAAGGATTCACCATCCTTAAATATTTAAGATCTCGCAGGACTTTATAACTGCAACACCTCCTGCTTTGCCACGGTGTGCTACTAACTTTTGTTAATTAAATTTTCATATTTTAGATTATCTGCTTCTTAATTTCTTCTTCCATTTTAATATCGATCGATATGTCTTTAAAATTTGTTTTCTCTAAAAATAAATTTTTAGTTTACAGACAAAACACTATGTCAAATATTTCAACCTTCTTCATGATCAAGCTTCAGCTGTTGCACAAATTTTCCCATAATTTTTCACAAAAGATTGAGGAGGCGTTGAATTGTTATCCACAAACTCAGATGTGGTTGTCCACTCATTATTCTTGTAGTATGTTCAACCGTTTATCAATCCCGAAATCCATATTTTTCCCTTTCAAAACTGTTTAAATTTTTTGTAACATTTAAAGCAGCTGGGAAGTTTACTTATATAAAATATTTAACATGTGAGCGTTGGTAGTACTATCTTACTCTTATTATCAAGGTCTAGGATATCTACAGAGCTGGTGCTTAAAGGACAAAGTTTACCAAAGTTAGTGTACGTTAATACTAAGAAGCGAGTGTTCTGTTTTAATTTGAAAGAAAATATTTATACAGCTGAACCAACCCACAATAATTTTGAGTGGGCGTGTTTGACGCTAGTAGAATTATAATGTTCATTGGTTCAACTTTACGTAACTGTACTTTCATTGGTTTAATTCAAATTTTATCACATTAGTTCGCATATTTTCCGAAATTATTGTAACCTTGGAGGCAATGTAAATAATTAAGCTTTTAATGTCAAGTTAATTTAAATTGAGAATTATTTTCAATTACATGTGGGTATCAAGATAATACACTACTAAACAAGGTGGAACTCGGATGACCGTAGTTCTTAGGCTTCTATACAGCTACCTTTTTGGTTTACAATTATATAATATTTTGTAATTATTTATAATTTAAATTTATAATTTTTCTTTACCTGCACGATCATCAGATTATTTTTAATTTTTTTAGTTGGTAACAAAAATTTTCTATATAAGAAATTGATTTGCATTTTGTAAGTGTTATTTTTACGTTTTACGTAATTTTTACTTTCACTCTTTCGCACCTTTAATTGGTTAGTTCATTTATTACCAACCCAAAAAAAGTGTAAGATGAATAAAATAATCACATAAACAATTGAAAAAGCGTTCACAACTCTGTGTGTTTGATCTCAATTAATTATTTTGAATCTGATTAATCCATTCACGCGTTTATCCATCCACCCACAAAAAAAGTAAAATTTAGTGACAAAAGGTTTTTTTTGTCACTAATTTAGTGACTTTGAATTATGCGGACGGACGGACAGACGGACGGACACGAAGCCAGATCATAAGGCTTCTTTCTATACTATGTATAGAAGCCTAATAAAAAAAACTACGTTTTATATAAACTCATTGAACCCCCCCCCCAAGGTTCCGAAATCCGCCTCTCGACATTACTTTAGGACTTTGTAGGGGCAAAACATACCTCTTTGCTCTCGTTAGACGACGAATCTTCACCCTTTAGTAACCTCGTCCATCCGTAAGGTGGATCCGATGTTTCGTGTGGTTGCGTTAGTCAAAACTGACCTTCCGCGCCCTCCATTCAGGCCGTTTTGACAGGTGATTTACTAAATAAAATTTTCTTTCACAGATTGCAGGAAGAGACTGGTAGTTTCTCCCCGGTTGTGAGTGTCGACCCACGTACAACACACGAACTGGTGATAGAATGTATTCCACATAATATGCTCATATATGTTTTTTATTTGAAATTCGTGATTTTCAAATTTAAATTGTGGGCTTATTAAAGAACACGCCAAATTTATCGTCACCTTAAAAGACTTCTAGAATAGCCCTGTTTCATTTCATGAAGCTATTTATATAGAAAAACGTGTATTTTCGAGTTCGGAATCTTAACTTAGCTCTCTTTTATGTTGAAGATTTTGGTAAGGTAAGTTCGGATTTTCTTCCAGTTGCCGTTAGGCAATATTGTTTGGCGTGAGCAATTTCCCGATGGATAACACTATAAACTGTTTTTCTCGCTCTCGTTTTCAGCATCTGAAAAAAGTGAGAGATAGGTATGCGTTCAAGCATTCATGATCAGAGAGCATCTGGGTAAGGTGGTAACTTAACTTTTCATACTCTCTTGAGACTCATTTGGTGATATCGGAGACGAGTTTATTCGTACATATCCCATATGACATTACGTACCACTATTGGAATTACATAATAAACCAATATTGCACTACAATATTGAGACGACATTGCACCAATATTGCATTTAAATATTGCCTGAATATAGATAATCAGTACTGTACCAATATTGAAATTACATAGTTAACCAATATTGAGCCAATATTGCACCAATATTACATTTCATTATTGTCTGAATATAGATAATCAATATTGTACGTACCAATATTGGGATTACATAGTAAACCAATATTACGCTACAATATTGAGACGACATTGCACCAATATTGTATTTAAATATTGCCTGAATATAGATAATCAATATTGTACCAATATTGAAATTACATAGTTAACCAATATTGCGCCCCAATATTGAGCCAATATTGCATTAATATTACATTTCATTATTGTCTGAATATAGATAATCAATATTGTATGTACCAATATTGGGATTACATAGTAAACCAATATTGCCCTACAATATTGAAACGACATTGCACCAATATTGCATTTAAATATTGCCTGAATATAGATCATCAATATTATACCAATATTAAAATTACATAGTAAACCAATATTGCGCCCCAATATTGAGCCAATATTGCATTAATATTACATTTCATTATTGCCTGAATATAGATCATCAATATTGTACCAATATTGGGATTACATAGTAAACCAATATTGCCCTACAATATTGAGACGACATTGCACCAATATTGCATTTAAATATTGCCTGAATATAGATCATCAATATTATACCAATATTAAAATTACATAGTTAACCAATATTGCGCCCCAATATCGAGCCAATATTGCACCAATATTACATTTCATTATTGTCTGAATATAGATAATCAATATTGTACGTACCAATAATGGGATTACATAGTAAACCAATATTGCGCTACAATATTAATACGACATTGCACCAATATTGCATTTAAATGTTGCCTGAATATAGATAATCAATAATGTACCAATATTAAAATTACATAGTCAACCAATATTACGCCCCAATATTGAGCCAATGTTGCACCAATATTACATTTCATTATTGTCTGAATATAGATAATCAATATTGTACGTACCAATATTGGGATTACATAGTAAACTAATATTGCGCTACAATATTAAGACGACATTGCACCAATATTGTATTTAAATGTTGCCTGAATATAGATACGCAATATTGTATGTATCAATATTGGGATTACATAGTTAACCAATATTTCGCCCCAATATTGAGCCAATATTGCACCAATATTACATTTCATTATTGTCTGAATACAGATAATCAATATTGTACATACCAATATTGGGATTACGTAGTAAACCAATATTGCACTACTATATTGAGGCAACATTGCATTTAAATATTGCCTGAATATAGATAATCAATATTGTACCAATATTAGCATTACATAGTAAACCTATATTTCATTCCAATGTTAACACTATATTGCAGCAATATTGGCTGTAAATTGCCAATATTGCACCAATGTACGATATTGTCCCAATATTGGTCCAATATCGCGCCAAGATTGTGTGCTACATGAGTACTTTCTCGGAGGCATATCATCTACCTTAGCACTCCACGATCACTTTTGTGTTTTGCATCTTCTTACCCTCTCTAACACCAAAATATTTATTGTGAGAACCGATGTCCGTACAAGGGTGACGTCCGCAGAAATTGCGTAGTTTCTACACGTCACTCTCAACGCCATCTGTCAGTGCACTTGTTACCAGTTATGCCGTATCCGGGTCTGTTTTCGGTCTTTCAATGTTTGACATCAGGAGGGCAAGTGACTTCGCTGTCACTGTTGCCTTGGCTAAGACCTTCCTGACGTATGCAGTGAAACTTAAGGTTTTGTCGGTCACTACGCCAAGGATGGTAATATCTTTCTAGAACGGGATGGGTTCCCCATTCGATGACCACTGGCTCTTGTTTTCTACCGGTCACCACCATAGCCTCGGACTTTTTGCCACCAAAGTGAGTCCTCTTGACTCTTTTTTTTTGGCTCGAACAGAACGCTCAGGTGGGGGAGGAGTCGGGTAATTACCTTCAGCGCTCTATCGGCCACTTGTTGAAAGTCTTTGCAAAACTCTCTCTTCTCCATCCCCTGCAACACACTGTCCCAATACACGGTGTTAAACCCGTAGCGAACATCTAAGGCCATCACCAAGGCAAATTGTCCCGGGCGTACTTTGTTGATGATCCTCTGGAGGGTTAGAGTGGTCGACTTGCGTTTCCAAAACCAGTATTGTTTTTTGGATAGATCTCCCTCCTCCTCTACTTTACTCAGCAACCTGGAATGGAAAATGCGCTCGAAGATCTTACTGCTATGGCTGAGGAGGCACAGTAGTCTGTACGGCGAAGGTTCCCCAACCGGCTTAGCTCCTTTTCGAATTAGGAACGTTGCCAACCTTTCAAGCTTGCGGGTACTTTCGGCTCCGCAGGATCGTTTAAACGTCTTCAGCAAGAGCTGGGGCTGCAGTTCTCCTACCCTCTTGACAATGTTGTCACTGGAATGTTGCCGGGACCGGGCGCTTTATTAAGTTTTATATTCTTAACCGCAGCCTCCAGCTTCGTCTTCGTAAATGGCTAATCTGTCGATGCGTCCTCTAGCACGGGACGCCTGGTGCTCGGACAACTCGAAAACTGAACCTCCAGGATCGGTTCCAACCCTTCCTTCATTACTCTTCCGTTGCACTCCTTTTACCGAAGCATTTTGTTGCGATCTTGTGATTCAAGCCCCAGACGTCCCCGTCGAGCTCTTGCAGAAGTTTGTCTTATCCCCTCCGCTGATTGTTGTCTATTGCTACTGCTAACACTTTTCTTGTTTCTTGGAAGTTTTTCCGAAGCTGATCCGCTGTTTGGAGCCGTTCTGTAGAACGCTTTTTAAGCTTTGTAGACCTTCCCGCGCCGAAACAAATTTTCCAAGAGGCCTCCATCTCAGGACCAACCAGAAGTTTGACCTTGTAATCTAGCAAGCAGATGGACCTGCATAAGAATGACCAGAACTTTCAGATTCGCCGGAAACTCTCAGTTGTTGAATACTGCCAGGAAGCTCTCTCCGTACTGGGCTGCCGCCTTTTTTTACCACTTCGCTAGAAGTGCAGTCCATGCCAAATGCTTTGTCTGCTGAGATGTGCAAGGTCACTTCCGTTAGTTCTTTCGGGCTTATGTAGGTTCACATCTCACTTGGATGTGCGTAGGTGATCCTTGTTCATCGTCAACAAGGATATCTTCGCTTTGCCGGTTTGTGAAGCCTGTTAGGACGGAAGGTTACTCTTAGTGGGGGGCGAAGCTTTTCCTATAGTTATTTTTTTTTGGAAGATAGGTTTTGCCTCCGGTGCTTTCCGTCGCCTCTCGTTTTTGGAGTCCGGAAGCCTTAGATTTAAATATTGCGCGGGGGAGGTAGTAACTCCTCGGCAAGAGAGATGAGCGGACTCTTTCAACCTCTGTTTTGAGAGTCAGCCTGTGCACCTTGCTTTCTTTGACCTTGCTAAATTGTCAAAAATCTGCATTATTTGTCAGATAGCTATTAAGCAATGTAGTATTTTATTGCCCTCGCTCCAGCCTGAAATACATATTTCTTCTTGGGATCCTGCATTTTTCGGAAAAAATACGCTGCAAAAATTTTTCATTGCTTTGACGTATTGAGGAATTCAATTTATTGCTTTCCCTCTCGAATGCCCGATTTCTTCACCGAGAGATATCTCTTATTAATTTATTTCAATTTCTAATTCAGGTCGACTATGTCAGTCTTTTTTTGAATTTCTAAAAATTTCCAAATGTCATAATTTTGTTTTAATTAATGTTTCTAATTTCTCCAATTTCAAATTTTGGCGCTGTTATCTAATATTTCTGGTTGTTTTGTTTTGCTGCTGTGTGATTGGTTACTTTATTAATTTATCTAATAGATAACTTTAGGTGAAGAAATTGTGCATAAATAATTGTTCGGTCGAATTGTAGTTTATATAAAAATCGATTTGACAACACTGTTTTGGCATAATTTGGTTAGTTTGATAAACGACTAACAGATGCGCCACTATAGCGAATAATGGTTGCTAGACAAAAAATTTGACAGCTAAAGTTGCTTCTACTTAGAACGAAATTAATAGGAAAACAGTATTTTCCCAAGAATTAGAAAATACTAGTAAAGCAATTAAAACAGAAGAAATGGAAGGCACCGATATCAAGCTGGAAGCACTAAATCATAAAGAAGATGTTTCGATTAACGAGGAGGTATTTTTAGAAAATTGTAGAAAAAAGGTTACGATTAAAGAGATGGACATGGATATCAAGTTAGAAGACTTACATCATTCCATCGACATTAAAGAAGAGATTTCGATTAAAAAATTTCAATCGGATGAAGATAACGGAACACAGTTTGAATGTCTAAAAAGTCATACCGAGAAACCATTTGAGTGTAATATTTGTGGTTACACATTTTCTAAAAAGGGAAATTATAAAAACCATTTACGAACGCATACAGGTGAGAAACCGTACGAGTGCAAAGTTTGCGATTATAAATCTTCACAAAAAGGACATTTGAAACGTCATTTATTAACCCACTCTGGCGAGAAGCCATTTATGTGCAATATTTGTGATTATAAATGTTGTGTGAAACAAGATTTGACCCATCATTTACGGATTCATACCGGTGAGAAACCGTTTGAATGTGACATTTGCGATTATAAATCTTCCCAACAAGGACATTTGAAACGTCATTTACGAACCCATACCGGCGAAAAACCATTTAAGTGCAATTCCTGCGATTATAAATGTTCTGAAAAGCAGGATATGAAAAGTCATTTACGAATACATACCGGTGAGAAACCGTTTGAGTGTAACCTTTGCGGTTATAAATCTTCTCGAAAAATACAATTGCATTATCATTTACGAATTCATACTGGCGAAAAACCTTACGACTGCAAGATTTGCGCTTATAAATGTTCTCGAAAACAGGATTTCAAAGATCATTTACTGATTCACACCGGAGAGAAACCGTTTGGATGTAACATATGCGATTATAAATCTTCTCGTAAAGTACAGTTGCATTACCATTTACGAACTCATACTGGCGAGAAACCCTTCGAGTGCAAAATTTGCAATTATAAATGTTCTCGAAACCAAGATTTAAAAGATCATTTCCGAACCCATACAGGCGAGAAGCCGTATGAGTGTACAATTTTGCGACTTTAAATGTTCTCGTAGACAAAATTTGAAAGTTCATTTACGAACGCATACTGCGAAGAAAATGAAGATATAGCCAACCTGGTAATCTAAGTTGCAGGCCGGAGTTTCAGGAAAAAATTGAATTTTCTAGTCTATGGTTTGAATCCCACGTCAAAAATCCACGTCCAGGCACCTCAATTCGATTAGGAGCCCCTTAATGCCGATGCCCAACTTTCACTTTTGAGAAGATTTGTCAGCGAGATTCCAGTGTGACTGTGGCACGCAGTGGGACAAATTCGAGTCGGAACTCAAAAATTGGATGTTGGAGAGTTTGTGGAGTCTAAACAAAAATTTGTTTTAATAGTTTGTTTAGTCTATTAAAAAATGTCGAGAGTTGTAGTAAAGTAAAGCTAATTTAAATATATATAATTAATAAATTATTTACTTAATTATTCCTGCGCATGTATTTTCCAAATGACTAAAATAAGTTTCTGTTTTACTAGTGTAAGCCTCCACCTCCCTCTAGAATATTAATGCGTTTCTGTTTTTTCTTTGTGTACCTTATCAGCATTTGCCATTTCCCCATCGCTTAGAATTTTTAAACTACAGGGTGGTCAACTAAAATTCCGATTTAAGAGAAATAAAACAAAACTTTCAAGTCAATTTTAATTTTTTTTTACAAATAATGTTCAGCTCTTTGCTCTATTTTGATGTATTAACTATTTTTAGAGTTTTGGGAGTACTTTTAAGTAATTTGAGTACTTTTAAAGTAATTGGTGTACTTTTAAACTAATTTGAGTATTTTTAAGCATTTGTATTACTTTTCGGTGTTTTATCTTTTTGCATTACAGGAAGTACTTTTAATGTAATTGCAGTACTTTTAATGTACCTAATTATGAAGTTTTTAAGCAATTAAATAACTTTTATAGTTTTAACTATTTTTTGGAATTACTGAGTGCTTTTAAGTAATTGAAGTACTTTTTAATTATGGAATAATTTTAAGTAACTAGAGTATTTTTAATGTAATTGAAGTACTTTTCATATAATTGAAATACTTTTAACGTAATTGAATGCTTTTAAGCATTTGAATTACTTTTCAGATTTAACTATTTTTTTAAATTACTGGAGGTACTTTTAAGTTATTGAATAATTTTAAGTAATTAGAGTACTTTTAATTCAATTAAAGTACTTTTAAAGCTTTAAAAGTACTTTTAATGTAAGGAAGTAATATTAATATAATTGAAGCACTTTTAATATAATTGAAACGCTTTTTGAGCATTTGAATTACTATTTTGGTGTATTAACTATTTTTTAGAATTTTTGGGAGTACTTTTAAGTAATTTGAGTACTTTTAAAGTAATTGGAGCACTTTTAATGTAATTTGAGTGTTTTTTAAGCATTTGTATTACTTTTTCGGTGTTTTATCTTTTTTTGCATTACTGGAAGTACTTTTAATGTAAATTGCAGTACTTTTAATGTACCTAATTATGAAGTTTTTTAAGCAATTAAATAACTTTTTATAGTTTTAACTATTTTTTTGGAATTACTGGGAGTGCTTTTAAGTAATTGAAGTACTTTTTAATTATGGAATAATTTTAAGTAATTAGAGTATTTTTAATGTAATTGAAGTACTTTTCATATAATTGAAACACTTTTAACGTAATTGAAGTGCTTTTTAAGCATTTGAATTACTTTTTCGGCGATTTAACTATTTTTTTTTAAATTACTAGAAGTACTTTTAAGTTATTGAATAATTTTAAGTAATTAGAGTACTTTTAATTCAATTAAAGTACTTTTAAAGCAAATAAAGCACTTTTAATATAATTGAAATGCTTTTTGAGCATTTGAATTACTATTTTGGTGTATTAACTATTTTTTAGAATTTCTGGGAGTACTTTTGAGTAATTTGAGTACTTTTAAAGTAATTGAGACTTTTAATAAATTGAGTATTTTAAACATTTGAATTACTTTTTCGAAGTTTTAATTATGTTTTGCAATTACTGGAAGTACTTTTAAGTATTAGAGTACTTTCTAGTTATTGAATAATTTTAAGTAATTAAAGTACTTTTTAATGTAATTGAAACACTTTTAATGTAATTGAATGGTTTTATAGCAATTGTAAGTAACATTTTCTATGTTTATTTAACTAAGTCTTCTTAAGGTAATTACAAATTCAATTAATAGGATATTTTCAGCTAATAAGAAACGGGAAGCATTTTTATGTAATTGAAACACTTTATATGTAATTGAAGTGCTTTTAAGCATTTGTAATTACTCTTTCGGTGTTTGATCTAATTTTTGGACTTACTGGAAGTGCTTTTAAATATAATAATTAAAGTACTTTTAATTATTAATAATTTTATGTAATTAGAGTACTTTTAATCTAGTGAAGTAATTTTAATGTAATAAGCACTTTTAATAAAATTGAAGTGCATTTTAAGCTTTTAATTTACTTTTCGGTGTTTTAACTATTTTTTAGAATTACTGGAAGCTTAATTGGGATACTTTCGTTATTGAATAATTTTAGCTAATTGAAGCTATTTTAAATGTAATTGAGTACTTTTAATGTAATTGCAGTGCTTTTGAAGCATTTTAATTACTATTTTGGTGTTTGAACTATTTATTTAGACTTACTGGAAGTACTTTTAAGTAATTAGGTACTTTTTAATTGTTGAATATTTTTATGTAATTAGAGTACTTTTAATCTAGTTAAAGTAATTTTAATGTAAATGAAGCACTTTTAATAGAATTGAAGTGCTTTTAAGCTTTTGAATTACTTTTTGGTGTTTTACCAATTTTTGAAATTACTGGAAGTGCTTTTAAGTAATTGGGATACTTTTAGTTATTAAATAATTTTTAGTAATTAAGGCACTTTTAATGTAATTGAATACTTTTATGTAATTGAGTGCTTTTGAAGATTTTAAATTATCTTTTGGTTTTGAATATTTATTTAGACTTATGAAGTGCTTTTAAGTAATTGATTACTTTTAATTGTTGAATATTTTTAGTAATTAGAGTACTTTTAAGTAATTGAAGTAATTTTAATGTAAATGAAGCACTTTTAATAGAATTGAAGTGCTTTTAAGCTTTTGAATTACTTTTTGGTGTTTTACAATTTTTTGAATTACTGGAAGTGCTTTTAAGTAATTGGGATACTTTTAGTTATTAAATAATTTTTAGTAATTAAGCACTTTTAATGTAATTGAAAGCACTTTTAATGTAATTGCAGTGCTTTTGAAGCATTTAAATTACTTTTGGTGTTTGAACTATTTTTTAATTACTGGAAGTGCTTTTAAGTAATTGAGTACTTTTAATTTTGAATAACTTTATGTAATTAGAGTACTTTTAAAGTTAATTTTAATGTAATGAAGCACTTTTAAAGAATTGAAGTGCTTTTAAGCATTTGAATTACTTTTCGGTGTTTAACTATTTTTTGTAATTACTGGAAGTGCTTTTAAGTAATTGATATTTTAGTTATTAATAACTTTTAAGTAATTGAAGTACTTTTAAAGTAATTGAAGTACTTTTAATGTAATAAGTACTTTTAAATGTAATTGAAGTGCTTTTGAAGCATTTGAATTACTTTTTCGGTGATTTAACTATTTTTAGAATTACTGGAAGTACTTTTAAGTAATTGAAGTACTTTTAAGTAATTGAGTACTTTTAATGTAATTGAGAGTATTTTAATGTAATTGAAGTACTTTTAATGAAGTATATTAATGTAATTGAGCACTTTTAAGTATAATTGAATGCTTTTAAGCATTTGAATTACTTTTTAGTTTTAACTATTTTTTAGAATT
Source organism: Lycocerus yunnanus (assembly GCA_036346125.1). NCBI lineage: Eukaryota > Metazoa > Arthropoda > Insecta > Coleoptera > Cantharidae > Lycocerus > Lycocerus yunnanus. The sequence goes on from JARFIX010000126.1 coordinate 409,443, forward strand.
ACTGGAAGTACTTTTAAGTAATTGAATACTTTTAAGTAATTGGAGTACTTTTAATGTAATTGAGTATTTTAATGCATAATTAGAAGTACTTTTTTAATTAACGAAGTACTTTTAATGTAATTGAAGTACTTTTAATGATAATTGAAAGCTTTTTAGCATTTGAATACTTTTTATGTATTAACTATTTTGAATTACTGGAAGTACTTTTAAGTAATTGAGTACTTTTAATTAATTGGAGTACTTTTAAGTAATTAGAGTATTTTTAATGTAAGAAGTAATATTAATATAATTGAAACACTTTTAATCGTAATTGAAGTGCTTTTAAGCATTTGAATTACTTTTTGGTCATTTTAAATATTTTTAGAATTACTGGAAGTACTTTTAAGTTAAATTGAAATAATTTTAAAATAATTAGGGGTACTTTTAATGTAATTTTAGTACTTTTAAGCAAATAAAGTACTTTTAATATAAGGAAGTAATATTAATATAATTGAAGCACTTTTAATATAATTCAAATGCTTTTTAAGCATTTGAATTACTATTTTGGTGTATTAACTATTTTTCAGAATTTCTGGAGGTACTTTTAAGTAATTTGAGTACTTTCAAAGTAATTGGATTACTTTTAATGTAATTTGAGTATTTTTAAGCTTAGTATTACTTTTTGGTGTTTTATCTTTTTTGTATTACTGGAAGTGGTTTTAAGTAATTGGGGTACTTTTAGTTATTGAATAATTTTAATAATTAGATTACTTTTAATATAATTGAAGCACTTTTAATGTATTGAAATGCTTTTAAACATTTGAATTACTTTTCGGTGTTTTAATTATGTTTTGCAATTAGTGGAAGTATTTTAAGTACTTAGAGTACTTTCTTGTTATTAAATAATTTTAAGTAATTAAAGTACTTTTAATGTAATTGAAACACTTTTAATGTAATTGAATGGTGTTTTAAGCAATTCGAATTACATTTTACTATGTTTTAACTATTTTCTTGGAATACAATTCTTAATATTAATAATTTTATAATTAGAAGTACTTTTAAGTTAATTGAAACACTTTTAATGTAATTGGAGTACTTTTATTAAGCATTATATGTACATTACTATTGGATTTTGAACTAATTTTAATTGAGACTTATGGAAGTGCTTTTAATTAATAATTAAATACTTTTGGTGTATTAACTATTTTTAAATTCTGAGTACTTTTAATAATTGGAAGTAATTTTAAAGTAAATTGAAGCACTTTTAATATAATTGAAGTGCTTTTAAGCTTTTGATTACTTTTCGGTGTTTTAACTATTTTTTAGAATTACTGGAAGTGCTTTTAAGTAATTGGGATACTTTTGTTATTGAATAATTTTAGGTAATTAAGTACTTTAATGTAATTGAGCACTTTTAATGTAATTGAGTGCTTTTAAGCATTTAATTACTTTTTCGGTGTTTGAACTATTTTTTGACTTACTGGAAGTGCTTTTAAGTAATTAGGGTACTTTTTAATTATTGAATAATTTTTTTGAAGTAATTTTGTAATGAAGCTTTTAATAATATGTTAAGCTTTTGAATATTTTAGTGTTTTAACTATGTTTTAATTATGAACACTTTTAGTGTAATTGAAACTTTTTTAATGCATATTTTGAAATTAACATTTTCGGTGTTTTAACTAATTTTTGGACTTACTGGAAGTGCTTTTAAAAAATAATTAAAGTACTTTTTAATTTAAATAATTTTTATGTAATTAGAGTACTTTTTTTTGAAGTAATTTTATGTAAATGAAGCACTTTTAATAGAATTAAAGTGCTTTTTAAGCTTTTGAATTACTTTTTCGGTATTTAACTATTTTTTGGAATTACTGGAAGTGCTTTTAAGTAATTGGGATACTTTTAGTTATTAAATACTTTTAGTAATTAAGACTTTTAATTTATTGAAGTACTTTTAATGTAATTGAGTGCTTTTAAGCTTTTAATTACTTTTCGGTCTTTAACTATTTTTTGGAATTACTGGAAGTGCTTTTAAGTAATTGGGATACTTTTTAATTATTGAATAATTTTATGTAATTAAGTACTTTTATTATAATAAATTTTTAATTTGAAGCACTTTTAATGTAATCGCAGTGCTTTTGAAGCATATAAATTACTCTTTTGGTGTATAAACTATTTATTCGGACTTACTGGAAGTGCTTTTAAGTAATTGGGATACTTTGTAATTATTAAATAATTTTTAGTAATTAAGTACTTTGTAATTTTAATTGAAGTACTTTTAATGTAATTGCAGTGCTTTTAAGCATTTAAATTACTTTTCGGTTTTGAACTATTTATTTGGACTTACTGGAAGTGCTTTTAAGTAATTGAGTACTTTTAATTGTTGAATAATTTTATGTAATTAAGTACTTTTATCTAGTGAAGTAATTTTAATGTAAATTGAAGCACTTTTAATGAAATTGAAGTGCTTTTTAAGCTTTTGAATTACTTTTTCGGTGTTTTAACTATTTTTTAGAATTACTGGAAGTGCTTTTAAGTAATTAAGATACTTTTAATTATTAAATAATTTTAGTAATTAATTTGACTTTAAATGTAATTGAAGCACTTTTAATGTAATTGCAGTGCTTTTGAAGCATATAAATTACTCTTTCGGTGTTTGAACTATTTATTTGGACTTACTGGAAGTGCTTTTAAGTAATTGGAGTACTTTTAATTGTTGAATAATTTTATGTAATTAGAGTACTTTTCATCTAGTGGAAGTAATTTTAATGTAAATGAAGCACTTTTAATAGAATTGAAGTGCTTTTTAAGCTTTTGAATTACTTTTTCGGTGTTTTAACTATTTTTTTGGAATTACTGGAAGTGCTTTTAAGTAATTGGGATACTTTTTAGTTATTAAATAATTTTTAGTAATTAAGTACTTTAAATGTAATTGAAGCACTTTTAATGTAATTGAGTGCTTTTGAAGCATTTAAATTACTCTTTCGGTGTTTGAACTATTTATTTGGACTTACTGGAAGTGCTTTTAAGTAATTGGGTACTTTTTAATTGTTGAATAATTTTATGTAATTAGAGTACTTTTCATCTAGTGGAAGTAATTTTAATGTAAATGAAGCACTTTTAATAGAATTGAAGTGCTTTTTAAGCTTTTGAATTACTTTTTCGGTGTTTTAACTATTTTTTTGGAATTACTGAAAGTGCTTTTAAGTAATTGGGATACTTTTTAGTTATTAAATAATTTTAGTAATTAAGGCACTTTTAATGTAATTGAAGCACTTTTAATGTAATTGCAGTGCTTTTGAAGCATTTAAATTACTTTTCGGTGTTTGAACTAATTATTTTGGACTTACTGGAAGTGCTTTTAAGTAATTAGAGTACTTTTAATTGTTGAATAATTTATGTAATTAGAGTACTTTTATCTAGTTGAAGTAATTTTAAGTAAATGAAGCACTTTTAATAGAATTGACGTGCTTTTTTAAACTTTTGAATTACTTTTCGGTTTTTAACTATTTTTTGGAATTACTGGAAGTGCTTTTAAGTAATTGGGACAATTTTTAGTTCTTAAATAATTTTAGGTAGTTAAGCACTTTTAATGTAATTGAAGTATTTTAATGTAATTGAGTACTTTTAAGTAATCAAGACTTTTAGGGTTGAATGTTTTAACATTTAATTTTTATGGCAATTACTGGAAGTACTTTTAAGTAATTAGAGTACTTTTCAATTATTGAATCATTTAAACAATTAGAGTACTATTATTGTAATTGAAGCACTTTTAATATAATTGAAGTGGTTTTAAGCATTTCAATTACTGATTCGGTGTTTCAACTAATTTTTTTAATTACTGGAAGTGCTTTTAAGTAATTGGAGTATTTTGTAGTTATTGAATAATGTTAAGTAATTAAAGTATTTTTAATGTAGTTGTAGTAAATTTAATGTAATTAAAGTACTTTTGTTGTAATTGAAACACGTTTAATGTAATTGAATGGTTTTTTATGCAATTGAATAACTTTTTCTGTGTTTTAACTATTTTCTTGGACTACAAATTCAATTAATAGGCTCATTTTCCTCTCATTTTACACTCACAAAGAAATGGAAAATTTTATAAATAAATTATAAATGATGTTTATGTATTGTTCTCAATAGCAATTGTGTTTACCATTATATGGTTTTTTGTTACTTATTCATTACATGGTTATTAATTCCATGGCTTTCAGGCAAGTTTTACAACTTTTTTATACAAATAAAAAGATACATATATGTATAAAAATATAAGTATTTGATATATAAAATAGTACTTTATTGAAGAATTTCAGTATTAAGTGTCTCAGAAAGCACTAAATGTTTGAATACATTGCAATATTATTTCTTGTAATTTATATTCGCGGAGTTTCAAAGTCAAGGTTGATTTAAATAGCGCGTTTTCTAAACTAAAAATTATACCGGTTACGCCATCTCGGTACGGTAGAATGTAATTATTAGAGTTCGTTATGGTTTTTTTGTTTTGTAGGAATACTTTTGGTCAATTTTTGATAGTTATCACTAGATGTCCTAGTGGGGGTTTGGTACTCATGCTAAGAAAGATATTACGGTCACTAAGCACAGGTTGATTTTCGTTAAGAGTAGCAGACTTAGATTTTCATAGTTGACCTAACCGGTTATGTTTTTACTTTGCTTAAAATTTTAAAGTTTGAAATACCAAGTAACAATTATTATTATTATAATAATATTCTCAAAATTGCAATTTATCCTGTAATTCTATGGGTTTTTATGGTAACTTTGTATTTAAGGGGTTGTGGATTTTATCCAAGATGGCCAGGTAACGCTCACTTCTTCAGAGCCGGTTTGAGTAATTTTACAAAAATGGCCGATCACTATTAGATGTTGCAATTTAATTGATTTGGATTGCATTTGGGTATTAGTGACGCCACTAATTTTGGTTTGGTAAATTGACAGAAACGGTTACGTTGGCATTGGTCACGTTTTTTCTTTATTATGGTTCAACTAAAATATGATCTGTTTAAATGGATGGATATTTGGATTGCCATTGACTATCAGAAAATTTGTTGGTTTTCTCAGAAAAATGCCCGTTGGGTTAACAATTATTTATTAATTAACAATTACATGAACAAGCGGCATAATTACTGTTCATAAATGAACTAAGACTTAGAACTACAACTTAGAACTACAACTCGCAACTAACTGAATTTGCAAAATCACCCATGTTTATCGACGTCAACCAAAAATAACGTGATCAGCGTTTTTCAGGTTTGATTACCTCTAAACATCCGTTTTATGAGTATGTAGCCGTCCTTTCAGCAAATGCTTTGACTGCAGTTCAATACATTTTAATTAAGGCATGTTCCACACTTCACATACATAATATTAATTATTTACATTAAAATATAAGTACTAAATTAAAACTTATCTACACAACTACTGTTTTTCCGTCTATTCAAAAAGTTGGTTTAATATTTACACACCGTGTGAGTGTTTTGTTTCATTAAGATGACAATCATGAACTTAGGCCAAGTTTATATACGTTTGAATTCGAAGTTTGTGGCGCGATTTTTAAAATGCTGGTTTATACATTACAGCATATCTCATATATTAGTAAAACCTGCACGAACCAAAAACAGAATGAGATGAATTCCTCCGCAAGAATGCTTTTATATGTTTCTATGATAAAATCCGAAGCACGCAGACAGCCAGACACAGTAAACCTCTACCCGGATTCGAACTGGGCGCCTTACAATAGCAGTTGATCCAAACTAAACCAAACAGCTTAATTTATTACAAAAAATCAAAATTTATTCAACAAAACCGTTGACTTTCTTAATAAAACAGCTCTATTTTTTGACACAGTAGTTGCTATTCTTTGTATGCAATAGTTGAATTATTGAAAAGAAAACAATGAATTGTTAAAAAGTTTGTTTAGGTGTTAAAAAAATAGGGTCGAGGTAATAAACCTGAACTCAAAAGTACACTTTTTCCTATAAAAATGGGTATACCAAACGAAAGAGCATAAAAATACAAGCTCTTGTAAGAGCTTATGTGTAATATGTAAGAGTATTTTGTGTAGAAAAATTCCAATATGGCGTTCATTCTGTCGGCGGTACGTGTGCTGTGCCTGGGTCGACAGTGACTAGTGGTGGGGAGATACCAGTCGCTCTCTGGAATCTGCCGCGTCAACTTTCAAAATTTTCGAGTTGGAGCCGCTTAAGGGATGTTTTTAATGAGTTTACCACGTGTCAAAACCGCTCGTGGCACGAGCCCCAGAGGGCGAGGGCGGGTGAGAAGGTTTCAGTGCACCACATAGACACGAATTCACACAAAAGTGATTTTTTTCGACAATTTTTTGTCCGATCACAAATTTACTTCATTTTATTAGCTAATTACACCATTATCTATCATAATTTGTCGTGAAAACCGAGATTCTGGTATATTTACTGTCGCCACATCCTCTTTTAACTTTGGGGGCGGGGTTACAGTTCAAAAAAGCCAATGAGTAAATTGCATTGTTAATAAATTTATAAAGCCGTTTTTATCAAAATTGTGTGTAAATTCCGCAAATTTTATTTTTTTTATATGCTATTTAGACCCTCATCTTTCATAATCCACTTCAAAAATGGTCAAATTCGAAGTTCGGTTTTATTACCCGTCCCCAAAAAATAGTTGAGTTGCTAAATCGTTGAAAATTGAATTGTTGAATCAAGGATATTTAAATTGTTGCACAAAAATAATTAAATTATTCAAAAAGAAATTGAATTAATAAACTAAAAATATATAAATTATATTGAGCTACGCGGTTGAATTATCAAACCAAATAGCTCAATTTTTTCAACAAAACCGTTGAGTTTTTTAAATAAAACAACTCCAGATTTTGACAGAGTAGTTGGTTCTTTGCATAACAAAGTTGAATTGTTAAAGGAATAGTTGAATTGCTAAATCGGTGAAAATTGAATTATTGAATCAAGGATATTTAAATTATTGAACCAAAATAATTGAATTATTAAACCAAAAAATATATAAATTTTGTTGACGCGGCGCAGTTGAATTATTGAACCAAACAGCCCAATTTATTGCAAAAAATCTAAATTTATTCAAGAAAACCTGTTACGAAAATTTAACATTTTCAAACGAGTCCCAAATTAAATTCAATAAATATTTATTTTATTCAATAAACATTTTTTTGTAATTTATAAATTATTGACTTTCAATAGAATATTTCGAACATTTATCTCTTAACTCCGAGATTGAAACGTCATATGGCGTGATTATTTTCCATCACATGGTAAGGCATAAGAGGAGAGCGCAGGCGTAGTAGATTAGGGCGGAGAAGTTGGACGAGTCCAACGAGGTCTAGCCTAGTTCTTCAAGCAGTGAAGACGGCTTTTTGAAAAATTGCGTAGGCAATTTTTGTTAAGTGCTAGATTAGCTCAGTTTGCGTTATAATTAGTAAAGTCAACTCCTACAGTAGGGGATTGTGTAGTTAGAACGCGATTTTGTTCCTTTCCGATCGCGTTGGCGGATTTTTATGGAAATTGGAAAATTTCAACAAATGCAAAGAGTTCGTTTCTTTGCGCGTCGTTGTGGACATCTGTTTAGTCGTGCGCAGATACAGTTGCGCACTTTGTTCGTGTGCGCATTTGTAGTGACGACGTCACTAGAGGTCACAGAAATTTTTCAACTTGTTGATAACCGAGGTCAAATTTATTTATTTGTTTTGGAGTGCCACGAAGGCCTTTGAATGGGTGTTTACTGTGTGTTTCTACGATACCGTATCTTTTCCATCAACTCCAAGGAGGAGTTTACATGCACATTTTCGTTGTTCGAGGGGTCCAAAGCGGCTGACATCATCAGATCCGAAGACTTCTACAGGTGTTGTGCAAGTGTGTGCTACTTGTTTCGCGAGTATCAGATCTCTAAGGATTCGAAAGCAGTTGATAGGGGTCGAGCTGTCGTATTACCACCTGTAAATTTACTGTCTGTACAGATTGGTAAGTCCTTTTTAATACTTTTATTGACTGCATTTGTAATTAAATCCGTATTGTCAATTTTTGCACATCCGAAGAATCGGATTCTTTGTTGTTTGGGTACTCACCTCGTGACCCTGTTGTTTTCGGACCGACCAATTGCCAAGGGTTGGTTTTCTAGATATTTTGATCATAAAAATCAGTTATTTTCCGTTAATAAAGTTTATTTTAATTGTTCAATTGGGTTTTATTACTGGAGAGTCCCTGGAAACTGGATCTACGACTCTAGCATCCGCATTCAGCAGAGGGCTAGTTTTCAACATCGAGGCAAATCACAAATATAAATTTTGTGAGAAAAGGTCGAAGGCCCTTCTGGCAATCAATCTTTTCTTCAAACCATTGATTTTATAAATAAAACAGCTCCAATTTTTGACACGGTAATTGCTTCTTTGCATGAAACAGTTGAATTATTGAAAAGACAACAATGTAATTGTTAAAGAATTTGTTGAATGTTAAAGAAATTGTTGAATTGCTGAATCGCTCGAAATTGAGTCAAGCATATTTGAATTGTTGCACACAAACAATTGAATTATTCAAAACAATTAATTGAATTATTAAACTAAAAAAACATAAATTTTATTGAGCGACGCGGTTGAATTATTAAACCAAACAGCTCAATTTATTACAAAAATTCTAAATTTATTCAACAAAACCGTTGTTTTATTAAATAAAACAGCTCCAACTTTTGACACAGCAGTTGATTCGTTGCACGACATAGTTGAATTGTAGAAAAAAAAGAAAACAATAAAATTGTAAAAAATTTGTTGAATTGTTAAAGAAATAGTTGAATTGATGAACCGCTGGAAATTGAATTGCTGAATCAAGAATATTTGAATTGTTAAAAAAAAAAATTAAATTATTTAACAAAAAATAATTGAATTATTAAACTAAAAATATATAAATTTTATTGAGCGACGCGGTTGAATTATTAAACTAAACAGCTCAATTTATTACAAAAAGTCTAAATTTATTAAATAAAACCGTTGATTTTTTAATAAAATAGCTCTATTTCTTGACACAGTAGTTGTTGCTTTGCATGACACAGTTGAATTGCTAAACAGAAAACAATAAAATTGTTAAAAAATTTGTTGAATTGTTAATGAAATAGTTGAATTGCTAAATCGCTGAAAATTGAAATGTTGAATCAAAGATGTTTAAATTGTGAACCAAAAACAATTGAATAATTCAACAAAAAATAATTGAATTATTAAACCAAAAATATATAAATTGTGTTGAACGACGCAGTTGAATTATTAAACTAAACAGCTTAATTTATTACAAAAAATATAATTTTATTCAACAAAACCGTTAATGTTTTAAATAAAACAGCTCTAATTTTTGACACAGCAGTTGATTCGTTGCACGACATAGTTGAATTATTAAAAAAAAAACAATAAAATTGTTAAAAAATTTGTTGAATTGTTAAAGAAATAGTTCAATTCTTGATTCGCTGATAATTGAATTGTTGAATCAAAGATATTTGAATTGTTGCACAAAAACAATTAAATTATTCAAAAAAAATAATTGAATTATTAAAATAAAAATATACAAATTTTGTTGAACTTACGGAGTTGAATTATTAAACCAACAGATCAATTTATTTAAAAAAATATAAATTTATTCAACAAAACCGTTAATTTTTTCTATAAAACAGTTCCATCTTTTTGGCACAGTAGTTGATTTATTGCAAGACACAGTTGAATTGTTGAAAAGAAAGCAATGAAATTGTTAAAAATTTGTCGAATTATTAACGAAATTGTTGAATTGCTGAATCTCGGGACATTGAATTGTTGAATCAAGGATATATGAATTACTGCATAAAAACAATTGAATTATTCAAAAAAATAATTGAATTATTAAACTAAAAATATATAAATTTTGTTGAGCGACGCGGTTGAATTATTAAACCTAACACCTCAATTTATTACAAAAAATTTAAATTTATTCAACAATACCGTTGATTTTTTTAAATAAAACAACTCCAGTCTTTGACACAGCAGTTGCTTCTTTGCATGAAACAGTTGAATTATTGAAAAGAAAACAATAAAATTGTTAAAAAATTTGTAGACTTGTTAAAGAAATAATTAAATTCCTGAATCGCTGGAAATTGAATTCTTGAAACAAGGACATTTGAATCGTAAACCAAAACAATTAATTTTCAACAAAAATAATTGAATTATTAAACTAAAAATATACAAATTCTGTTGAACTCACAGAGTTGAATTAATAAACCAAACAGCTCAATTTATTACAAAAAATCTAAATTTATTCAACAAAACCGTTGATTTTTTAAATAAAACAACTGCAGTTTTAAGGAGTAGCTGCTTCTTTGCATAAAACAGTTAAATTGTTGAAAAAAAACAATAAAATTGTTAAAAACATTTCGAATTTTTGTGATTCAACTGTTTCAAAAATATTAAACTGTCAAAAATGGGGCTGTTTTATTAAAACAATCAACAGTTTTGTTGCATAAATTTCAATACTTCTATGTTCAATAAATAAATGTCAAAATTCAACTGAGTGTTAACAAAATGAACTGGTTTTCAACAATTTTATCTGTTTTGTTTAATAAATTCAGTTGTTTGGTTTAATAATTAAACAGCCTTGTTCAACATTTTAATTATTTTTAGTATTCAATTGTTCTTTGTTGAATATTTTTGTATTGAATTCAACAATTCAAATATTCCTGATTTAATAATTCAATTTTCTGTGATGCAGCAATTCAACTATATCTTTAACAATTCAACAAAGTTTTTAATAATTATATTGTTTTTTTTAGACTTTTAAACTAAGACTTTGACTACAACTCGCAACTAACTGAATTTGCAAAATCACGCATGTTTATCGACGTCAACCAAAAATAACGTGATCAGCGTTTTTCAGGTTTGATTACCTCTAAACATCCGTTTTATGAGTATGTAGCCGTCCTTTTAGCAAATACTTTGATTGCAGTTCAATGCATTTTAATTAAAGGCATGTTCCACACTTCACATACATAATATTAATTATTTACTTTAAAATATAAGTACTAAATTAAAACTTATCTACACAACTACTGTTTTTTCCATCTATTCTAAAGTTGGTTTAATATTTACACACCGTGTGAGTGTTTTGTTACATTAAGTTGACAATCACGAACTTAAGCCAGGTTTATATACGTTTGAATTCGAAGTTTGTGGCGCGATTTTAAAATGCTGGTTTATACATTACAGCATATCTCGTATATCAGTGTAACTTGCACGAACCAAAAACAGAACGAGATGAATTCCTCCCGCAAGAATGCTTTTATATGTCACAATATATTTTGGGCTTCCTTATGTAAGGATACAACCAAGGTTGTTTACGCGTCCCCTCAAGAGAGTACTCTAGCAATTAATATCTCAAAGATGTTGCAAGCATCTTGTGAGAGGACCACCGTCTTTACGTGCCTTCCAAGCACGGAGACGGCATTACAATGTGAACTCTGCCCGGATGCAAACCGAGTCCTATAGCAGTTCATCGCGCTAACAACCATGCCAATGACCGTCTCTTGCTTTTATATGTCTCCATGATAAAATTCGAAGCACGAAGACAGTCAGACACAGTATACCTCTACCCGGATTCGAATTTGGCGCCTTACGTTAGCAGTTGATCCAAACTAAACCAAACAGCTTAATTTATTACAAAAAATCAAAATTTATTCAACAAAACCGTTGACTTTCTTAATAAAACAGCTCTATTTTTTGACACAGTAGTTGCTATTCTTTGTATGCAATAGTTGAATTATTGAAAAGAAAACAATGAATTGTTAAAAAGTTTGTTTAGGTGTTAAAGAAATAGTTGAGTTGCTAAATCGTTGAAAATTGAATTGTTGAATCAAGGATATTTAAATTGTTGCACAAAAATAATTGAACTATTAAAAAAAATCGAATTAATAGACTATAAATATATAAATTATGTTGAGCTACGCGGTTGAATTATCAAACCAAATAGCTCAATTTTTTCAACAAAACCGTTGAGTTTTTAAATAAAACAACTCCAGATTTTGAAAGAGTAGTTGGTTCTTTGCATAACACAGTTGAATTGTTAAAGGAATAGTTGAATTGCTGAATCGGTGGAAATTGAATTATTGAGTCAAAGATATTTAAATTGTTAAACAAAAATAATTGAATTATTCAATAAAAATAATTGAATTATAAACTAAAAAATATATAAATTTTGTTGAGCGGCGCAGTTGAATTATTGAACCAAACAGCCCAATTTATTACAAAAAATCTAAATTTATTCAACAAAACCATCGATTTTTTAAATAAAACAGCACCAATTTTTGACACGGTAATTGCTTCTTTGCATGAAACAGTTGAATTATCGAAAAGACAACAATGTAATTGTTAAAGAATTTGTTGAATTTTAAAGAAATTGTTGAATTGCTGAATCGCTCGAAATTGAGTCAAGCATATTTGAATTGTTGCACACAAACATTTGAATTATTCAAAACAATTAATTGAATTATTAAACTAACAAAACATAAATTTTATTGGGCGACGCGGTTGAATTATTAAACCAAGCAGTTCAATTTATTACAAAAATTCTAAATTTATTTAACAAAGCCGTTGATTTTTTAAATAAAACAGCACCAACTTTGACACAGCAATTGATTCGTTTTTATTAATTTTAGAAAAAAACAATAAAATTGTTAAAGAAATAGTTGAATTTATGAACCGCTGGAAATGGAATTGTTGAATGAAGAATATTTGAATTGTTTAAGAAAAACAATTATTAAATTTTTAACAAAAATAATTGAATTATTAAACTAAAAATATATAAATTTTGTTGAGCGACGCGGTTGAATTATTAAACCTAACACCTCAATTTATTACAAAAAATTTAAATTTATTCAACAATACCGTTGATTTTTTTAAATAAAACAACTCCAGTCTTTGACACAGCAGTTGCTTCTTTGCATGAAACAGTTGAATTATTGAAAAGAAAACAATAAAATTGTTAAAAAATTTGTAGACTTGTTAAAGAAATAATTAAATTCCTGAATCACTGGAAATTGAATTCTTGAAACAAGGACATTTGAATTGTAAACCAAAAACAATTAATTTTTCAACAAAAAATAATTGAATTATTAAACTGAAAATATACAAATTTTGTTGAACTTACGGAGTTGAATTATTAAACCAAACAGCTCAATTTATTACAAAAATCTAAATTTATTCAAGAAAACCGTTGATTTTTAAATAAAACAACTGCAGTTTTTAAGGAGTAGCTGCTTCTTTGCATAAAACAGTTAAATTGTTGAAAAAAACAATAAAATTGTTAAAAAACATTTCGAATTTTTGTGATTCAACTGTTTCAAAAAATATTAAACTGTCAAAAATGGGGCTGTTTTATTAAAACAATCAACAGTTTTGTTGCATAAATTTCAATACTTCTATGTTCAATAAATAAATGTCAAAAATTCAACTGAGTGTTAACAAAATGAACTGGTTTTTCAACAATTTTAGCTGTTTTGTTTAATAAATTTAGTTGTTTGGTTTAATAGTTAAATAACCTTGTTCAACATTTTAATTATTTTTAGTATTCAATTGTTCTTTGTTGAATATTTTTGTTTTTAGTTCAACAATCAATTCAAATATTCATGATTTAACAATTCAATTTTCTGTGATGCAGCAATTCAACTACTATATCTTTAACAATTTAACAAAGTTTTTAATAATTTTATTGTTTTTTTTTTAATATTTAACTATTTTATGCAAAAAAGCATTATTTAAAAATGGAGATATTTTATTAAAAAAAATCAAGCGTTTTGTTCAATAAATTTTGCTGTTTTTAATAAATTCAGCAATTTGGTTCAATAATTGAACTACTTTACATATTTAACATTTTAATTTTTGTATTTTGTAATAATTTAATTGTTTTATTGTTGAATAATCCATATGTATTTGGTTCACCAATTCAGTTATGCTTGATTCAACAACTCAATTTTTTGCGATTCACCTCATACTTTAACAAATGTTTCAACAACTGGACTGATTTTTTGAACAATTTACTGTTTTACGAAAAAAAGTGGGTCCGTTACTTTGGCCCCCTCCCCGTTAAAATTTTTGGGCGAAAAGCTAGCTCCCGAATCTATACAGCTAGCACCCAAGTATTAAAACTAGCACCATTAGAGTTGTTTTACAAATCTATATTGAAACTAGAGTAGGAGGGGAGGCAAAGTAACACTGGATCCCCTCTCCCCCAGTTACTATTTTGGCTCCAAAAGCTAGCTTCCTAATCTATGGAGCTATCACCCAAATATTAGAGCTATAACCATTATATTTTTTACAAACCCATTTTGAAATGGGGGGGGGGGTAAAGTACCGCTATCCCCCCCTGTTAATACCTTAGCGGGAAAATTTAGCTCCCTTATTTACGGAATTAGCTAAAAAAAATTAATGTAGCTGGTTTTTTAATGAATTTAGCTGTTTGGTTCAATAATTTAACTGCTTTGTTCAGCATTTAATGTAATACTTTTATTGTGTTTTTTACGAATAATTTATTTGTTTAAGTTGACCGATTCAAATACCCTTGATTCAACAATTATTTTTTTGTAATTCATCAATTCAACTATTTCTTTAACAATTTAACAGATATTTCAACAAATTTACTGTTTTTTGGAACAATTCAACTGTTTTATAAAAAAAATGTTGCTATTTTGTCAAAATATTGATCTTTTCTTTGATCAACTCAACAGATGTTTTTTTTAATTTTTTTATTTTTCCAACAACTCAACTATTTTATGCAAGAAAGCAAGCACATTATCATAATATGCAATTGTTTAGCAAAAAATCAACCGTTTTATTCAATAAATTTAGCCGGTTTGTTTAATAAATTCAGCTGTTTGTTTAATAATTTCACTGCTTTGTTCAACTTTTATTGTCAGTTTAATAATTTTTTTGTTTCAGTTCAAGTTGTTTTAATTTAAATATTCTTGATTCAACAGCTTAATTTTCCGTTATTCGGCAATTCAATTGTTTAACACTTCACCATAAAAAAATTGAACTTTTTTGTTGAAAAAAATCAACTTTTTGTTTAATAAATTTAGTTGGTTGTTTAATAATTTCAACTGTTTTATTGAACTGGAAAAGTGGAAAAAACAGAAGGGGGAGTAATGATGCTTCTCTTTTCTAAAATTTTTGCACAGCAAGTACAACCACACATTAAAGCTTTAGTTCACAGTGATGTGTCGTAGAGTAACAATCCATTTATTTTAATAAATTGATATAAATTGTTAAAGTACCATAACCTTACATTTTTTATTATCAAAACTTTATCGTAGAAAGTGGCGCCCGAGCAATAAAATCATAAATCATACCCTTTATTTGTGAAAATAAAAATATAAAGTGATTATTAATTTACAAGATAAAGTGATAATCAATAAACTTTTTATAGGGGGTCGATCAAGATATCATAGCAATATGTATATTGAAGTAGATAATTGTATTATAATGTGATTTTAATTATATTTATAAAAGGAATTATATTTATATTTTGGTCTATATTAGCACACTAGTTATATGTGAACTACTGTTACAAAGTTAAGGTTATTGGAATACAAAATTTGGGTTAAGAATATAAAAATGGAGTTTCAAAATTGCATACAATGCGCTACTGGAATAGCAATAAAATTTACATCTTTTTTAGGATTTCCATGTATAAAATACAGTTGCCGGCATACAAATGGTCAGTCGCAAATAACTCTTTACCGCTCTAAACTACATTTATGTATTAGCTTTTGCATTATGGTTTTTTTAATGGCGGTTTGCGGTATCAATGGAATGAATTTAAAAAATTCGTTAAAGAGCAATAACGCATTTTTCAATGCAATGATCCATTTTTCTGATTTAACGTTGCATATGGGTTCTATACTGGTAATGATGAATTCAATCCTGCATACAAATATTATGATTAATGTTATTAACACAACGCAAGACATATTGGGCCAGTGGGAAGAACATACCTCAAGGATTTTACTGTCCGGAAACCAAATAATAAAAATAAGGCGCATGATTTATATGCGTTTGGTATTAGTAGGTATAATTATAAGTGCAATAATAGGGATTACATTTTATGTGGATGGCGATCAAAATTGGAGTATAGTTGAAAAAGTTGGAACTGCTATTTCCATTTATATTAACATCATGTTTACTATTTTTGCAGACATCGTGGGACAATTATTTATATCTATGTTTATGAGCTATGAATATCACTTAAACAATGCGTTGACTGAAAATTTTATGTTAATAAAATATAACTAACTCGTTGACGTCATACGGACAGTTACGCATTAAACTACAACGTCTTTTAGTGCTATTTAATACTTTTGTTAATCCGACAGCTCTCTTGTGGTTGATTGAAGCTGTAATACTTCTTATTTGTGGTACTTTTTTGGCATTAATGTGTTTCTTGGAGAGCGAATCAAATCCAATAACAGCAAAAATAATTATTTTATTAATGGAAATATGCATTTTTGGGGCTATAGTACTGCGGCTCACTGTGATGGCAACAAAGATAATTGAAGTGGTAGGTATTTTATATTATTTACTCAATAACTTAGGAAATAAATAAAGATAACAGTGTATTCTATAATAGCGTATATTATTATAAGAATGAATTTAACAATTTTAATTTAAGAAATTTTTTTAATTTTAATAATGTAATTTTGCAGTTTATGATATCGATGATCATTTATATTTCAAATTTTAGATTCTCATCAGATATACCTAAACTAATAATTGCATTTTAAAGATTAAATTACAACTAAATGCCTACGAAACAATGTTTTTTTTTACAAAATTTTATTTTATTACCAAAAAAAACTTGGCATATTTATTTATACATTTTATGATTGCAGGAAATGAGCAGCTAAAATTTTTGTATAAGTATCCTATAAGCATTTTTAACAACTGAAGAAGCGGATCAGGTAAATATTGCAATAAAATTATTATTTAAATAATGATTAAATTTCTTATAAAGTAACCAAAACAATAAAAAATGGTAAAATTTCGAGGTCTAATTACGTTAGTTATTGGGCACTTTTCTTTCATAAAAAAAGGAATTAATAAATATATTTGTACATACACACGGTGTTACATAAATTAAAATTATGGTATGTAAAAATGATATTTATATCTGCCCCTATTTAAAAAAGAGAATTGCAAGGCAAAAAGGTTTATCGGCATTAAACCAACACCACTGCTAAACACTTTGTGTTTCTTTAAACTAGAGTGCACTTAACTGAAGTAGGCGAGTATATGGAAAGTTTTTAAAGCCTATTTTTTAAGGTGAGTTTAAAAAGCCTACATGTTATCGTCATGTAAGATAATTAGTTTCTGTAATTGCTGATGCTTTCGAGGGTGCGACGATAACAAATCGGATTTAAACATAACCAAATGCTTTATCACAGGGAAAATGTTGGATGTTTCATCAGTCTAGCTTATTATCAGAGAATGTCAACGGTCATTCAAAGTTGAAATTCCCATATACTATACCGGGTGTTATTTTAAAACTTCCAGCAATTAATATCTAAAAACCAAAAGTCAAATGAAAAATGTTTCGAACGAAAGTTGTATGATAGCGAGGGGACAGAATATGGCATAATTTTTTCTTAATTTATTGACCTTTTCAAGGTCATTTGAAGGTCAACTTTGGTTTTTTAAATGGCACCTTAATTTTTTTTAGCAGATTCATATTTTGCATAAAAAATAAACAACTTTTGTTGGAAAATTTTTTTTATCCCACATTAGGATTTTCGAGTAAGATGCGTTGAAACAAAATAAAAACATTTTAATAAACTGCAGCTGATTATATCGAAATTTATTTTTTTAAAAGTTAGAAGGCTGTTATTGCTTTTGTTATTATTCAACTTGAATAATTTTAGGACAATGAAAACAAAACACTGTCAAAACAAATAAATTGACATTAGTTTCTTCAACTATTGTTAGTTTTGTGATTTTCAGTGAGTTTTTATTTTTCCCGTTCGCTTTAGATCTGATAAAAGTTCGCAATTAGATCATTAAAATGGTTTATACTGTAGAAGAAAGAATCGAATTAATTTTCTTGTACGGAGCTCAAAATGAAAATGCTGCAAGAACTGCAGAATCTTATAACGCGAGACAACCTGGTAGAAATGTCTCTCATAGGTATGTTATAGACCTTGTTTCAAAATTTCGGGAAACAGGATCCGTCAAAATAAAACACGCAAGAATTCTACTAGAATATTGGATGACTTAGCTCAAATTGAAGTTATAGGCCATTATGCTTCAAATCCTAATAGTTCGGTGCGTGAAGTTTCTGCTATTAGTGGTCTATCAGTGGGCACTGTTCATAAGGCGCTAAAATTGCATAAATTTCACCCATATAAAATGCAGATTCATCAAACTTTGACCGAGGATGATCCAGACAGACGAGTGGAGTTTAGTGAAGAAATGCTTCAATTATTAACTACACATCCACATTTATTGAAATCGACTTGTTTTTCTGATGAGTCAACCTTTTTTAAATGGATTTGTCAATAAACACAACTGTCGATATTGGTGTGATGAAAATCCTCATGTGTTTACTGATGGACATACACAGTGGCCGCAGAAGGTAAACGTGTGGGCTGGTATACTTGGTGATACAATTATTGGACCATTATTTATTGATGGAAATTTAACAGGTCAAAAATATCTAGAAATGCTTGAAGATACAATCTATCCTTTAATAGTTGATGCGTTAGAAAGTCAAAGTGACGAAGAAGGACACCTGGAGCTCGATGAAACTGGTTTGCACTATACTATTCCTGTTCGAAACTGGTTAGATGATAAATTTCCAGGGCAGTGGATCGGCAGACGAGGACCGATAGAATGGCCAGCTAGGTCCCCTGACTTAACTCCTCTTGATTTCTTTTATGGGGACATTTAAAATCTTAATTTATGATACAATACCAGCTAATATTGAAGAGTTAAAATTTCGAATCACAGTGGCTTGCAAAAAAATTACGAAAGAAACTTTTGAAAATGTTAGAAACGAGTTTCAACAAAGGCTGTATCATTGTTTAGCTGTAAATGGGAACATTTTGAAACCTTGTTATGAAAACACTCGCTTACAAACATTTTTCTACTGTTTAATACTAATAAATAGCCTTCTAAAACATGTAAATATTAAATTTTGATTAACAATGGTTATTGATAAAATGTTTTATTTTGTTTCAACGCATCTTACTCAAAATCCTAAAATGTTCAAATGACTTGAAAAGGTCAATTAAATTTTTAAAAAACAATTATGCATATTTGTCCCTTGCTATCATACAATTTTGTTAAAACATTTTTCATCTGACTTTTGTTTTGGATATTAATTGCTGGAAGTTTTAAAATGAACACCGGTATATTATGTATTGTTTGTTGCTAATATTATTTTGTATAATATTTAGTATATTTCATTTTGTTTTATTTGAAATAATTAAAACCATTTTATAAAGTGTAAACCAATTATTGTGGCTTCAGGAATAGTTCCAATTGATATAAGACTACTTGGATTTGTAATTTATCATATTAATTTCTTAACAATATTTAAAAAAAGTCTGTTAATGTTTTTCAGTAGCAGGAACATACACTTATGTTGTTTCTCTGCAATTTGAATTAATATAGTTAAAATAATCTTTTTTACCACATTATATTATTAGTTGCTGAATAATTAGTCTGTAATGTTTCAAATTTAAAAGTTTAAAATAATTTCGATTAATATAACGAGTCAAGTTAATTTAAGGGTAAAATGATTTTTTTATCCACTTAGGTGTAAGCGAAATATATAATTCTCATTTAGATTAACTCAATCATTTAAATGTTTAATTTAAACATTTAATGTACATTTAGTGTTGTTTTGGCAAGTAAATTTATAGGAGAATAAAAAAATCATATCGATGAATGGCTACAGATTAGGAACGGATTTAGGTTACCAAATACAGAATCGTGTAAGTGATTGTTATCAAACAAGAACTGAATATTAAAGTTTATTCTTCAGTTTAAAAATCGATTCTAATCTATATTTATTGAATAGATATTTTGCGATTCCATTTAAATCAATGGAAAAACACTTCTGATTTTCGATATATGCCATGTTGTGAATTGCACAGGTTTAGTAACAACTTTGAGTATTTATTTAAGCCAAATAAATAAATGTTTATTACACTTTGCTGCAAAAAAATTGAGTAACTTAAATTACTTCTTACAGCTTCACCCTGCACTAATTATAATGTAGATTGAAAATTGTTTAATGTATGTAATTATCGATTAGATCGCTCAAAGCGAGTTGTGTTGTTTAGATTTGATCTAATCACAATACAAAAAATAGGTAGAACGATTGGTTAATTTATTTTCCTGCTTTATTAATATCCAAATTTAAATAATATTTTTACTGTGTTTATTGATTTCTTTAAAATTTTTAATTGCTATTATTGGCTAATTAATAATTTTCAATGAAATTATTCCGATTTGTCACATTCATCTTCGTTGACATCTTGAAGGTCACGTGTGAGTTGAAATGTTAACAATTAACTCAAACTAGTACTCATATAAAATTATTTTTGGAATTTATAAACAGATAATTAACAAAATTAGTTTAAAGTAATTCTCCCATTTCACCAATGTAATCAGGTTGATTTAATATGTGAAAGCTTAAATGAAAGAGTGAACCAAATAAAAACCAAAAATCTTAACAATACTAAATTTTATGGGTCCAATTTCAATAATTGTTAAAGCATTTAGCGAAAATTCTTTTATTTTACAAAAAAAATTACGTATGAAAAACTTTTTTAAATTTTTCCCAAAAATTAACAAAATACAAAAGAAATTTCTCCTCTTTAATTTTTAATGTAAAATCGATTTTGGGTTTTTAACAGGTAATTGGTCTACCAAGCCTTTGAAACGAAATTAAAGGGACGATTTGACCCAAAACATGAACAAGTAAAAAAGGTTATGGATCAGTTTTTGGGAAAAAGGTTTAATTGTTATCAAAAGGTAAAACAATTAACTCTAAATATTATGTAACCTTTTCGATCAATTGAACGAACAAATTCGTGAAAAGAGACCCGGTTTGCAACATAAAAACTCATCTTTCACCAAGACAACGCACCTGTCCACAAAAGTGTTTTAACAATGGCAAAATTCAATGAACTAAAGTACGAATTGCTTGAACATCCACCGTATTCACCAGATTTGGCTCCTAGCGACTACTACCTCTTCAAAAACTTGAAACAATTCGTTTGTGGAAAGCGTTTTTCATCGAATGAAGAAGCTATTTCAGTCGTGGAACAGTATTTTGCAGAGCTTCCAGAAAATCATTACAGAGATGGAATAAAATTATTGCAGGTTCATTGGAATAAGTGTATTAAAGTTGAGGAGATTATATTGAATAAAAACTAATTTTATTTAAAAGTTTACATTCTTTCATTTTGCTTTCCATACTTTACAGCCAACCTGTAATTCACGGTACTTACTTTATTGTATTTACGTACTCATCGGTATTTCAGAGACTTACCGAGATTCCAAAATTTGTGCACTGGAGGTGTTCACACCCCAGACCCCGGATTAAGTAGTTTATTTTTAAGTAAACTGAAAATCTTCCGTTGCAGAAATCTACTCCCCAGGGAGTACGGAATTTATAATTATGCAGTTTATGATTAATTGTCAGATTATGAATTAAACACATTTACTTGGCCATAGCTAATTTTAAAAAACTCACTTTAATTTAGTTTTAATAAAAATAAATTAGTTAAACCGGGGGGTCTGAGGGGTCTGGAACACCCTCCAGTGCTTTTGGAACGGAAGATCTTCAGTTTACTTCTGATATAAAATAAACTATTTAATCCGGGGTCGGGGGTGTGGAACGCCTTCTAGTGCCTCTGCAACGGGAGATCTTCAGTTTACCTCTGATTAAAAATAAAATCGATCCGGAGGATCTGAGGGGTGTGAAATACTTTTCAGTACCCAAATATTACTATGCAGGCAAGCATATTAAAAGTTTGAAAATTTAGTAGAAACTCTCCGCTACCGTTTTAGTTTTCTTAAAAATAATGACATATTCTTGGGGGGGGGGGGGGGGAGGCAACAAAAACGAGTAAAGCGAAAATAAATTATGTACAATCATGTACAAACGATAATTTAGATTATTTTCAAAATTGGGAGGGGAGATAGCAGGTTTCACCCCCCCAACTAATTTTCTAAATAATTCAAAACAAAAAGGTTCTACCGAAAATAAAGAAAGCACAAACGATTTAGACTTTTTAATTAAAAAGTCACAATGGAAGGGACTGAGGCATGCACCTTATTCAAACTCATCCAATCAAACCCCAACGAAATAAAACACACAACAAAATAAACCAAACACCGGATTGGTTATTTTGTCAATTTAACTTTAATGTATTTTAACTGATAGATAACTATAGTTGAAGAACGATAAAAGATAGAAACATAAGAAGATAGTTTAAATTGTATTATCACAATCTGAAGCCGTCTCGGTAAAACCGAAAAAAGCGCTTTATTTTTGCTTCAATGTAATTAATTAATCATGACGAAACAATGAATTACCAAATTTTTTATTAAGCTACCAAACCTCCATGATATTTAAACAAATGAGCTAAATATAATTACAAAATTAACTAAGAAATCTAAGTTTAATTTAATTAATTGATTACTATTAAATAGCAACGACTAAAACTTTTAATTAGTAAACCAATGACCGCCAAAAGTCTATTCAACGGTTAAAATAAAAAATGTTAAGAAAATCCACTGATGTAAGTTATTTTGTTATCAAATAATTATTATTGAATACACGTGTCTTATCTATGATACACATTGACCGTAGCGCATGCTCATAAGCTAAGTTCAACTTCATGTAATTTACCAAAAATTGACTAACTTCATAATACTTCACTTGTACTTCAATATACTTAACACGTATTTTATCTACTTTACACGTACTTCATGTATTTTAGCAGTACTACATGTACTTCACAAGTATTTTATGTACTTTACAAGTACTTCATGTATTTCACAAGTACTTCATGCACTTCACATGAAATTTCATGAAATGTGTACAAATATTTCACCAGCGGTTAACCCCTCGTGAACATGTTTGAGGTTTCTATTTTGGTTTCTTTGTAGATCAGTCGGTACTCATATTATGTAATACTTACAATTATGTTCATAGAGTTAGTAGTGACTTCGGTACACCGCCGATATAGCTTTCAGTAAAACACAGGTTCCGGACCTCTGTAAGAAATAATACAGTCGGGAGACTACTTTTTTGCTTCTCCCTCCCAGAAAAAGAAAACTTAAAAAACTCATGTTTTTGTGAACTTTTTAAAATTTTTTGTTTACCCTCCCCCCTTTGAAAAATCAGGGTGTGCCTATTTATTGGGAGGTTACAACTTTGCAATGTTTGCTGTATTCAAATAATTTTATAATGGCGTTTATTAAAGTATCAGTAGAGAAAGTCAGAAAAGTATTACTGGAATTTTGTTTCAAAATTGAAGAAAAATTCCAAAAATTATCTGTTAATATTTTAGTAAAGTCGATTAAAAAAAAAAAAGAAAAATAGCAATCACAGACATTGGCATTAGTCCAACACTACCAAAATTTGAGTCACGTTTTCGATTCCAAAAACAGAAATTTTAGATCTGGAAAAAGTTATCTAACGAAGAATAAAAGTGAG